>JARVJO010000155.1:14237109-14268701 GCA_031762555.1 Cynodonichthys magdalenae | reverse complement strand
AACATTTAAAGAGCCCTTAACAACTTTTCATCCCTCACTTCCTATAGATTGAATCAGTAACAGCTGAAAATAAATTGCTAAACCACTTTAGCACTTTTCCTTAGACATTTCAGAAGTAATTTATTCTTTTCAAGATTTCTCTAACTCATTAGTTCTCATGTTTTTGTAGCCACAAATCTCTTTAACCCCATTGCATTCTGGGTAAAGATGTAAAGGTTAGTGATGTTTAGTAATCCCCAAAGAATTAACATTTTTATTTTTGTTGATTTAAAAAAAAAGAGGTTTGCAGCCCAAACCAATGTTGTTCTTTTGTTTTATTTGCTACATATAAAAATATGAATTGATTTGCATGTGATTGATTTAGATGTAGCATATTAAGGGTTTTTTAAAGAAGAGAAACAAAAAAAAAAGATTTCTTTTTTAATTAAGCCAGGCAAAAATGAAACCAGAACAGCACAAAGCAAACTTTCTAGTTTTACTTTCTTTCACTTTGACTCTTTATGCAAATGTAAATTGTGATCGTTTTTTTGTTTGTCAGTGATTGAAAGAAGCTTTGAAATGTTTCATGAGTATTTATTCTGTCACTACACTACAACTGTTTTCTTTATTTATTGGGAGGAGTCACAATTTTGATCCCGGTTTGTTCAATTTGAATGTTCCTGTTGCTTTTCAGATATTTAGCTCAAACAGCTGCTGCTTATGTGCCTTTATCATTAGTATTATCTTAAATTTGAACAAGATGTCTCAGATTTCAAGAAGGAAACAAGTTTATTCAAAATTTTCTTGCTGTTCACTCGGCAGAGAATGAATGTTGCAGAATTTCTTCACTAAAAGATAAATTGATGTTTTTATTTTGTTCTCTGCTGTTTCTGAAGATTTCTCGACCAAAGGGTTCGAAAGGAAAGTGTGTTTTAACCTCAGTTCACAGATCAAAATGGGAGTTTAATAAATAATCAAAAGTATTTCTGTCTCTGTGGGACGACCATAGGGCTCATAAAAACGTAGGACCTGGCTCAGATGTGAATTTATTTGCAAATCTTTCATTTCTTCCTCAGCATCACTTCTGTCCTGTTTTTATGGAGTAAATGTTGAGTTCAATAAAATTTACACCAATAAAAGTGTAAATATGGTTGTTTTTTATAGTTGAGGTTTAATAAAGGCGTAGATTTATCTTTTTGATATTTTTGCAGAGGAAAACTAAAGCAATTACAATTTTAAACAGTATGAAGTTCTGGAGGACTTTGCCAAAATTTGCAGAGTTAAAGCAAAAAGTAGCAAAAGGCTAGATAAATGCTAAACAAAATGTTTTTTAAAGCAGTATCTATGTGCTAACTGTAGTTAAAGGATGGTTAATAGTAGCAAAAAGCTAGCTAAAAGTAACCTTGAGACAAGTTTGATGAATTAAATGTCAAAGAGGACAATGTTTTCAAGTGATCTCTATGTATTTCTATTGGAAAGCATTTGTAAATAAAGCTAAATATTTTTTAAAAGTATAAAATTTATTTTAAAAAAGTCAGCGGGAAATTTCTTAAATGAGCTGAACATTTTGATTTATAAAATACAAAAATAAAAGCAGTCACATTGCAAAAACTATTCACACATTAATGTTCATTTAAAATAAAATAAAAAACACAAATATGCAAATTTTTATCTCCAGTTGAGTGAATGTGTTTCTCACACTCTGACAGGAAGTGATGGCATGAATGGCATCTGATCACCGCCGTGATGCAAAGCTGAAGTATTTACAACCTGGAGGATCTGTCTGAGCAGGACGGTACACGTTCCGCAGCCGTGAAATCACCCGGCGCTGAATCGACAAACTCAGAGCTGACGTGCTGATGGACGAGAACAAGTCAGTGGTTATGAAACACCAGAAAGAGACAGTCATACGTTAAATTCTACAAGTCAGATAGCGATGGGTTCAAATGCAAGAAGGGCCTATTGTTGGCGTCAAAAAATATATTTTGGTAAAACTTTTTTTATAAAAGCAAAAAGTCTTTAACTACAGACTAAAGGAGCCTTATCCATCTCTGTTGTTTTAAAGTGGAATACACACAAATACAAAATGCAGCTAAATGGATTTACACAACAATCCATCGTGTGTTTGTCCTTCATACCATTATTTAAGTCATGTTTTCCATAAACCAATTACTGCTTAGATATGCAGGATTCAGTCACTTGATTAGACTCACCTGATACGATCACTAAACCTTTCCACTCATTGCAAACAAACTCAAATGTTTTTGTGTTTTCCTGTCAAATCATCAGAACACATTTGCCCTTTTTTGTAGGTCATACGCTGCCAGAATCATGGAAATCAGACAGCCATGAGGGCAGGTTGAGGGTTTTCCGCTGATGTGAGCACCAGTGATGGAGGGGAAGAGGGTATATTTAGGGAAGGTGATGTCAGAGTTGACAGATTCAGGCTCTTGGCACCTTCTGCGTCTCTTCGTCGAGTCCAAACACAACAAGGTAAAGAAGAAAAATTAATGAAACAAGCTGCTGTTTTAATTCTAACCCTGGCTTTATGAGAAAGTGTGTTCTGGATTTTTTACTTTTGTTTTAATCGACAGCATCATGGAAGCTGCCATCAACACCATCGTTTCCCAGTTCAAGGTGTACGCCGGGCATGATGCGTCCTCCAACACGCTGAGCAAAGATGAGTTCCACAAGCTGGTGAGCTCCCAGCTCCCCAACTTTGTCAAGGTTTGTCTTTTTATTTCTCACTGACCTCCTGATCAGCTTACTGACTTCACAAAGACGACACAAACTGTCCAACACTAAGATGTTTAGGTTTCTCTTTACATTCAGATTTTTTCTTCTCTAGATGTTGAGAATTATCACAAATATGTTAGATTTTAGGATTCAAAAAATTATCATCATCGTCATTTTGTGATGTGCAGAATTTCACAAAAAAAACATTATTTATTTAATGTGTCTGTGAATATTTAACGATTTCATGAGTTTACATGTGTAGCACTTCTTATATTTTTATACCAAAAACGTTAGAAAATTATTTCAAAAGTAAAATTTGTAGTGAAATAATTTACATTGGCATCACAGTGTTGCACAAATACATTTACTTAATATTAAATGTAGTAAATAATATAATAATTGTAAATCACTTAACTAATTTAGATATGATTTATTCTGAGTGCTTGAAAATGGCAGTTAAAAAATACACAGTGGATTTTTGAGGCTATGTATAGTTTAAAGCAATATTTCAGATTTTTTTGAAGTAGGATTATGTGTGGAAAAAAACATTATGAACAATTAAATATCTTACCTGATAGATATTTGAATCTTCTGCAGTTTGGAGAATTGTAGTCTAAATCTGGCTGGGTTGATGAGCTAATGGCTAGTCAGACCACGGTGAAATGCTGCCGTCTTAAGACAATTCCAACCTAAAAGCAGAAGCAGCTTCAGCTAGCTGTAGCACTTCCAGTTCAACCAGGGGCAGGTTTGCTGGAAACATTACATTTCTGAAAAGCTGACAGCTCAGACTAGCCATGAACTCATCACTTTGATCAGAATTAGGCTGAATCTGTTCAAAGAGCTATCTAAAACAAGTAAGATATTGACTATTTATAACCTAAATAATGTGATTCTAAAGACTTTTATTGTGAATAAATTTGACCTGATCACATATATCTTCTTTGAGCGTATCTATTAACAATTAGTGTCTCTGGGATCACCCACAGAACGCCAGCGATCCCGGAGCTATCGACCAGCTCATGAGCTCCCTGGATGAAAACAACGACGGGGAGCTGACGTTCTTCGAGTTCTGGCAGCTGATTGGAAAACTGGCAAGCAAACAGGGAGGCTTCAGCCAGTAGTTGACTCTCTCTCAGTTGCACAACACCAATCTAATCAGTTTATTCGGGCCGTTCAGCCGTAAACTGAAGGGCGTTTGATTTCTTCCATCAGTGCCACATGTGTACATTCTTAGTTAACTATTTGTTGAATGAGGGGAACTTTGAATTAAAGGCTCTTTTGTTTGGAACCTTCATCCACCCACTCTCAGTCTCTTGTCATTTATTCACATTATATGATGTCTGGTTGTGTGTTATAGCCTTGATTTAAGAGCCTGTAATCCTATATGGATTACTGCTACCACACCATCCAGCACATATCTTGTTCCACAGGGCTTTATAATGTCTGCACAAAGCTGCCTGTCCAAGCATTAAGCAGGGATGATGCAAAAGCCTGGTCTTTAGTGTCCATCAATGCGGCCTCAATAGACTGTGTAATGACCCAAAGACAGCTTATTGTGTCTGGAAGGCCCTATTGTTTTTGCACCAATGAGTAATTTTTGTTGATTCTGTTATTAAACCTAACGTCTAGACAAAGTTATGTGAGCTGGATTGCTTCACTTCTGATTTATAGCCTAAAGGTCTGTTTTAATTTGCAGAACAATACAAAAAAAAAGAAAAAAAGTGCCGCTAACTTGACTGCGAGAGTGCAGAGATTTCAAACGGATAAGTAGTAAATGTGACCTTTGTATCCAAATTACCCCCCGCGTTACTACGCTGGCATGGGCCGGGCATCTGAGTCAGGAAAACACCTGAAAGGATTACGACACCCGGTAAGAAAGGGGAAGACTGAGTGTTTGTTTGTAGTCAAGCGCTTTTCTAGATAGGCATGT
The DNA here is from genome assembly GCA_031762555.1 of Cynodonichthys magdalenae. NCBI lineage: Eukaryota > Metazoa > Chordata > Actinopteri > Cyprinodontiformes > Rivulidae > Cynodonichthys > Cynodonichthys magdalenae. The sequence goes on along the minus strand of JARVJO010000155.1, from coordinate 14,264,056 downwards.
GGATACTGCTGTCACCGTAGGAACCTTTAAAAAAATAAAACACCAGCAGGGAGATACAATCTGTGGAGGGAGTTTACTACATTATAAAAACATCTGGCTACAATACCTGAACATTTACCCCAAATCTTTACCATATTCACTTTGAAAGTCTGGCTTCTAAAGATTATGAATAATTATTATCTTACCTGTTGTAGATAGGACTGGACCGATAAGCTAACAGCTAGTAAAACGCCAAATTGGATCAAGTATTTCAACTGATGTTTAAAAAAACTAAACCTTTACATCATTGTCAATAACACTGTTAATGATGAAAAATATTCTGCAGCAGCAGCTAGCTGTATCACTTTAGATGCAGCCTGGGAGCAGGAACATCATATTATTGCCTGAATAATTAAAAGGATAGTCTGCTCACTTGTAAAGTGCTAGTTGAGGCAGGGCTAAATTTGAATAGGCTCCGCCCCCTTCACTTTAAAATCATGTTCTTCTGCTTAACAAGATCATTACACTCGATATTTTAGTAGAAAAGTACAGTCAACTACTTTGATTTAGCAATGAGACATGTTTACCAAACAGGAAAGAATTAATGACTGAATGAATGAATGACCGTAGCATCAGGAGGAAAAGTCTTATATTGGCTAATAGCTAGCCATGGGTCTAAACCCTTTACAATCAAAAAAGTCATTATTGCCCCTTGGTTCACTAATAAAATGTGCTACAACTGTGTATATCAACTAGTTGGTATTCCAAATTTGTTGAAGTGGGGCTTTTCCAGCCTGCAGGAGAGACATTATAAACTATAAATACATAATATATCATTTTATAATATAATTTGTAATTTTTAAATTTATAGTTATTTTTACACGTTGGATCATTCTTAGCTATAATCACACAAAATGTCATCTGAATTAAAAATATTTGAAATTAGTTGTGGCAGCCATCTTGAATTTTCAAATTCAGAGCGTTTTTTTTATTTTTACATGCTCCCCTAAAAACACCTTGGCCACCCCTTCCAAAAAGCCACCCACCTGGACCTCACGTTTAAAAAAAAAAACCTGAACTTTCCCTTTAACACTCAGACTGTCAACATCTGTCAGTTTTTAAGCTGTGGTGGAGGTCATTGTCTCTTTGAGGCCTTCATTTTCTCAACACCTGCGTTATAATCTGTTATAGATTATGTTAAAAGGGAGGCTCTGGTTTATAATCTTCAAACTGACATTTTTATTTTCCTTTATCCCTGTGTCAAATAAGTGAAATAAAATACAGATGAAGTCATCCCACCCACCCTCTCTTTGCTCCAGCAGATGCAGCCGAGCTGAGGTGAAACAGCTGCTCCAGACATCATTCTAAAATTATAATGAAACAATAAAAATAAATAAATAAGTAAAACTTAAAGACATTTCATCAACTTTCTTTTCCTTTTTGCGCGAGTAGTCGCGCTCTTCCAGTTCTTCCACCCACTCTTCCAGGTACACGCCCTTTGACTTGTGTGTGAGAGAGGGGGGGCAAACTTTTTAAGGACAGAGGGAAAAAATCCAAATCACGGAAGAGATTCTGCAGTCCTACTAGTTTGGCAAGTCCGCAGGGCGCAAAGCAGCGGCGTAGAAAGGGGACAGAAAGTGTTCATTTGCGCACATTTTCCACACAGCTCTTGTCTTGAAGACGGTAAACGGTGAGTTTAATGCGCTTTTTTCAGTGGTGGGGGGTGTTGGTTTAAAGTTTCTTCTTCACAAGGAGCAGCTGATTTGGCCCAGTTTTTTGCCACGTTTCGATAAACTCTCGCAAAGAGGCGTCCCATGAAAAGTTGGCTGCCTGGGAGTGCGGGACGGACTGAGTCCTGCGGAGGTTTTTTACGATCCTGTCGCACTTATTTAGAAAACAAGAAAACTGAAAACAAAAACAGATTTATTTAAATTTTATTATTTGCGCTTTCTGTCTTGTGTGTTTTTCATAGTTCTGACAGTGAGTTGCTTTTTTTATGTGTTGACACAGTTGTGGATCGATTGCAAATAAGCTGAGAAAGCTCCAGGTGACTCCGGGGTGACAGGCCGTGAACGCAACACATTCCGGGGGTGGCCAGTTCGTGCGTAAAAGCGCATTTTTGGGCAATTTTTACTCCTCGCAGTCAATTTTTTGTAAGCAGGACTGCAAACATCAATCCTTGAGCGTGTAAAGCTATAAAATCCGCTTTTATATAGATTTTTTTTTTAATGTAAACAAACTAACGTGTCTAATCGGATATTGGGGCCCAGGCGCGTTCAGAAGAGCCGGATTGCGGACAGTAGTCCCTCCTGCTGCTTCACCTCAGTTTATAGCCGCAGCCCAACTTGTTCCTCTGTTAATATTTGATGCCACAGCAGCGGTAGTATTGTCATGACTCGCGCGCGCAGCTCTGGATCACGTTCACCCGCATGGAAACGCACTCTGGAGGGGGGGTGAAGAGAAATGGGAAACCTGGTTGTAGGAGCGCGTGTTTAATTATTTGCGCAGATGTTTTGGGGGTACTAATCAGGAGGATTAGTTTGGGACTAGATCATGGAGCTCTGGAGCGTTGAAGGTCTTGGATTAATTTGTGTGAATTAGAGACACGTGTGCATTCAGTAATGAACAGAGGTGTGTGTCTGTGTGTGTTTGTGTGTGGACAGAGCCGTTAAGGCCCTTGTGTACTCAGGCTACAAAGGGTGTGTCACAGGCAGGAAGAAGTCCCCTAAACTTCCCAACAGTATTTTTGCTCCAAAAAAACTTGACAAACACACCTTTTATTCACCTTTTTGTAACATTTAACATGTGTTTTACATGTTGAATAACATCGCCTGCCGCCATTCAAGGAAGAGTTTTAGACTAAAATATTGAGAAATGACAATGAAATGTTCAAAATGCCAGAGCTCAAAAGCGACTTGTTAGTGCTCAGAGTGTTGGGGGTAACTCTCAGCTACTACCATGCCAAATTTTAGCTCAGTTTCAGTATAATTGACTGAGTTATAGCCTTTTTTGTGTTTGCTTAAGTCTAATAGCTGTGGTGGCCGTCGTGATTCAGTTGGACTCCAAAAGTTAATCCATTGTAGGTGTACATGTAATGATTAATTTCTGGGAGTTTTATTATAATCTGTCTAGTGAGTCATGAGAAATTTTACTAACAGACAGACAAGGGTGATTCGGGCAAAGATTTTAAACAAAGACCTGTCTGTTAGTATGTGAGATCACTTTCAGCTACTATCACACAGCATTTTAGCTTAATTTCAGCAAAAATGACAGAATTAGAATTTTAATGTGTTTGATTAGCTGTGTCGGCCATCTTGAATTAGGTTGTCTCCAAAAGGTAATCAGTACATCCAATGAGAGTTTCATTAAAGTTTATCCAGTGGATCATGAGATGTTTTGCTTAAAAGGCAGACAAATGAAAAATAACTACACACAAACTGATTATCACCCACCACCAAAGGTGTGGGGGCAGCGATAAAAAGCTATCAAACACACCTTCATTCAGGTATGGAGGAAACAATAACTGCTTTCTAATCTACGTTTACAAAGTTGTTACAGCTGTGTAATGTGCGTATTCTATGTCAGGAGAGCTTGTTGGGTCAGACAGTTAGAAATCAGAACTGGGTCGCCTGAATCATCTGAAAAGGGTTGAGTGAAATGTTAGAAGTTAATGAGCCTGAACTGTCCAAGCTGAACTGTCATCCTATATGTATAATGAGCCTAACGGGCCCATAATGAGCATATACGCTGTAAGTTAGAGGTAAAGGCCTCGGTTTGACGCTGGGTAGCAGAGGTGTTTATGTGCTGTCGCTCTTCGGCGCGAGGCTGCATCCTTGTCGGAACAAAGAGTCAACAGTTTGCCGTTTGCTCTGCAGCATTTGAATACCGAAACTAACTGGCGAGCGGGTTTTGTTCGCTATGAACGTGTGTCTGTCTCACTGCTTCGGGGCAGGAACGTTGCTCCGAGTTAGCCTGTAAATTCCTGTCTAAGTGATCTCCACAGAGAGCAATGAACGGAATTCCTGCAAACGTGTCACTTGCCGCCCTGCTACAGTTTGAGCACTTTATCTGTGCATCGGGGTCGGCTCCAAATTCCTGATGGTCTGGCTGTCAGAGTCAGGCACGGACAAATATTTGCGCAGGTTTCACTGTGCATGCAGCAAACCGCCGACCTCTTTGTCAGGTATGAGGCCTAATTGCACAATTGGCTCTGCGTGTTTGTGTGCACCAGGCAGTATTTCAGGTGGTGAGGCGGCGGCAGGTAGAGGAAGGAGCAGTGGATTTGGCAAGGCAGCAAAAGTGAGACAAGGAGAAAGAGAAGAGCAGACAGGGACGAGGTAATCCCTTAAGTAATCTGAATCCCCAGTCCAACGTTGGTAGCATCGGTAGATCAGATGACCTATCAAAGATCAGAACTTCCATTGTGCGTCGCAGCTCGTCTCTCAGTCTGACTCACGTCACCGTCCCTCCCTTACTGCAGCTCCGGCGTCGACAGCTGAAACGAAAAGCCTCGCAGAGACGCGAGGAGATCTTTGGTTTCATTTTCCACTGCGTATTCCCATAGCCGTCAAACGTGCTACATCAGGTTGTTTCTCCCAGCAACGGTTCAATCTATCCAATTGAATCTAATCTTTGTGTTCCCTGTGTGTGTTCCCTTCTCCTTTCCCCAGAGAGCCATAAGGAGTCATGGAAACGGCCATTCAGACGGTGGTGAATGTCTTCCTCAAGTCGTCCAAAGGAAAAGAGTCTCTAGGAAAGAAAGAATTCCAAAACCTCGTCTCTTCCCAGTTCGGCAACATCCTTACGGTTAGAATCTTTTTCACTGAACTTCTGTGGTTGAGAAAAGAAACAAGCTCTGTGAAAAGTCTAAGTCAGACAATCAACAGTTCTTTGGGATTTCTGAGGATCTTTATAATGTTTTAGGCCCAACACTGCTTAGTTTGTCTTCCACTTGTCTACTTTCCTCATTTTTAAAGCACAAACAGACAATTTGCTGTCATGGTCAGATATAAGGACTGGACTGAGCAAGAAAACCATAAAAAAGCAGCCTAAAGTCAAGCAAAAACAATCACTTTAAAAGAAAGAAAGAAATTCTGACTGGTTGGAAGCCAATTAAAAAGACTGGGGGGAACGCTGAGCGCTGTATGACTTTGCTCAAGAAGCTGAAACCAAGTTACTGAAGCTACAAAAAGCCTAATGCTAGCTAAAGGTTAAATAGTAGCTTAAAACATTAGCTAAAAGCTAAACATAGCAAAAACTAGCTAAATACTAATAGCTGCCAAAATTAAGCTGAACTTAAAAGTTGCAGAAACAATGCGAAAAGCTACAGTAGGAAAAGTTGATCTAAAAATTAAAAGTAGCTGAAGCAAAGCTAAAATCTAGAAAATCTAGAGTAGTAAAACTTTAAATAAAAGCTAAAAGTAGCAGAAGCAAAGCTAAAAGTATCCTACAAAAGCAAACTTGTACTTTGAAGCAGATTTTAAAACGAACAATGTCTCAGTACATTTCTATGGAGAAAATATTTGTAAATAAAGTTGAAAATCTTTATGTTAATAAAACTTTATGTTGTTCTCCACTACTTAGGGAGCAGACAGCAAGGATGCAGTCAACGACATGTGTCAGGGCCTAGATTCCAATTCAGATGGCAAGGTTGGCTTTGAAGAATACATGAAACTCGTCGGCTACCTGGCGTGTTCGCTCAGCGAGCAGCGTGTCCTGAGCACAGAGGAGCCAGCGCAGAACGCAGCGACCGAACAGGTCGCACAAAGTGCCCCCAACAACACGGAGGAGCAGCCCAAGGAAAACGCAGAACCGAAGAACGAGGCGAAGCCCGAAGACGCTAAGGAAGAGGCGAAAGCGGACGCAAAGGCGGAGGTGAAGGTGGAGGCAAAGGCAGAGGGGGAGAAGAAACCAGAGGCAGCTAAGGAAGAAGCAGCAGCAGCAGCCGATGTGAAGGTGGCTGAAAAGGAACCAGAGAAGGTAGAAGAAACGGTAAAGGTGGAGGAAGTGGCAGAGAAGTCGCCCACCGCCACTGAAGAAGGAGAGAAGAAGACAGAGGAGACCACATCGTAGGGGACGATCCATTCCTTTACAAACACACACACACTACACAACATACGAATAATGCCAAAACAAGTTGGAAAACCACTATTTTTATATATAATAAATACAAATATATGTTAAAAGTTTTACAATCAGCTATTAAAAAAACACTATTCTTTTTATAAATAATTATGTAAATGACAGTAGCTTTGTGCTGCCAATTACCACTATGTTAATATGTACAGCATGTGCATCCCATTATTTAGCACATTTACCTCATTCTGATGAATTAGCATGCACTTGTACACTATATTGTACATGCAGCTGTGAAAGCTTCCCTGTAAACTAGGATATCCCTGGAAACTTGACTGAAGTATCTTAACACACCACTACATTCCCCAGTTTTTTATTTTTTGTGTGTTTGTAGAGAGAGGCCTGTTTTTCTGATTCTGTCCAATGAAATAGTGATATTTCTGTTTTCATTCAAACTGAAAATGTCCTTTTTATTAACTGGGAGCACTTAAGTCTTTTTTTTTTTTTTTTTTTTACACTCCTGACCAACTTAGCACAATAAAAAAAGATTTGCTAAACCGTCATCTCACCTAATTATCTCTCTACCCATACCTGTGAGCCGTCCTGCTTTTGTCCTTCTTTTTTAGCTCTAGCTTTACTCTCACTCAGCCACGAGTTACAAACTGGAACATCAGGTGTGACCTTTGGCTAAATAATTAAGACACGGGGATGGAATCTACACCTTGAAGGACCATAAGGTTAAAAAAAGGGAGCCCAAAATAGTCCCAGTTAAATGGGCTCAGGGACTAGAAGAGCAGGTGTCTGTGTAACCTAATCCACCTCAGTAAAGAAAAACAACTTTGTACTGCGCCGTAAATGTAAAACAGTTAATAATTTTTAGGCAATAAATCATTTGGAGCAGTAAGATGGTGCTAAAACATAACTTGTGTATTTTTGGTAAATTGATTGTTTGCAGGTTTTAGTCTCAGCTTTTTGGGGCTTTTTTTTTTCTTTAGCCGGCCACACCCTTGTACAGTTTGAACGCCCTGTTTGACCTGCAACGAGATCCTCGAGCATTAGGCATTGGGAAATGACTGGATTAGACATTTCATGAGTAACACACCCTGAGACACAAACAATTGCATGAAAGTAATCCTGGACTCCAGTGATCTTGCTCCTCGGGGCGATGCGGTGATGTTGCCGTTAGAAGCTGCTCTTTTGTTAAGCAGGCAACAACGGCAGCCTTTTCATATTGCATTCTCCATTATTTGCTTATGATGCTGTTTTATTCTTATTATGACCACTATATAAAAAAAACCTAAGAATGATCCTTTTTAATGCAATTTTCAATTCTAATTCTTATTTTCTGCATATGTGAATAGAACAGAATAAAAAAATACACTACCAAACTGTTGCACCTTTCAGCAAATAAAAATAAGTACGGATCATGTGATCACCCTGCCTCACTGAGACACTCCCATTGTAAATACTCTTATTTACATCTACAAGCTCAGTCATTAAAAAATGTTTCCTGCATTCACTTTTACTAACACACTTCCTGGGAAATCTGGGCATTCAGACTGTATAATCATGTGTTTTAATTTTTTTCCTCATGAGCTTTGGTACTTCCTGTGAATAACCCTTGAACCACCTGCAGATGGTTTCTTGTTCAGGTGGGACTATAAGGTACATCAGGGGTGGTTCAAGCGAAATTCTCTGAACTGATGTGTTAAAATAACTAAACTTGCACTACCAGTAAACTCCTATTAAATGTGAGCAGACTTGAATATCATCTGGAAAATGTCACAAACTTTGTTTTGTTTTGAGCTTTTTGTTTTAAGACCTATTTCATATTTAGCCGTTTTTCTAATTCCTGTTCTGTGGCGTAAAAATTCACCCCATTTAGATTTTAAAAACAACCAAGTACAGTAGATTTTTAACAAGTGTCCCAATGCCAACCACAAAAAAATGTCTCATTCTGACATGCAGCAGATTAAGATACTACTTATAATTCAGTTAATAATTCACCAACAATGTTTGTGTTATGGGAACATTCCCTGGATTTTGTGCAGACTTCCATTTGTTTATTTCCTGCAAAATACTGGAAAATTTTCTGCAGCTCGACTCAATGTCCGTTTTAACTTTGCTGTGCTAATATTGTGTAACGCTGTTTTATTTGTGCCTAATCTATGTAATGGCTGATATAGAATAAAACTGTGACAATATGTTTTTATTGTGTGGCTTGCTCTGTTAACGATCTACAACTGCAGTCAGAAGTTTACATACATACTGTTTTGGACAATGAATTCTGCTTCAGTTATTTTATAAACAAGATGAGGGCACAAAGTCACAAATATGTGCCTACACATGCACTCATTTTTGATTAAACGGCTCTCAGTAAGTTGCACCTCAACCACACTCTCTAAGGGAGGTTAGATGAAACAAAGTTAGAGCGTTGTGATCACAAAGACATGTACGTTTGGATGGGTCATGGTAAAGTTTTCAGAACAAACATTGTACCAACTGTCAAGCATGGTGGAGGTAGCATCATGCTGTGGTACAGATCTCAAAAAAGGAGGAATGCTAATTATTTTAATTCACCTCAAATCAGCAGCTAGATGACTGAAACTTGGACACTGTGCTCCAAGACGATGATCTCAAACACACATCAGAACTGGTTCAATCAGACAAACATTAAACTTCTGGAATGGCCTTCCCAAACACCAGCCTCAACCATAATGAAAATTTTTTGCTTAAAAGCGGGGTTTGTGTCAGAAAATGAACTCCTTTACAAGAAATAACCATAAAACTTGTCTCCAGGAGACATTTGGTTTGTCCATGTAGGCAGCTGCAAATTTCCGTCAAACTTGAAGGTGTCGCTTTTGGACCACGGGGGTTCTCTCTTGGACAGGGACGCTGATGTTCCAGCAGCCTTGGGGGTTCCTGGGTTGTTTCTGACCAGTTTTTACCAACCAATCCACTGAGTTCTGTTAAATCCTTCTTATCCTGGCAAATAGGAAACACCAGCTGCAGTAAATCATCATCAGTAAAAATCCTCGACCTCGTCAAGTTAGAAGGCACTCTAAATAACTTACATGAATGTATGTAAACACCTGACTGCAACTTTATACTGTATGTAAAAAAAAAACAACGGATGGGGATGGAGGGAGGGGGAAACCACCTGCAAAGAGAGGAAGAGGAGGCAGTGAGGGGGGGTGGGGAAGGGGTCCAGGAGGAGGGAGGGAGAAGGAGCCGGTGATATTTAAGCCAGTGGCAAACTCTCTCCCCAACCATCTCTGCCTTGGCTCAGTCCCCTGCTGCTCTTTAAAGACAAAGGAAGCCCTCCATCAGCACTCAGGTAAGACAGAAACACATCTTTACTGGACTTTCTCCTCTGCATCCGATAAACCAGAAGCTTTAGTCAAGGACGGACGATTGAGCTTGGAGAACCTTGTGTCGTTTTGTGGGTTTACTTCCAGTTGCAATGAGAGTAAAACAGTAAAGCTCAATTTGTTTAAATCATTGTAGAATAAACACCATTAAACTGAAATAATACCTCTATATATCATGTTTATATTATATGTTTATGCATTTTTTAACATGGCTTCTTCATTAACTGTATTATAGGCACCATAATCAGTGTTGAGTTACTGACAGAATTTGCATCTCTATGGTTTCCCTATTGTATTGTGCCAGTCACTGAGACAGATGACCCTATAGATTTTCCAGCTTTGGTGTCCACTGGTCTGTTCATGGCTCTACAGACCCGATAACCAGTGACTGACAACTGCTTCTCCTTTTGCAACCGTTTATAAATCATGCACAGGGTGACCGACAATCTATCAGTGTGATGATTTAAGTTGAAACAAAGGTATTTTTTTATTTCTGTACATCACTTTGAGGTATAAAGTTGAATGTGTGTAATCTGCCTGTGTTAAATTACTTACCCCCCAGGAGTTTCTGAATGTTAAGTGTTACGTTTCACTTCCGGCATCCATCCGGACTGATAAGACTGACACACGAGTAACTAACGAACATGTTTTACATCGAAACCAGTGACTGAGCAGCGTTAATCGTTAGACGCATTACCAATTACACGAGCGACGACCTGCTGTGTCCGCAGATTCGCGCTCAGATTCCGCGCTGTTGACTGTGACTTATCTGTGTCTGTGTGTGTGCACAGTCTCTCCACGAGGCCAGGCACAAGACGCCCCAAGATGCCGGACACAATGTGTGTAAGACCGTTCGAAAAGCTTTTTCCAACGCTATCCTCCACCTTTCCATCGAAAGCTGACCTCACTATGTAAAATTTTTGGTCAGCTTTAGCTATTAAATTAAAATAAATTATAAAATAAAAACTCCCTATTTTGCTTCCTTTCTTACTTTATCTTCGAGGTGGCTTCACCCTTGATTTGCTATGCCCCAAGCAATACGACAAGGGCTGGAGCGGGCATTTTCCCCCAGATTCTGACCTGTTGACCTTTTTCCAGCATGTCCAAGGAGCCCTCTTCCAACCTGGAGAGCGCCATGCAGATGCTCATCAAAACCTTCCACAAGTACTCAGGAAAGGAAGGTGACAAGTACACTCTGAGCAGGGGTGAACTCAAGGAGCTGCTAATAGAGGAGCTGGGCAGTTACCTCGGGGTAAGAGCGGCTTATGCCAATAGATAAACATGTGCACTCAGATAAATGCAGTGCTTCACACAAAGTGCAGGTATGCGTTGAAATGCAAGTTGGAACAAGCTGGTGCAGCTTTGAATGAACTCAGACAAACCAAAAAAAAAATAACAGAGAGGAGATTCTGAACTCTCTTTCTGTCCCCCGCCGACAGAACTCCAAAGACAACGAAGCGGTAGAAAAGGTGATGAACGACCTGGACGCCAACAACGACGGCGAGGTGGACTTCACGGAGTTCATCATCCTGATGGGGGCCCTCACGGTCGCCTGCAACGACTTCTTCCTGGAGTACAAAACGGACGACAAGGGGAAAGAAGGCGAGTCGGCACAGAAGTAGGGTCGAAACTGAGCGAGAGGAAAACAGGAGGAGAGGAGAAGGAGGGGAACGAACTCTAAAATCTGGTGGCTTCTTTTTTTCTATCTCTCTCTCTCTCTCCTTTCATGCAATTTCTAAACACTGCAAATACAAATGAGCAAAGATGTCAAACAGCTAGTGTCTGGGTGCACAAAACAAGGGGAATTCAGTGAGAGGACTGTTATTCATACCACAGCTAATCCGGATCAAGTTCCACCGAGCCGCTTCACACATACAACAGGGTTCATTTCAACACAGATCAACTCAAATTTCTGTTTTTTTTTTTTAATTTATTTATTTATTTTTATTATTTCCTAGCTTTAAGAAGACACCGGAAAGAAATGGAGTTCTTCAGAAATGAATGTCTGAGTGCTTCTTGCACATGAATAATTTGTGAACGTATATACAGTTTCAGATCATCATATAAATATTGTATGTACTCAGTGTTAAAAAATAGGAGATCTTGCACCTATTTTGTAATCCTTTTTTTTTTTTTTTTCAGAAATAACCAATGTTTAAACATATTAAACGTCACATTTAACCAACAATTATTGTCTGTTTGTTTGGTTTTCAGGTGTAAATAAATATGTTTATTGTAACACTCATATGAATTATATCGTAATATGTGAAGTGAAATGTACACCAGCAGAGCATTTCTAATCTATTTAAACAGGTACTATCTATAATATTGCAATCATGAGCTGACAATAAATTTCCCACTTTTTATGAGTTTTAAATGGTTGCAAAATGTAAATAATCTACATACTCAAATTACAAAGCTCATTAATACTACAAAATTAATTTGCCTAATTTTTCATTTCATTTTTTGTCAATTTTGTCCTTTCATCTATGGAGGGGTGCTGTGGCACTCTCTGCACCCCTACTTCTTATGACCCCGTGGGCAAAACACTGTAACCAGAACTGTTCAGATGCTGTTGGGACACAAATAAAGAGCAGAACCAAATGATTTGTGCTTCACTTGACTGGTAAAAATACATCAATTTAATTGTTTGTTTTTATGTTGTTTTAAATATAAATTCAATCTTAATATTATGCGAGCAGTGCGTTCAAGAAATGTTGAGGTGACCCATTTTTTAAAAATCGTGTTGAAAAAGGACACTGGCTCTACAACTCACTCAATGTTTATTTCACTCCCATCAACTCTGAACATTCTACACTCAAAAAAACAAATGTAGTGGATTTAAATAAAAAAATGTCAACTGTTTCTACTCAAATGAATTGATTTAGGGTAGCACGTTTACTTTACGATGATTTTACATTTACTTAAAGTCAATGTAAAATAAATGTCATACTTTAACTCATTTCGGTTATGTGGAAACAGTTGATATATTTTTTTTTATTAAATCTGTTTTTTTTAGTGTACTTGGGAAAACAGGTCAATGGCACATAATCTATATTTAAAAGTTAAATCATGCTGAAAGTTTGGGAAATATATTAGATATGGTGCACATTATTCTCGAATATTAAAAAAAATAATAAATCAATATGTTTGTCAGAAACAAGGTTTGAATCTGTGACTTTCAGATGAGACACAATTCTCTAGCAAGTACAACCTCTGAAACATATCAGAAAATTCACTTCTTTGTGTAAACTAAAACAAAAAAGTTTTATAAATAAAAGCAAAACCGTACAACTTCAGAAACACTGCTGACTTTTATAACCCAAACTCACCTATCAGAGATGTGACAAAGTTACAATTAAATGATGTCAAAATTTGTAAAGGTTTGGTAAATCATAGACATCTATGATGTTATTTTATTAACTTATTAACTTTAGTAATTGCTGAAACAAAGCAATTATTACCCAATATTATAGAGGTTTGTTGCAGCCACCATTCTGCCATTCAGATGGCCTTTTTCAGGGAAGACTTCGCTCATTTCAGCAACAATCGGCACATAACACATGACCAACCTGGTCTACTGGAAATCTAGACCACTAAAAATAGGCTCACAATAAAATGAAAAGCACTGTTGACCAGCTAAAATAAAACAATAAAAAATAAACACTTATCACTTATTAGTATCCTTGGGATCATTACCATGACACTAAAATTACAAAACTTGACACTGGATGCAATTTTAGAGGCAACTGAAGAAAAAAGACTTGCAATTTAAACCAACAGACAAATGATTTTCTGCTAGCAGCTCTGACATATCAGAATATTTCTGCCAGAATAAGCATGTTGTGGGAAATCCACGAGGGTGTAAAAGTTAATAAAATACTGTTTCCATGAACAGCCATGAAAATTTTTGAGACGGGAGTTGCTTTGTTATTTTGGTAATTAAACAAAGGACTGAGAAATTGACCTGAACAGTAATAATACGGTTTCACATGGTTTGAACTCGATGGTTTCTCTGACCTCTGAGTCTTGTTTTCAGAACATCGATAGACATGCAGAGTCTAAGCAAAGTTTCTCTGAGCCGCTGTGACTTACCAAAACACTGGTATTGTGTTTAATATTTTAGTTTCAGCTGGATTTTTCAGGCAGCAATAGCTTTAAGGCAGCATCAATTCACGTTGTGCTTAGCCTCACACAAACTCTGTCAGAAAATTGTATTTCTCTAAACTGAGGATATTCAAAAAGCTATCTAAACAGGTAAGATATTTATTACCTGAACAATCCTTTCAACTCTGTTTGAAAGAGAAGACATGCAGCACAGTGATATCCGACATGCACTTCCTGTTTGTGAATGCTATTCTGCTTTTTGAAACGACACACCAACCTTTTAGGAAACTGCATGGTTCATGCTGTATGAATGGACTTCAGAACTGTTGCACCTGGATATACAGTGTTAAACAAGGAGAATGTCAGGAAACGTTGTGTGTTGGTGTGTAAGCATGCCTGTCACTGTGTGTGTGTGTCTCTTTGTGTTGGGGATTCCCACAGAGAAAACGGCTCCAGCTCACACATCACATCCTGCCAACAATATCCTGCAAGTCTTGTTCCACTAGATGTAAGCTGACCCAGATGTTTGACTTGAATCTGCCTGGAAAACTTCTTCAAAAGAGGAAGACGGAGGAGGGAAAGAGAAAAGGAAGGAGAGACGGGGGTGGCGTGATGTATGAAGAGAGGACAGCGAAAACTGGGAGTGGATCCAAATTTTTCAAGTACGGAACTTGGAAAGCTGGGGTTAAAATCACAGAGGAATGTTTGAGTTGCTGTGAAAGAAAGCAGCCTTTTTTTTCTTTTTGTTCCATCTGTAGATTAACACACCCTCTCCCACCTCATCGTTTTTTCTTAAAATATGATAAAACATCAAAAGCGAAGCTCAGAGACAAACGATCTTCTCCCTGAGAGAAGGATTTCCTTTTTATCTGGATGGTTTTGACTCAGTCAGGTCAGCCAGTGTCCGTGGGCGTGGCTTTCATTCCTCGTCCATCTGTGCTCTCCAAAGGTGTCCTTTGATAAATTTGTTTGAATGTTTGAGTTTTGCACGACCTGCTGACAAGTTCAGACCAGTTAACCCTGCCATGACCTGAAGAGAAACAAACAAAGCTTCACGACCTCGATAACAGGATGTTTTAAAGGCAAAAAAAGAGTTTACACTTTTGGAAAAAAATTTGTAAACTTAGAGAAACTAGCTTTAATACCAAGTGAGAGAATTTGCATTTCAAAACTCTTTTTGGGAGGGCTTTAAAAGTCACGACACCGTGGGTCCCATATGTCAAACACAATCAATCTGCTCAGCATCTGCACCACATATGACCTCAGAATAAATGCTCGGATTTTTCACTCAAAAATCAACACAGTCCTCGGCTTTCAGAGTAATAAAAACATGAACAGTTTTATTAAGGGATATGACTTGATTTACCAATTAATGATAGCAACAGTACAATGAATTGCAGTTTTAATGTTTTTAACAGTTTATTTTAAACTATAAAATTGATTCCAGGTTCATTTTTTGCAGCTCCTGAGTAGCAGGGAGGAGTTCTCTTGAGCCACCTTGTATTCAAGAATCAAGGTTGCCAAAGGACAATGATGGTTTTCAGTGAGAGGCAAGAGTTCCAAGAGCAAATTAAGATATTCTGAATAAATTTAGCTTACCTTGTGCTCCTCACAAATGAGAAGCTGTTTCCTGTGCTCTTCGAGTGTGAGACTTACCTTCATCCTCCAGCCTATTTGCCTGGAACCTTCAGCTTAAAACCAGTTCTCTTCATCTGGACTGAAGAGATCCTTCACTTACCTCTTCATCCTGGTCTGACCTGCCGCTCTCATGCACCGATGTGACTCTGTCTTACCATGTTCTTCTTCCTGGAACCTGCACTCTTACCCTCCTCTCCAAACCTGAACACCTGCAAAATATACTTCCAGAAGATCCTCTGCCTTTTCATAAAAACGTTAACCGTTCTTCTGCTTCCACATATACCCGTTTCCCAAGTCAGTTTCTGTAAATATTGTTTTCTAAATACATTTATTGGCAAATCCTTGTTTTAGTCTGCTGAGTCCTCGGTTTCAGTTAATCACACTCTGAGAAATAGAGCACCTTACAGTCTAAAGTAATTTCAGCTGGTACTGTAAGAAATTGTTCCTCAGGTGGAGGAGTTAAAGTATCAAAATTGGAACATTTATGAACAAATTACTATTTGCAATAAAGGTATTTGTTTTGACGCATACAAAATTGGAGCCTTTTGGAAATCCAGTGCATCAGTTTGTTTCCATGTCCACTCTGCTGCGACGCATGTCATGTCATCTTTATCTGTCCGCTAAGGTCTGCCTGCTAACCCAGATTTTTGTCACTGTGTGTGTTGCAGTGTACGCCTCTCACATCTAAATTGGTGGCACCAAAAATACAAAAGACTAAGAGTTAAACCACAGTAGAAAAACACGGGGTGCTCACTTTGAGGAAATACTCTCTGAGGAGATCAATATTTGGATCATTTATCATGCAGAGACCAGGACGTGTCTACTTCCTGGTGAGAAATCTGTCAAGACATTAGCCCTTAGAAGAGCTATGTAGAGCAGGTAAGATATTGTTGTTTATAACTTTTTCCACAGAACCCCACTTTACAAGCTCTTATCCAACACTTTAAGTCACATGGGCGAATCTGGCCCTCACTACCATTTTATCTGGCCCCAGAGGTAAAACTTTAAATGAGAAATAGTTTTATAGTTTCTCTTTTTCTCTCTGGTAAATTCTTCTCATGACAGCTGGCCAACTTTCAAGCCAAGAAAAGTAAGTTTGAATTTTTCAGTAATCTTTGACTTTGGTGTGAAAAGCACAATAGAGAATCACTTTTAATTGTGTT
The DNA here is from genome assembly GCA_031762555.1 of Cynodonichthys magdalenae. Classification (NCBI taxonomy): domain Eukaryota; kingdom Metazoa; phylum Chordata; class Actinopteri; order Cyprinodontiformes; family Rivulidae; genus Cynodonichthys; species Cynodonichthys magdalenae. The sequence goes on along the minus strand of JARVJO010000155.1, from coordinate 14,247,723 downwards.
TTTCTGTATTCTCTTATTTTTAGTGAGGGTTTTCCTTTTCTTACCAAAATTTATTGATCGTGACAAAATCTATGTCTTAGAAATAATAAATGATAAAGTTGTTGCTGGAGAGTAAGGCTTAAGAAATTAATGCTAATTATTTCTATTTTTGTCTTCTTTATTGTGTTCTAAATTTTAAATAAAACATAATTTGGAAAAGGTCATTTTTATTTCTAGAGGAATAATTTGTTATATGATATTTCTTCAATAAATATTTTTACTTTGTCGTCCTTGTTTAACTGAGTTTAACACCCCTGCTTTAAGTGGCACATCGGCTTGTAACTGATGTGTATCAGCTGAGACAAACATCCTCCGTGAGTTATGCTTCTTTCAACACTAACAATGGCCACTGAACATCCTGCGAGCACCATCTGAAAACACGCCTGACCTCACCGCGGGGGGTCGAACTCAGCAGCAGGAGCCTGAACAGATGGACTGCACACGGCAGGTGATGCCTCTGGGAGGAAAGGAGATGAGGAGCCCAAAAGGCCGGCTGTGTCACTGGCACTGAGCCTGATGCCTCCGATAAGGACGACAGGAACACTTCGGTTACCAAACAGAGCCGGTCAGGTGAAACCAAGATGTCAAGCCGCCGCGTCCATCAGACAGGGAGTCAGCCAGCGATCATGTCAAGCTGTCATGCAAGCCGAAGAGGAGGCAACAATGAGATAGCATAAGATAGTACAGGATAAAATTATTCATTCAGGTATACGGCAGGTTAGGCTCCGAGTTCATTCTATGATGATGAATCTCTTTCCAGGTGTAGCTGGCACCGTGTTGTAGAATTTGAGAAGGCGAGCTGCTTTCATGTTGATGAAATCCATCTTGTTAGATAGAATAATACAGAAAACAAGTCACAAAGATCTGCATCATGAAGAGCAAGTTTTTGTGTTAGAATTAACATTTCTTGAAGTTCTGTACTTAACCCTCCAGCTGCCCTTGGGTCAAAATGACCTACGAGGCCTCCATTTTAAAAGAGGCCTTGTAATGATATACGTTTAGAAAACTTAACACTATGTTAAAAAATATATACTATGTTGTTGCTTTACACAGTATTTCATGGTTATGTTGGAGCAAATTGCATCAGCAGTAGCTAGCTTTAGCACAGCCACCACTGAATACCTCTAGGAAATTATTTCTACAAATTAATGTGAAACTGGTGGTCATGTCGATGTTGTTAAAAATTAATTTTGGAGATTCAACTTATTTTTCAATGACAGCATTCAAGCTAAAGGACCTGGGATTAGCTCATCAGTCTTGATCAGAATAAACTCTGTTTCTCAGAATCGACGCCATTCAAAGAACTATGTACAACAGGTAAGATATTATTTATTCATAACCTTTCCAAAGAATCCCACTTCATGGCCTTTTGGCTCTGTTGTCATGTAAGACCAGGATATAAGGTAATTTCTGATGACATGTTAACCCGAGACAAATACATATTTATAATTCATCTTATCTTTGGAAAAATATATTTTAACTAAAATGAACTAAACAGCTCATTTTTAAAATGTAGGATAGGCCAGGACAAAGGTGATTTGCTGTTGTCTTAAAACAATTCCAATCCCAATAATTTCATAAAGGTTCATGTAAACTATTTTATAAACCCTGACAGACAGATATCTTTACATCTTTATTATAGCAGAACATGTTTATATGTTTATTATTGCAGAACATGTTTATGAGAATCCTGCTGGATGTGCCTCAGAAGGGTTACAGCTAGCTACTACTGCTACAAATTTGTACAAAAATAACTTTGTGTTTTCATACAAACTGTCATAACTTTTTTGAGATTGGATTTACTTTAAGTTAAATCAACGATTGAATTAACTGTTTAATCTGCCCAGAAATAATCTGTTTCTTCAAATAAAGGTCTTCCAAATAATTATCTATAACCCTAAAGTCATTAATAGTTAATAACCATTTCACAGAAACTGACTTTGAGAGATGGCTTTATGTAAAAATATTTGTCCTCCAGTTATTTTGTCCCAAAAACACAAACTCAACTCTTTATTAGCATTTATGTTCACAAACCTGAATACATATAAATGTTTCTGTGTAGATTTACATTGTCTGTATTACTTTCTAACAAGAATAAATTAAGTCAAATATAAAATTTTAACTGTTCTTGAACATTTTACACTGTTTCTACCAACATTTATGTTCATCCATGTCTGAAAACAGGTCCAAAGCTGGTAAAAGTGGACTCCAGTAAAAACAGGACACTTGACACGGGTCCACAAACCATGTGGTGTCACAACATTCACAGACACCTGAACATCATCTGTGGTTTTAAAGTAATGAAGCTGAACCCGTGGATCCCTCGCTTTCATGAAATAAAGCACAAACTCCCGGCATCAAAGATGAATAAACCGTGACGCTGTCCACCTCCAGGAGTCAAGGAGACGATGGCAGACAGTTATCAGCCTCAGATATCACCCAACCAGGGAGGACGGTAAAGGAGATACGTAAGAAAAGTAGGGAAGAAGAGAGGGATGGTGTCAAATGCTCTCTTTTTTCCCCCTCCTTCACATTAAGCATCCTTGACATGAGTGTAATGATACTACTCTTAGTCCTTTTAGTGCTGCATTTACCTTTCATCTACAGGAGCCGGAGTGCAGGGACGTAAACTGTTTGTCCTCAACATGATCCTTAGGTTAAACCTTATCCCTCAGTCAGGCCGTAATCTATTCATCCTTTACGCCAACGCTTATAATGTGGATTATAAGCGTGGATTATATATAAAGTTTAACTAGCTGAAAGCTAAATGGGACAGAATGGTAACCAGCAAACAGCTCAAAAAGCAGTTAAACCCCCAAAGGAAGGAAACAGTAGCTAAAATGAGCAAATTAGGAAGTAAAATTAGTAAAAAGTTTTTAAAATGTGTAAAAACAAAGCTAAAATTGACAATACAGGTGCTAAAACAGTAGCAAAAAATTGCAAAACAATAACTAAACTGAACAAAATAGCTTAAAGCTAAAAAGAGCTAAATTCTTGTTAAAAGTTAAAATAAGCAGATCAGTACCTAAACCTAAAAAGAGCAGATACTGTAGCTAAAATTAGTGAAACAAAAGTAAAAATTAGTAAAAACAGATGTCAAATCTATAATCAGCACAAGTGTAACTAATATTAGCAAAACTTTAGCTAAAAGAAGCACAGTGTTAGCTAAAATCAGAAAATTATAACAAAGCAAGTAGAGGCAGATTTCAAAAAGAACAATGTCACAGTATTAGGAAACAATTGTGATCATTTTCAAGAATCATTAAGCTCAAAACCAACCTATCCAACCAGGTTCTGCAGGACTGATGAGATGCTTTGATCCGACTTATTCAAACAACAAACATCTGACAGTTTTATTTATTAGGATCACAGAGAATCTCACAGAAGATCTCCAGCATTGAGAGTCAGGACATTTTTATTATCTGTTTTACAAAATTTAAATGATTGAGTGTTTTTTTTTTTGTTTTTTTTTTTTACAAATAAAGACTTTAAAACCAAAAAAAAGTTGTTTTATCATGGGAGCTTTGACAGAAAGTTTTAAAGTGACAAAAAAAATGCAAACCTTAAGAGAAAACAGCCTTTTTCTTAGGTTTAATGAAAGAAATAACATGAAAAAAAGACTACATTACTCTGACAGAAAAGTTTTCAAATTTAGTTGTCACTGATCTGTTAATGTTCCTAAAATGAGCCAATATAAAATATTAAGTTTCAAATGTTTTCTACACAGTCCTCGAGGATAAACAGGCCTATTTATCTCTAATTAGACTGGAGCCATTACTCCATCCGTCACATTGCATCAGGGTGAATCACCCTCTCTTCACAGTGCACAATGTACATGAAAGAAAAAGTTCCCTTATTCACAGTAAAAAAACAAAAACAAAACCCAAGTTATAGTTGAGGCAGAAAACCAACTGTATATATTAGAATTTTCCGCAAGTGTTTGCACAAAATAGCTGCTTTTCAGATCTTTAGAAGCAGAAAGATACGCTTGTGTTTCCAAGTTAAATAAGTCTTTGTATTGGATGGTGCAGTGCACCACCACCACCACCAGAGGGCAGAAAAAGCACGTTATTTTTTCTACTTTGGTAAATTTTACCTGTATCAATACCAAAAACTATCAGCTTTTAGTAGAGTTTAAAAACACACATATAAATCCGATCTTAACCCAGGTCACATTTAAATTAAAATAAAAAAGATCTGTTTCTGTTGAGCTTGTTCACATGCAAAACAGCAGCCTGGGTGTTTTGCATCAGCTGCACATCAAAGGAAAAGGAATGAAAAGAAGGAAATGGAAGATGTCAGCCGAGAGCTCCACACACATAGATCCGATCATCAAAAAGCTGAAAAACAAAAAGTCAGTGGATTCGAGGCACGGGGTGCAGCAGGGTCATGTGTTCGGCGCCATTGAAAGGCAGCCGCTGAGTGCAGTAGTGATGCACCACCTGAGGGATGCTGGGAAACGAACAGCTGCTCTGGTCCAACGTGAATGTGTTTTCTTTAGTTTGAGCCACGATGATGTGAACGCAGCCCTGACTCGTCCTGAAACACAAAGAAGGGAAATCATTTTATTATTATTTTTTAATCTACTTTTGATTAGCAAAAGCAACAAATAATTCAAGCGGATGAAACTAAAACATTTAAAAGAACGCAAAACAAAACTGAATTCATTGCTTTTCAACAAAATACATTAATAGTTATTTGTTTTTTCTGCTTGAAATATTTTCATTTTTTCTTTTAAAAATGTGTTTATTGCTGTGGTCCAGTTTTGGCTTGTTGTTTTGTTTTGTTTTTTTCAAACATTTAGTGTTTGCAATACCTGCGTCACTGTGAAAATCATATTTCACTTTTATTTTTTTACTAACAAAAAACATAAATCCAATTAACAACTTTTCAGCCCAGGAGGGTTTTTTTATTTACACTTTCAGACAAGTTTATGTCAAATATCTGATGAAATTTCTCAAATAAAAAACAAATATCGTTAGGGGTTTTTGATGCAGCTACTATTTTGTTTTTATAAACAAAAACTGTTCATATTTGTATCTGGTTTAAAGTTTGCCTGTTAATTATAGCAACATTGCTTTACAAGTTTTTAATTTATTTATTAACTGCTTTTTCTTTGTTGTTATGTTGGTCTTTTAGTTGTCACTCTGTAAGTAAAAATAACTGTACATTCAGCTGAGACTCACTTGAGGGCGATGGAGTACTTGCTGCTGTCCGACTCGCTGTTCCTGACCAGGAAGCTGGCCTCTCTGCAGCTCTGCAGCTGAAGCTCCGCCTCCTGGCGACTCATGCAGCCATGGTACCAACTGAGGCAGAAAAGTCAGGGTAGAATCTTGTGTTATACACACAGATAGGGCTTTTATGCTGTTGGAAGAAACACTTAATAGTTGTGCTCCTCCTTTTTTTTAATTAGTCCAGAATCTAAATGATCAGAAATCTGTATTGACTGTTTTGGTGCGTGAAGGAGATCAGAGCTTTACCTTTGCTTCTCCAGAGGCAGGGAGGGGTCAACGCAGCAGGCCTTGTTCTCAGAGCTGATGTTTGGAGCAGAAAGAGGCAGAAGAGTCTGAAGAGAGGATCTCAGGATCTTCTGGCTTCTGCCTTTCTGCTTCAGACTCTGAAGCTGCTGCAGCTCAGCTGCTGGATGGTGAACTTGTCTTGTGATTTTAGAATGAGATGTCTCGTCTTTGACGGAGTTCTCAAATTGTGCTGAGGAAAGTGTAGAGAAACATCTGACTCTCTGCTTGAGTGTGAACTTCGTTTTGAAGTTGTGAGTAAATAAGAAAACATGAAGACAGCATTTTGATGTTTCACTGAAGATGTTCTTCAGAAAGCTGTTGCTCTGAGTAGCTTATAAAATATACATGTGAGTGTAGGTCTGGCAGAGTCTCAGAACAACTTTTTATTCTTTTTTTGTCTGCAGCACAGCTGATAAAGGAGCAGACAGGCAGTTAAAAGTAAAAAGTAGAAAAACAATAGCTGAAAACTGAAAGTAGCCAATTTAAAGTAGCAGAAAGTTAGCAAAATGGTAGCTAAATATAGCAAAATATGTGAAAATAGCAAAAGAATGGTTATGCTAAAATTAGCAAAACAAATACTATGACTAAAATTAGAAAACATTAGCTAAAAAGCAATACAAATTCTAATATTAGCCAAACTTTAGCTAAAAGTAACTAAATATGGCTACAAGGAGGGGGCAGAGGGGTAATGTTTAGATATTAGCTAAAAACAACAGCAATAGATTAGCTAAGCTAAAATGAGCAAAACATGCTAAGGCTAAAATTATCTAAAATAGGCAATACATGTTAGCAAAGGAGTAGCTAAATATAGGAAAACTATAGCTGCAAGGAGGGAACAGAATAGTAGCTAAAAGTAAAAAACAATAGTTACTAGTTGCAAAATACTATAGTTAAAAAGTACCTAAAAGTATATAGTTTTTACAGTGAAGCAGAATATGTAGGCAGCAATGTTTTTGAAGAAAATTTTATATATTTTAATGGTGAAAATATTGGTAAATAAAGTTAAAAATTTTGAAAAGTATTAAGAAGCCATGTCTGAAATGAGCTGAACGTTCTGATACACGAATAGTTAAAATAGAACAAAATATGTAGAAGTACATTTAAAAAAGTAAACAGGACAACAACAGTGTGATCAGAACTGAATCAGTTTTAAAGTGGTGACAGAAGCCCTCGTCTACCTGACAGAGTCCTGACTATGTGCTGCTTCCTCCACTCCCAGGGCAGCTCGTACTCCGAGGCTGGACGCAGGTCCCGCTCTGACCTCCCGACTCTCATCTTTTGGTTGTCACCACTTCCTTCATACGGAAGGTCATAAATCTGTAAGGGAGCAGGCTGACCTTCCTCCATCGTTCCCTCGCTCCCATCCATCAACACACACGTCCTCAGCAGGTCTTTAGATCCCCGACGTCTGATCTCTGACAGGTTAAAAAAAAGGATTAAAGATTAAAAACTTTGCTGAGAGGTTGGAGCAATGCAAACTGCCACTGCATTAAAAACTGGTTTGATTCTTTTTAACCATAAATGCATGGGCTCAGGACAATTTAGTCAAATCATCGTCTTTAGAACTAGAAATGCTGGTTAAAGCTCTATCATGCAAATAAGAAACCATATGTGAACACCAACAACTTTACAGAAGTGGAAATAAAATTTAAAATTCTCTTTGTAAACCACAGCAGTCACATTTTTGTATTGAGGAGATAAGCTGGTATCAGCGCATAGTTCAAAACTCTGCTTCTCTGATGGTATGGGGGTGCATTAGTGCCTCTGGCTTGGGCAGCTTACACATCTGGAATTATTTTTGTTAAAATAATTCACTAACGAAATGACTAAACACCCAATTTCCTTTGACACCGGGGGTTTTGACGAATGGTGTGACAGGTCCATGAAGCACTGAAGGAAAACTTCCTTTTGAGAGAATAGTAGCAGGAAACGGAGACGGGAGAGGGGAAGTGAGGACAGGAAACTACACCCATTGTCCAAAAGCAATACGGTTGCCACAGCAACCCTGTGGGGTGTACAGCAGGAGCAAATTCAGCTTCTGAGGAGATCCTGTGAGGTCTAACGCAGACATGAGCTGAAACGTTTCTCACCTGTGATCATCTGCTGAGCGTCGTACGGCTCCACATAGCCGTCGTTCTCACCAAGCCTCTCTGCCTCCTTCTGTTCTCCGCTCCTCTGAGCATCAAAAGGATCGGCATAATCCTCGAGAATGATGGGCTGGAATCAGAAACACAGACAAATCAACACTGCTTTACAAATATTTTAGCACTTTGAGCATAATGGCTTCTTAAAATACTTCATTTATTAATGCTGTTTTTTATGTAACTGACTGAGTTTTGGCCATTTTTGTGGTTTCTATTTTTCTAAAATCAATTAGCTGTGGCAACCATCTTGAATTGGTTAATCATTTGTTGATGATCACTTTCTGAGAGTAAAGTCAAGTGGGTCCTGAGATATTTTACTAACATTCAGACAAATAAACACATGCCTACTCATCCACTGGCAGCAGTAGAGAATTCTCTGAAATACAAAACTAATCTTTTATCAATCTCACACCACTGTATCAGCATCTTTACATCTCAATATTACCACGTTTTTATTAAAGCTGGAGGGGATTTGCACCTGAGAGCCGAATAACAGTGCTCTTGTTATAACAGAAACTTCATCACCAGGGGACTGAATGAATGAATGGAGGAGGTGTGCTTGGATCCCTTTCAAAAAAAATGGGGGGGGGTTGAAAGTCTCATGTCTGACCACAGCTTTGTAATCGAGGAGAAGGGTGAAAGAACAGAGTCAAAAGAGGAAATAAAACAATAATATCAACTTTCAGAGGTTGGACTGCTGGATTTTTCCATGTGAACACATTTTAAAATTCTTCATTACTTCCTAAACATCTACATTTTTGTTTAGTTTGTCGCTGTTTTCTCAACAGAACACCATCCATATTGCTACACAAATGTACGTGTAGAGCACAGACAAGTGTAAATATTGATGTTCTGATGCTACTGAATGTATCAGTTCACCTGATCAGCATGTGTAGTCTGTCCAAGAGTTTACGCAACACGCAGATACATTCAGCTAATGTAGCGTTCTGTTACAGCAATTTGTCCTTTTTGTTGTTTATAAGCCTGGAAAACTAAGAGCTATCTACAACAGGTAAGATGATAACTGTTTAGCCTTTCAACAGAACCCTACATCAAAAGATCTAAACCATCCCTTTAAGGCATTTTTGCATCTAAATTTTAAACTTCAAACATTATTCAGCAGGCTGTGGAAGGAAAATTTACATTAATTATAGGTGGTTCAAAATAATGAGATGTTTGAGGGGGGAAACAGAAGGCACCTGAAGTAGGCTACAAAGAAAATTTTATGAAAAAGTTTCATATGTAGCATATTAAGTTCATGATGTATGAACAGAGGGGTAAAGACCTACATTTTTACCAGCAGATTTTGTGCTTTAAAGAATCAAAGTATTTTAGAAAAATAGGCTACCTCAAAAGCAAAGTGTTGGTCATTGTCTGATTTTCTTTAAGGTAAAAGCTCAATAACAAAAATTGAATTGAATTATACTTTATTGATCCCAAGGGGAAATTACAGATTTCAAAAATTAATTACAAAAATGATGGAGTAATAAAGATCTTACAGTTTCTGTCTTGCCCTGGACTGGTTTCTCAGCTTCAAGCACCACCATATGACCGGAGCTGGTGATCTTGTCCTGTTTGTCCACTCTTATCATCCGGCTGATGTAGGCAGATGGACAGGTGGTCCTTGGAGGTCTGTCTTCAGAAGGTGGATCTCCCTTGGAGTTTTTGCGGCTTTTAACCGACAGTAGGTTGTCCCAAACTTTCCCATCTTTCTGAGAGCTCACACCGGTTCTGTTCAGCAGCTCCGGACCTGAGTTCTGTCGGTTTCTTCCGGAGAGGAGAGACCCAACACCTCTTCTGTCCGCAGAAGAGTTCTTGGTTCTGTTTGGTCTCGGCTGAGAGCCTGGTTCAGAGCGGATCCTGTCGGTCCCGTTTTTCAGAGTCATGGGGAACTCCTTGAACCACTTTGCCATTTTACCCGACTTCTCTGCCCGATCCGGGACACCTTTCAGCCCCCATTCAGCAGGACCCCCAGGGACCCACCTTTAGTAATCACACCGCCTCTCTAACAATGGACTTCCGCTGCTTTATTCTGGCATAGATCCTGAAAACATGTTCACACTTCAGCTCCAGACTAAAAAAAAAAGCTTTCAGATTTGAAATCAAATAAAAGCTTTGTCTCATAGTTTTTTGACATTCTTCTTGAAAAAAAGAAGCAAAGATTCCTTCAAAGTGAAATTATTTAAATAAAACAAAATTTTCTTAGTTATCAGTCCTATTTCCAGAGAGGCTTTTCTTTTTCTTGTCCACTGTCTCCTGAATCCCCCTAGTATTTTTTTTTTTTATGTGTGTATGTGCGGGGTGGGTAGTTAAGAAAAGGGGCGGTTACAACCCTTTACTGTAATGCAAAAATAATCACAAGGCATGTTAAGCTAAACGTAATAAATGAAAATGAAACTGGAGAAATCTTATTGGGGAAAATAGGCTACTTGTAAAAAAAGTTCAGTATTTCTACATAAAACACAGTAAACCAGTGTATTTTATCAGCATTAATTTAAATGCTCCCCCACACTAAAAAATATTCCCTGAATTGTATTTTTAATTAAGTCCAAAAAAGTGAATGTACGCATTATGTCTAAAAATAGCAGAGCAGTATAAAACAGAAATTGAATTTACTTTAAGTTAAAATAGCACTGTGAACAGGGAGACTTGATATAGAGTTGGTTCAGACCCGGTCATTCTGTGCCATTTAAAGGGGTATTAGCTGTTATGCTAGGCTTTTTTGTTTTACATAACATTTATGTCTTGAAATAGATATATCAAATAAGTGTTATTTGCTGTTTATGTTATGTAATATATGTTTATTTCATGCGTTGTACTCTCAAAATAATAAAAAAATGATTAGCGTTACCAATCTACACCCCCATTTTGTTGTTGAGATGGAATCTTCCATAGTGCGCAATACTACTGCT
>JARVJO010000155.1:14204828-14237009 GCA_031762555.1 Cynodonichthys magdalenae | reverse complement strand
GGCAAAATTTGCGTTTTTGAATGAATTATAGTTAAATGATGGATCAACAAGTATACACCGTGTGAGGACTGGTTTTCTGGCAATGACACATCAGAGAGTTTGAATTTACAAGACAGCACAGCGAGCAACGGAGAAAGAAAGGGTACAGTTTGCTTCCACGACAGACTGCAAAGATGGCTAGCTATCTTTAGCTAGCAGGCTAATGTTAGCATTGTAAACAGCAGTTCGCACACCTTAATCGATCGTTTTATGTCATAAATGATGCGATGCGTGTAGTTAGCTGCAGGTTTCCGCGTGTGACTGTAAAGGAACAAATAACAGATCTCGATTTGTGTACCAGTTTTGCGTCTGCTTAGTGAATTTTAAACGCTAACTGGCTAGCTACATTGAGTAACGTGGCTAGTTAGTAAGCAAATGTAGTGACCAATTTGGGCTAGGCAGCTAGATTTTATCCCAACATCTGTAAGTGATTAGAGCAGGATGGGGTGTACTATGGCAGGCCCTTGTAACATGTAATCAAAGCACATTCCTATTTAAAATTACTCTTGGATATCAATAATAGCTTTCCTCATAGTCAAAACTGCATTAATACGAGTCATAATTATAATCAAAGTTGTGAGAAATTAAAAAATGACCTGTTTCAAGATCCTTCAAGTTAAATGGAAAATTCTTCAAAAGTGCAAGTGGCTGTTTTAAATAATATCTAGATTTGTGTTTCAGAGAATAGCTAAAATTCAATTCCTCTCACACTCGGTCAAAACACAACAACTGCTTATATAGTTCAAATAATATTCCTGCTAAAACAAATGTTTTTTTTATTTCTGATCCACACATCTTTGAGCATGTCCTTCCTATCTAAAAATAATATTGTGAATATCTGAAATCTCCTTTAGGAGAAACTCACTTTTCAGATATCCACTGTGTAATTGTTACTGGTCATAATAATTACACTGTGGACATTGCATCAAGTTCTTAATTAAAACGTGATATCATTTTAGATTAGAACTAAATTATGAATATTTGCTTTGAAGGACAAGTCTGTTACATGCAATTGGCTTGCCATAGGTCTCTGTTACATGCTTGTACTGGCAGTGTAGTAAGCAACCAGTTTTACTCAGCGAGTAAAAACTGGCTTGTTTTCAGATTAGCCTGTTGCGTTTTGCCTGACATGTATTTGGTGACCAAATCCCAGCGTGACAGACACCGTGGCAAAATATATGCAGCTCAAGAGGGGTTTGCAGAAGACCTGGGCCAATGTTATAGTACCAGCTTACTTCATTTTTTTCAAATGATTGCAAATGCTTCAATTACAGCTTTAGTAATACTGACAAGTAAGGTGAACCTGAGGTGCAAATCAACAGTACTGGAAAAAACACAGCAATTTTTCAAAACCATATGATGCAAAAAATCAAAGAAGGAAACTCTACAACGTTATGAAATGAGAATAGTTAAACTTTTCAGAAAACAATGCAAAGTTTATTTCAAAAAATAGTTACCAGTATTGCATAAATTGTAACTTTCTGTTGGTTGTAGTTTTCTTTTTTGCTGATTTTTATTTCTTGCCTGTTTTTGTTTGTTGTGTTTTGTTCAGTGATGTTGTGTTTTGCACCTCAGGACCACTGTAGACATGACCTGAAGGCAGATTCAACCTGTTGGCATACAGCCTTCAAGACGTCGTCATTTTTAACTTTTTTTTTTCTTGCATATGATCTGTGATTTGCCACTTCACCGACAGCCATAGTAGCTAATGGCTGCCGAATCGGGGAGACTACTGACGGGACAAGGAAGGCGAAAAGGTAGGAATTAATTTCACCCATCTCCCAATCCGATCGGAATCATCCATTACTGCGCTGCAATGGGCTGCACTGGTGCTGTTAGCAATCCCTTTATTGCCTCCCCATATGTAAACTTCACGACTGTCTCCAATGGTGGCTGTTTCTCACAGAGTGAATCTGTGAACGGGGTTCATGTCTATCTTGCTATCAGTGTATCTTCAACTACGTTTCCTCGTTCTCATGTCTTAGTCTTTTCCTGTCTCCCTCATTGACCTTACCTCTTTTGCCTCTGTTTGCGGCCTCACTCCCTCTTGCCTGGGTCATTTGGTCTGCCTGGGTCATTTGCGATTCAAGGCTTTCATAACGTTGGTGATGATTACGCCTGGATGTTCAGCATTTTGTTCTCATGCCAGTCTATGTCCCATCATTGAACCCATCACAACTGTTGGACTTGGGATAAAGAGAGGCCCTAGGTCTAAAGCTGCTCCACTCTGTCACTAAGGGGTATTGGCCAATCCAAATTCAATGCTTCTCCTGATTGATGGTGGACGTATAAAATGAAGGATGGATGGAATAATCTTTGTTACTTATATGTACCTCTTTCCACCCCTTTTCTCTATATTTTACTATTTCAGCTTCCCAGATGAAGAGCCCGGAGAAGAAGAAGGCAAGGAAATCCACAACTCAGGCGAGTAACTTGTGCAGACTGTCTTAGTGAACTCAAAGGAATAGTAAGGAATGTTTCTGTAACTTATAAAAGCTGCAAAAACAAAAACATTGTAATTTGTTTTTTTTAGGCGGCTGGGTTCTCGCACCTCACTGAGTTTGCACCTCCTCCTACTCCTATGGTAGATCATCTGGTCGCTTCCAACCCTTTTGATGATGACTTTGGGCCTCCATCCAGACCTAGCGGTGCAGGTGGACCAGGTGGTGCTCCCTTTCTCCCCAGTCCAGGTGCCGGTGGAGGAGGTGGGTATGGAGGTGGAGGCAGAATGGGTGCGGGCATGAACTTCATAGGAAGCCCAGGAGGGCCAGGAGGTGGTCAACCGGTGCGCAGGGCCCCCTTTGGCCCTCCATCTAATGCTGGACCTCACCACCAGCTAGGCTTTGGAGGAATGCCTGGCTTTGGAGGAGGAGGAGGAGGTGGTGGTGGTGGTGGTGGTAGTGGGGGAGGTGGTGGAGGAGGTGGATTCCCTCCTGGTGGCCCCTCTCAGTTCAATATGCCACCAAACTTCAGTCCACCCATGCATCCTGGACCAGGATTCAATTCCATGTTGTCTTCGGGAGTTATGGGAGGTCCTGGAGGAGGAGGGCCACCTCATCCTCGTTTTGGTATGCCTCCGCCGCAACAGCACGGACAGGGTGGGCACCCATTCAATAGCCCTCCGTTACCTGGGGGTGGAGGCCCACGAGGGCCCTTGCCTCCAATGGGAGGAGGCATGGGTCCTGGGATGAACATGATGGGAGGCATGAGTGGTGGGCCTGGTAGTAACATGGTTGGAGGGGGAATGCCAGGTATGCCTCCTCAAGGACAGTTCCCTCCCTCACAGGATGGCCCCTATCCTGGCCCTAGTCCACCAGGGCCGGGCAACGAGGATGGAAAAGGTTTTGGGGGAGGAGGAGGGGGCCCTCCTGGACCACCACAACAGCAACAACAGCAGCAGCAGCTTAATCTAAATCCCAACGGCCCTCCCAATAATAACAATACACCTGGCCCTCCTCCTAACTCAGGGCCACCACAACCTGGGGGAGGCTTCCCTGGCCATATTGATGTTCAGCAACCCAGTACCAATACACCAGGTCAGCCCCCATCTGCGCCACCGCAGCCTAACCCCAACTCTTCTCCTACCGGTCCCCTGAATGGATCAGGTCAGCCCCAGCATCCACAGTCCAGTCAGCTGCAGCCCCCCAGCAACGCAAACACCCCCAACTCTAACAGTTCCAACCAGCAGCAACAATCAACTCCACCAAACTCTACCCCCGGCTCCACCTCTTACAACCAACAGAACAACACTCCCAGTTCTGCCGGTCCCCTGTCAAATGCTGCCTCCAATTCATGTCAGAACAACATAAACAACAACAACGGAGGCAACACTCCCGGCAGCAACCCCAACCCCCCTTCTAACTCCACCTCGACACCGAACACTCAGTCTCCCCTGCCTCCAGGCCCCGCTGCTCCTACAACCGGGCCTGGTTCTGGTCCTGGAAAACTTGGCGGTCCTGGGATGGTCTTTCCTTGTGGGCTCTGTATGGCAGAAGTGCACGACGACCAGGACGCCATCCTTTGCGAAGCCTCCTGCCAGCGCTGGTTCCATCGTGACTGTACGGGCCTTACAGAACCAGCCTACGGGCTGCTGACTCGAGAGAGCGCCGCCGTTTGGGCTTGTGATTTATGCATCAAGACCAAGGACATCCAGGCTGTGTTTGTGCGCCAAGGACTAGGCCAGCTGGTGGCAGCTAATGAGAGTTGAGGAGTGGAAGAGAAGGAGCGGAATAGAGGTGAATGACCTGTGTGCCATGTCAGCTCCCTGCCCAACGTTGTCTTGGCCAGCCTTTTACTTGTTCACTACACAAAGCGACACACTCATTGACTCTCATGCTTATTACATAGCACTTTGGGTGACTCTAGGCAAATTATAGTTCTCCCCCTTATCCCCCATTGGAGTCAAATTATGATGAATGTTATCTACACAGTCCTCCAGATATCCACCTGCCAACCAGCAAAGCACTGACACCAACACACTACCTCAAACAGTTTGCGACTGACTGGCACAGAAGCTCCCGCACTGACTTATCAACTCTCCACACTCTTAAATCACACAATATGTCCAACATGAATTCCAATCAGGTGGGGAAACCTTACAATTCAACTTTATATTGATAAGAAATGGAAAAAATAAATTAAATCAGAATATATGAAATGGTCTCCCACATCAATTCACAGATTTTCTTTTTTTTTTATACCAAAATGCTTCAATCCACCACTGCCCTATCACGTTGTTGGCCTTTTACTGCAAGCGAGGGGAAAAAAATCGAAAACTCTATCAATGTATTGCAGTATAAAACTGTCAGTATTAGGTGTATTGTTGTGAAATTTTACGGTTCGTGCACCTCCACATATGCTTACGCGCTTTAACTCTACTTATTGTATCATTTTGTGTCCAGCTCTGATGAATCCAAAGGAGTACGAGATTTAGATTTCATCTACATTTCACGGTCTCACCACCAAAAAAAAAAAATGTAAATATCAAAGGACAAAACATTTGTCTAGAATTTCCATCACTTGTGAACGCGTCGCAGAGTTAATCAGTGAACAAAAAGATGAGTTGAATTTGTGTCTTGGTTGTTTACATGGTGTTTTGGTTTTTATACAGTACATTTGAGTCAAACTTTTAACCTTTTTTTGTTATTCTTTTTTTTTTTTTTTTACCTGCAGTAAACATGAATTGTATAAACAGTGCTTTTGGATGGTGTTGGCATAGCAAGTAGTGACATCATATCAGATGTGCATAGTCCTTTAAAAAAAGAAAATAGTGGAGGGATATGCATGTGACCCGATGCAGTAACTGTCTGATCTGATGTTTATTTTCAAGTTTCTGCACAGCAGGAGACCTTGAAGTAGACCAAATAACTAAAGATTTAGAGGGGGGAAATACAGTTTTTTACATTTCTCTTGCGGTATAAGGTGTTTTTAACTATTCTTCCTTCTCTTTTGTTCTTATTTTTTCTTTATTCAGTGTCCAAGTTGCCTTTTTTTTCCTCTCTCTCAGTCGTTCTGTTTGAATTTGTACTGGTATTTGTGCTGTGTTCTTGCTCTGCTCTGGTGCCTCCTGGTGGAACCAGCGAGTCCCACACCAGGTAGAGAAAGGAAAAGGTACTAAACTCTGAAGTAAATACAGTTTTTATGTTCTCTTGTCCAAGTCTGTTTTTATCACAATATATATTTTTTTATTTGTTTGCTAATTGTTGTATTAAAACAAGGGTTGGAAAACCCAGTGGTTCACAGTTCTTTCTCATAATTCTAACAAATTCTAGTTTTTTTTAATCAGTTCATTGATAACCTTTTAATTTAATAAATCATAAAGGTTTTAACAATGATGATTGTAAAATGGATTGCAATGATTTTTGATACAGATTCCATCATTTTTAATGTAAATATCGAAACAAAATATGTAAAATATGGGTTTTAAGTATCCTAAAACAAAACATTTTAGAATAAATTTCAGTTTAGATTAATTTGAAATGTTTATTAAAAGTTTAAGTTAAGAAAGGTATTCCTTTATTTTTTTAAATGTAAAATTACTGATAAAATCAATTTCAGAATTTTGCAAACTTAAGTTATTAAAATTTGAGCTACAAATACACACTAAACCTATAGGTAACAAAATAATGTACACAAAAATGGGGTTTTTGCTGCTTCCTTAATGGTCAAAGTAAAAAAAAAAAGCTAAGTTTCTCTTTGAATTTTTAATGCAACCCCCTTAAAGATGACTCTCACTCTTTCTCCACCTGCATTGGCTCGAGTTATGCTGAAGCAGATTATGCTGCCATGCAAAATATTTCCCAGTTTCCTACTGATAACACAGCTGAAGTGGATCACACAGTGGCTGTATTGTGCTTTAGCCCCGCCCCCTCCGGAGGGCTTCTCCCGTCGACGTCGCTGAGGCGGGACGACGCCTGTCCGACGTGTTGGCAACAGGTTCCACCGGTAGCAAGAAGAGTGGGGTGAATTTTCTCCTCGCCCCCTCAGCTCATTGGATCTAATGTCCTCATCCTCTCAACATGTCTGGAGTTTCTGCTGTTTTACGGACCGAGAAATGCCGAACTGAGTGAGGAGCAACTGAATCCGGACCGTCTTCGGCAGGTGCAGTAAAACATTACTTCGTCTAGTAAAGTGAGGGGAGACATGAGTGAGTGATGCAGAGAGCCTGTTTTTAGCTGAGAGGACATTTTCCAGCGTTTCGATACGCAGTGGTGTAAACACCTGTGGCTTCGTGGTGGGACCTTAATGGCCGCTTTTCTGGGTGTTTAAAGGGTTTTAACGTAGCCTCGTTTCTCTGCGCGCGCTAGTCTTTATAATCGGATCTGAGAGCTGCGTAAAGAGGATACACGGTGTTCATGTGGCAGGTGAACGCTTCAGTGTTTGTGAGGCAGGTGTTTGGATAAATGTTGACTGCTGTAAACAAATCCGAGGTTTCGACGCGCACCGATACTGACTGACCGGACAGGTGGGTGTGACGCAATTAACGCAGGAGTTGCACATAAAGGTGCTCCACGATTAACTCTATTTAACATATTTATTTCACGTTTTAATTATTTACTCTTTGTTAATTTAGTCCAGGTCTGCCAGGTTTACCCGCAGCCCATTTGTTTTGGCTCAGGTAGCCTAAATTATGTCAACTTCACGTGACAAGTTCTAAACATTTTTTAAAAACGAATAAATAAACACAACTTTCATTAAGTTGACTTTTTGGTACTAAAGAATACAAGGTAGGGAAAAGGTAAATGACCTAAAATAGTGCTAATTTCCACCACTTCCCTGTCTGCTTTTGATAATTGCTCTAGACCTGAACATTGTACATTTAAAGCTTATTTTGAAGCATATTGCACATGCACCTTTTTCAATTAAGGACTTTATTACCAAACTGATGCTATTTTAATAAACTTTATTCCCTTTTATACATAGATTACCTAATAATTCATGCGATTCATTCTGTCAAACTGTAGGTTGTTTATACAGTTATATAAACAAATACAAAAAATAAAGAAAGTGAGTTTAAATATAATATTGCTAATAAGCATAAACATTGATTTTTTTTTTAAATATACTTTTTAGAGCTGTAACCAGTTTTTTATTCAAATGAGCAATAAAGACTGTGCAGGTGTGTTTATACTGTTAGCAAAATATTTCAGAATGATGATGATTGGTTTTATTGACACCTTCATAAAGTAATTTGTGGATGAACATCTACAGCTGATTAACTTTTGGAGTCAGCTCAAATCAAAATGACTGCCACACACACACACACACACACACACACACAAAGGCTATAACTCAGTCAGTTTTATAGACATTGAGCTAAAATTTGTTGTAGTAGTTGCCGAGACTGATCTCCAACTTGTACTCTGAACGCAGTGCCTCTTGAATGTTTTGTGCTTTTATTGTTGTTGTTATTCAATCATGTGGGAAAGAGAATACTGAGAGGCGTCCAAGACACATGAGCTCTCTGAAGGAATTACAAGCTACAGCAGGTGAGATGGGGGACTGAGACTGTCCCAGTTCTTCACCACCGGTATCGTTACTCTTACTTGAGTAAAATTTTGTAATACTCTATTCTCCGTAATTAACTTAACTGAATGTTTTAGCCAGAAATGCACCAAAGAGACACAAAAGGTTTATGTCAGGGAGACTACTTGTCTGTGTATGTGTGTACTCATTTATCATCTACTGTAAGTCTTAGTTTCATAATGAGACTTGGAAAAGTCTTTCTTCTGCTGGAATTTATTTTGCAATTATGTTATCGAAGTATAATAATTTTCATAATTTTAGTCTTGGAAAAACACCAGAGTTTGGGCTTTCTATTTTTTGTCATCCCGATGATATTGTTTTACTCGGTACTCAAGTAACCTTTTGTACAAAATACTTTTGTACTCTTGGGTAATTTCTTGGGTGGCTAATTTTTACTTTTAAAATAGTGCTACTCTTACTTGAGTACAACCTTGGGTACTCTACTCGCCTCTAATTAAATATCGACTAGAGTTGATCGATTAGAGGTTGAGATTTCTTTACCTGGTCACCGATGTCATGGTGGTCTCCTTCTCCAGTCCCTCGGATTGTAAAGGCAGCCTGTTCTAAGTAGATTTACACATGTTCCCATATTCCTTCCATTTCTTCATGATGGGTTTACCAGAGCTCCTGGGATGTTTAGGGTCTTGAAAATCCTTTTGGATTCACCCTGACTTGAGTTGAATTAGGACAGTCACTTTCAAAGGGGGTGAATATTTATGCAATCACCTATACAATACATATTTTTATTTTATTGGTATTACTCTAGAAATTTGCTTTCATTTTGACATTGAAGATGTTTTTTTTGCACAGAAGGCCAAGTTATATTGAGCATGATTGATTTATGACAACAATAAAAGCATAAAACATCCAAGGGGGTGAATACATTTATGGGCACATGACTGAGACAAGCTGGTCTGTTGAGGAGGAGGACGAGTAATGGCTGATTGGCCAGTTCGGTGACATTCCAGTCAGTCTTTGTTGACTTAGCCCGTCCTTGTAACAAGTGAGAGAAACGACGTGAAAGTCAAACGAGTTGTCACCAAGCCGTGAACACAGCTACTAGTCCCAGTAACGGCCGAGTCAATGTTTAAAATCTGTATTTACCAAAGGAACATCTCAGAGTTGGACTTGGTTCAGTGTCTCATTTTCCCTCAGTTTTCTCTTAATCTGTCTGTTTTATCCAAACTCGTATCACGTGTGATGCTGACAAAGAACGTCTGGAATCCTAAAAATGTTTTTGGCAAAGACCAGGTCTGACTTTGATCCTCTGACCTCGTTGCCATTGGAGGGTCTGCGTGTTACACTATAACTAGTGGTTAAGCAAATAGTTATATTTTAATTCCTAACAGAGTCACAGCTCTGATTGCTGAAGGTGAGGACAAATGGTCTAATACACTGCAGGTGTGTAATGTGCACATTCTCGCATTTCATGCTCGAGTAGGCGAGGCTGTGTGTCTGTCCAGCTCAGAGTCAACAGTCCACGGCTCGTTGGTCCGGCTCTGAGGACCTATAACAGCAGGAAGAGGGGCGTCCCAGACCTGACTCAGTCTTTGGTGTTCAATGCTCCACAGAACCGGGACAATGGATGGAGTAATCCCCCCTCATTACAAAGCACATAAATTAAATATGCGTAGATTAGACTCTTTATATGGTAGTTTGTGAAAGAAAAAGTCTGTAAAACCAGAGATTAGTGATGATCAAATAGTTGTAGCTCAGCCAAGTTAAAAATACTTCTAAGTACGTGAACGTAATTGTCCCAGATGAGACGTTTTGTAGTTTTTCTTTTGGTTGGATGCACAAATGCCTTTGTGGAAAAGTTTTTAACCACTTCTGTTACTTATTCTTGTGAATGAGCCAGACTTTAATTTAATCAAACAGTCGTCATAAATAGTTCTTTATTCTTAAACCTCACCACAACAGCAGTTTATGCTGTAAAAAAAACAAACCAAAGTCCAAAGAAAAGCTGTTAAAAACCTTCATGAAGCTTAAAAACATAGCAACAAATTGTTTTTAAAATACTATTTAAAATTTGGTTCTTTAGAAGTAAATTATTACAAATAAAGGATGACTCAAAAATATAACACACTTACAATATTAGGTATCTTAAAGTCATGTTTTTAAAAAGCACTTTCTGATTTGCTCAATAAATGTGATTATTCAAAATAAACTATTATATATATTATATAAAACTATATCTTGTGCCTTTTATCATAATAAAAAGTATATTATTTGAACAGTAGAATATTTTTTCCTGCAGTTATATAAAAATGCACATATTTGTCTCGTCACCACAAATCTACAGAAAATGCATATGATGGCATATCAGATATCATCATGCATCTTTGTATTTTTAAGATTTATACATTTTAAACATCAAACATACTAAATAATAAAGCTCACAGAGCTTTATTCTGCATTTCCCACGACACGATAAACAGCAAGATTTTGTATGATCCTCAGAAAAGTCTGAAACTGCATGTCCTGGTTTTGTAATACGGCATGTCTTTTTATACATTTTTAATATTCAAGCCTAAGCTGAGATAACTCTTGTCACTGTTATCTCAGATTTTTTGAAAAGCCTCTCTGGAGACATCACACATTTTCTGTCAGAGTCTGAGTCATGACTTTGTGTTTAAAATGGCAGAAATACCCCTTTATTACACAATATTAAAAGTATTTGGTGGTAAAGTGTTGTTTGTTTTTTAATAGTCTAAACAGATTTACATGCTGCTTTAACTTTTATTTAGCTGTGTGAATACGTCAGGAAAAGAAAATCCAGATTATCTTCCTTCTTCTTTGTGTCTTGATTTCCCTCAGGTGCAATCTGTCCTGCTGTATTTTTCCATCTTTCTGTCCACACCCTTTGGAAAAAGTTGTCCCCAGCCGGTACAAAGAGGTTCTTAGTGCCCCAGTGGCATATTTGGCATGACATGAATACAAAACATTCTGGTCAAGAAGGAATTTTACCTGTAGAGCAGCGAGAGCAGATGACCGGTTCATCAAGATATACCCTCAGTTTGCTATTTTCGCCAAGTCAGAGTGACTGTGTGGGAACAAGACAGTTTTGAACAGAAAACGGGCAAATAAAGTGATCTGAGCTGAGAATGTATAAGAACTGTTTCTATGTTTGTGTATTGAATGTTATTATTCCTCTGGATCACTTAAAATGCATTTATTTTGCTGCTTTTCTTTCTTTCTCCAGAAACGGGAAGTAAACATGAGTACTCCTTCCACTGACAGAAAGTCCCAAGTGGATTACGGTGTACAGATCCGCTTCATCAAAGACCTTCATGACACGGGTGGAGGTTACGTCGAAAAAGCCAGAGTCACCAACGGCACAAGTCCTGCCAACAAATACGGCGTGGCTGTGCGGGTTCAGGGGATCTCTGGGCAGCCCTATGTGGTTCTAAAAGATGGACAGAAAGGTGACTCCTATGGAGTTCAGCTGACCAATCCCAATCCCCCCCCTCCCACCCCCACCTTGGAGCCACCGTCATCCTTCAACAGCGCCCCCAAACTTAAAAAAGAGCCTGCAGATTTTACTAAGCCCTTCAGCCCGGCTGTAAATTCCTCACGCTCCCCTGTTTCCCCGTCCACAGAGGATGAGATTGGGGAAATTTTTGGGAGTCCACTTCGAAGACCTCCGGGGGATGGTCAAGCGGGAACACAAGGAGAGGAGGAAGGTGGAGCTGGGACGGAACGAGTGGTGGAGAGGTCGAAATCGGAACCCAAATTCTCAGCAATGGTCAGCGAAAATGAGAGAAAACGAGATAAGGATGAGTATAACGAAGCCGGACTGAAACCTGTCAAAATAAATGCTGCGGGACCCAAAGGGTTTAATCAGACTGCTTCTGGTTTCACTAACTCTTTAGGGAGGTACAGTGAGAAGAAACCAAGCACAGGTCCTCCTCCACAACCCTTCCCAGATCCTCTTCCTCCTCCTTCAGCACTGACTGACGCTGAGCCTGTCCAAGCAATCGACACAGAGTCGCTGGCTCCAATCAACAAACTCATCAGTAAGTTCAACAGCAGCACGCCGGGCAGCGCCCCGCAGTCCAGAGGCCGCTCCGGAGCACGGCAGCGGCTGAGGTTTGATGAGCGGAGGAGATCCAGAAGCCTTGATGCCCGAAAAGATGCACAGCCAGAAATGATCTCTCCTACATCTCCCACTCTGAACCCCTACACTGCTCCTGTAACCGCCTCCTCCAGCTTATTGATGTCTTCTGCTCCAGGAGGTGGTAGCCTGGGACAGAGTCCTGCATCTGCTGCCAAGGTGATGGAACCAAATGCTCCCAGGGCAAGTTTCAAGTCACCAGAGAAGTTTGTTGCTAAGGCTAACCCTCCAGCTATTGCAAAAAAGCCTGTAAGTACCAACCGCTGGAAACTATTGGGCACCTTTGTAGGTACTGATTTGTTTTATGTTTTAAAAAATTTGGTTATTCTCCCTTTTTGAAGGAAACACTTTCAAGGAGTTCAAGTCAAAGCACAGAGGTCAATAATGGGGAAGAGGCTCAAATCAAGCAGGCTATTTACAACATCCTCAAAGATGGGTGGGTAAAAATACAATCATGTTTAAAATAGTCACATTTATTTTAAAAACTAAAATCTTTTTTATGTCAATTTATCAGCACCAGGGAGAGTGAAGGAACCCTTCAAAGAAAAGTCAACCTTGTCTATGAGACAACTGACAAAATAAAGGTACGATCAAGATGCATATATTTTATTGGTTGTGATTGCATACCACAAATATCAGATATTTGAAAGTTTGTTTTTGCATTAATCATTTAAGTTGGTCACCTTTTAAATCTGTTGGGGGTTTTATGGATGACTATCAATGAAAACCTTTAAAAAAAAAAAAAAAAGCTTGTGACTTATCACTGTAACTCTATTAGTATCAAGCAAGATGAGATCCTAAAACAGGAATGTTAAACTTGTTTTCACTAAGGGCCACTTGAGCATTATAGTGTCTCTCAAAGGGCCAGTTGTAATCTTTAACTTCGACTAAACACGAAACGTCACATTTCTCATTGCTATGACTGAGCACCACTAACAAACAGTAACCAAGCTCTACATTGTGTTTCCTGCATAGAAACAGTGTTTTAACACGTCCTCTTATAAACACTGGAAAGTACTAAGTGTACAACTTACTAAATGTAAAATAAATAATACATAAATACTATTAAAAGTAAAAGAGTTTTACTCACTGTTGAGTTGTGGGGCATAGCTGCCCTCTTTAATTCTAAACTTTCCCACTTTCTGACAGGGAATTCCCACTGGAGCGGCATTCCAGATCAAATTTATGACTTGTAAGTGGGAAATTCCCACTTCCCATTACAACTGGACTGCACCAAAAGTAGCCAATGAAAATGCAGCAAAATAGTGATTTTACACAGCAAACTTTAGCAATTCCCTGCTACTTTTGAACCCTGTGCACCTTCACCTAGTGGTGGGATGTCATCTTTTTGTGGGTGAAATGATCAACATGCATTATGGGAGATATAGTTTATGATCTATGTTGGCTTTAAAACAGCATACAATTATTTTAAGACATTAATACAACTTTTGAAGCTCTCGCGACCACATAAAATACCGTGATGGGCCACATTTGTTCCATGGGCCTCGAGTTTGACACATTCGCCCTAAAAACAAACAAGAAGCTAATAGGACAATATAGTAATATTTGTAGACATGTTCCTATTTACAGACCGTGCAGCCAAATTAAACGATGTTCAGGTCATTCTAATTTACCGTCATGCCCTGCCAGGTATAATGGTGTATGCGAGGTTAGGATGCTAAGGGATTGCATTCTCATTAGAGAAAATCGTGCATATAAGCCAACAGATGGTTGGCAGACAGCCGTGTTTTGTTAGCGTAAGAAGTTTCTGTTTCATTTAATTTGTGTCCAAGGGTTTTCCTTTCACAGGCTGAAAAATGAGAAATTTAAGGAACATGCTGACTACTTCTTTGTCAGTTTTGTGCCAAGTTTGGCTCCTTTGTGCCAATTTAAAGTTTGCTACATTTATGAGAACATGTTCCTTTAAAAAAAAAAAAAAAAAAGCATCTGTTTGCATAAATCTGCATACAGATCTTATTCCATTGTGTCCTTACCCCCTCTATATTACACGCACTTGATTATGTATGATACCTTGTTATGTGTCTGTGTTTTGCGGCTGTGGATCCTTGTGAATTATTTGCTCGTCTTGTCTCTTGGCAACGACGCACCTGCAGAAGAAAGCTCCGTGTGATGAGGGCTCAGTCACTGAGAGCCATCAATAATTAAGTTGGAGTGGAACCCTGCACCAGCTGGGGGTTGGCTTGCAGGACGGGATGGATCCTTTTCTAGAGAGGGTCTTGTTGTACAAAACCTCCTTGTTTGTCATATAATCTACTTTTAATAGATTTAGTGGACGTTGCACGTTCTTCAAAAGCAATCGTAAAAAAAGAAATAATAAAAAAGATTATTAACCAGAGGATTCAATTTTTTCCCTTTGCATATCAACCTCTTTATAACAAAACATTTTTTTTTGTTTGTATGAAAACGTGACATTAAACCAGAGCTGTCACAAGTGGGTGTGACCTTTTTCTATATCTTTATACTGACATAAACTTTGTGTATTTCACAGTTTAATTGTGTTAAAAGTATTGATTTATAGGTGAAATGTGAAGGCACGTTATTGTGATTGATTGTAACACTACAGTCAATTTAATGTATGTCAAAGGAAGAGTGATTTCACTGTCAGCCTGTCTGTGTCCCAGTTTTACTGAGAATCAGTAACTGGTGTGTTGGATAATCTGAGTCTAGTTGATCAATGCCTGTTTGATTATAAAGTATAATAGAGTATAAAGCCATAAAATATCACTTTAGTTTGTTGCAGAATAAGAGAAAAGGGTTTTGCCATCTTCTGGTTCTTGATCCAAAAGTTCAGCCAATTTTAAATCTGTGGGGAACTTACCTGGTCAAAATATTGCTAAAAAAGGTAAAAAAAAAAGATTTAAGGCACTGAGAAATTAATAGTAATTTTTGTCTGGAGGCACCTGATGGTTGAGCTTAAAAGTGCACCGAAAACATAAATAACCATGCTCCTTACATCATAAATCTGGAGATACCAGATTAGCCTTAAATTCTAATTCTTATTCAACTCCTATCTCCGTCGCTTGCCCTGTTTGGGTAACACACAAGAGAGCACAGCTGATTCAGTTTACACAGAGCTTATCCTTATTCTCACTTGTGTTATCTTCTGTTAATTATCTCGTCTCAGAGAGAGACTGAAATGTCCCAACATGAGTTTATCTGCAAACTGTCCTTTAGGGGACGAGAAGAAAGCGAAACAAATTTGTATAAAATACATCTTTGTAATCCATCGCTGATAAGAAAAGTCCGAAGTCCTCTGAGAAGCGTAAACAACTGTGAGCCTTGCTTTGTTTTTTCTTTCTGTGTGTGTGTGTGTATCCCTGTAATGAGTGTGTGGGAGGATGAGAGAGGGGTTTTAAGGGCAGGCTGCGCTTATGCTTCCTTTTCACTGAGAAAATAGTCTTTTTTTTTTTATTTTTTATTCAGAGCAGGGTTAGAAAGATGTGGGCGAAGAACAAGCTGCTGCTTCTCTGGCTCTGCTCCCCTGCAGCCTGTCAGAGAAGTTGTAGGGAGATCTCTCTTCTTGACTGTTTTTGAACATGCTGGAAGGGCTTGTTCTCCCAAAGTTTTTTTTATTTATTTTTTTGACCGTCAGAAAATAGGTCAACTAATCCAAGCCAAGGTTTTTTCTTTCATTTTAATAGTTAAAAATACAACCAAGCTAATAAATAAAATTTCAAGGTGAACAGTAGCCGCTTGCTGCAGTCTTTGAACTCCTTTGCCGTCCTTGAGCTCTTTTTTTTTTTTTCTCTTGCTATCTCAGTCTAAACCTCACTGTTTTGTGTGAATATCTTGCACAGAAGGGAGGATCTGACGGAAGTGTCACAAAGAAGAATCTTGAGGATCTTCAGAGGCAGCTCGAGCGCTATAAGAAAGATTTGGACCAGGCGCAAGATGAGTAAGGATATATGGTTACTGTTTTTGCTTCTACAATTCTGGTTGAACAATTCTCATGGATCCTCTTGGTTAAAATAAACATCCAAACTGATCCCCTAAATTGGTCTAAAGCATTAAAAACTAACCAAAGACCACTTTTGCACAAGTCAGTGTAACAGTGCTATCCACCAAGCTAAAAGAAAAGTTAAGTAAAATAAGAAAAACCTTTTTGAATTAAAAGTTTTACAGTAAATTAAGCCAAACTTTATAAAGCCACGGTGGCTAAAAGTGACAACTAATAAGCACGGTGGTGGTAACATCATGTTATGTTGATGTTTTGTTGCCAATATAGTAGATTGCACAACAAAAAAATAAACAAAAAGAAAATCTCTTCAAATTTTTCACTAAATGAGGTTTTAAACAATCATCTTTGAAAAGCAGTTTTATGCTAGAAAAATTATATAAATATAACCTTAAGAATTGAAAAAAAATCTGACCTTAGTGCTAAAAACTTTTCAAACACATTTATTACATAAAACCAACACATTAAAACTACCAGTTCTGTCGGGAAGACAAATATTCAACTTAAACTCTGCCAAAAGCTTGTCCACATGCTTATTGCTAATTGCCACTCAGTCTGAAGTCTTTACTCTTTTTAAGCCTGTGTATCTAATAATTTATTCATATAGAAAAACTTATTTAGGAAAATTGCGTTTTTCCAATACATCTTTTGACCTAGTTTTGTTTAGAAGTTGCTTACTTTGTAATTTTCCCCTAGAAACAGATCAGTTCAAAGAAAACACTCAAACATCTTCGTTCATAATGAGTCTGTAAACCCACAGAACTGTGAAGTGCACTGTGTGGTTTGAAAGAAAGCAAAACTTTTATTTTAGTTATGTTGCAACATTTGTCTGGCCTGTTAAAGAAAGCGGTTCTGACGGCTCGTTTGTTTGCAGACTTGCCGCAGAGCGTCTTTCCAGAGAGGTGGCCGAGTCCCGTCTGCGCCTTCAAGAAGATCAGCTGGCTCAACTTCAGGAAGAGCTGAGGAGAATTTCAGAAAACGCACCCCAGTCAGACTCATTCCAGACGGTAAACACAATGTAAACCAACAGATAAACCTATCGATGCGCTTCGGCGTGGCCGTGATTCGACACATTTATGTTTTCCCTGCAGGACGTGCTGGTCCTGCAGGCCCAGCTCGCCGAGGCCACTATGTTGCACCGGCGCCAGGAGGAGGTGCTCCACCAGCGAGAGCGAGAGCTGACAGCCCTGAAGGGGGCGCTGAAGGAGGAGGTGGAGTGTCACGACAAAGAGATGGAGGCTCTGAGGGAGCAGTACAGCCAGGACATGGAAAACCTGAGGCAAACCATGGAGCAGTTCACGCAGGTGAATGTGTATAAAATGCAGTTATTCACCAAATATTCTGTAAAACCAGAGCAGTGCTCGCAGAGCTCAGCTTCCATCAGTCCCTGAGCTCCATCTCATACTCTCACAAAAGGTGATCAAGTTCTCCAAGATTTAATTGCTCACCCTTCAAATCTCCCCCAGGTGTCTGAACATTCCACTTGATGCAGAAAAACAAGAAAAGTCTGTTACAAACGAGTTCTGTGTACCAACAGCTGATCTGTGTTTATTACTTCAGGCTTATCTTATTAAAAAGGAAACTCAAAACCATTAGAATCAGAGATAAAAGGACAAGAAACTGTGCACGGGAAAAGAGACTGGTTGTGCACAACTAGAATAATGATTTAAAATTATTAGTTCAAGTTTTATGAAGTGGGGTTATGTGGAAGTTAAAAAATATTTAATATCTTACCTGTTGTAGATCGTTCTTTGGAAAGCTTTGGTTTGGCAACAATGTTGAAAGAATCATTTGGGATAGGGAAGTCTCAGTTCTGATGTTTGTGTTTATTTTCACTCAGATTTATTAAGTGAATTATGCAGATAAAAGTGCTTTGTTTACATTGAATGCATACCCACATTTCAGAATAACAGGTAATTCAAGCAGAGCCAAAACCAAAAAGAATATTCAGATAGAATTCTGTGGTTACTTTCAAGTGCACATAGCAGCTGCAGCAGCTAGATTAACCTCTGGTTCACATAGTGGGATAATACCATTTCATCTAAAACTTCTGTGTAATGTGAAACTGATGGCAATCTAAGGGTTAATGAAAGAGTTGTTGCTAAACATCTAAGAGATTTTTGTGTCTGGGGCTTCATTAAGATGGCAGCCCAATTTGGTCTTGTTCAAACTAGCCTTTAGCTCATAATTCTGAATAGAATGAAACTATTAAATCATCTACAGCAGGTAAGATATTTTTAAATGTTCTGCAGCTCCATGCTTCAAAAGATATGAACTATCCCTTTAAGTTTAAACAGTTAGGATCACAGCGACCATGATGATCGACTACCTGCACCAACATGCGCCATTACAAAAAACATATTTCATCTTGGTCTTATTTTTCTTTTCAGAAAGTTATATTTTAAAAGTTCTTTTATTTTGCAGTGAAGTTACACTTTTTGTGCTTCAGAATGTCAAACAGCTCATTAAGATCATAAATTTAGACTGAATAGGAAAAGAAAATGTTCACCATGTATTACTTCTGCTCGGTGGTCAGAAATTCTTTCTTTTGTTTTGGTTAAAAATAGTAAATTGTCTTTAAAATAAAAAGACTACAATGCTGAGATTATAATTATTTTACAGGTTCTGGTCTCTGAAGGGATCTGGTGGTGGGTTTTTTGTTACATCAGAGTTTGTTGGTGCGAGGTTCAGATATGAATCGTTCGTATGGGTGCAGCAGGAGAGCTGACAGGTTCTTATACCTGTCGGTTTTGGGCCTGTATGACTTATTAAGGTGATATTAACCCAGACTTTGATGTTGCATCTGTGTGTTCGACATCCAGGCCTCGTCTTGTCATTCTCTTTCATGTTTCAGAACGCAGTCTGCATTCGAACTACGAGTTTAAATATACCTCAAGGTCAGGACAGAGACAGAAAAGAAAACTTTGCCGGTTCCGATTGCAATAAAAAAAATACCTTCATAGTTGAATATCTTTTGTAAAGTTTCACCTTTTACCTGTGGGGTATTTTCGGAGTACTGCATGGCGAAATTTAAAAGTATATACAGGAATAGATCTTTATACAGGGTGTAGAAATGCTATGGAAGTGTCAAAAAAAGCAACCAGAGAGCAGAAAAAAAGGCTGTTTTAAAAAGAAAAGTTTCAGCTGAGAGCAGGGAGTCAGTAAGCAGAATCTCGGCTGCTTTAAATGAGATGATTTCTTTGGCAGAAGGAAGATGAAAGTAGTTGGATTGCAGTTTTTAATGACAGCATCGCGTTGAGCTGATAGTTTGTGCTGTTTCTCATGTCGACATGTTCTTCTGATCAGACTCTTAGCTGTTTTTCCTGCTCTCTAGTTTTTAAAAAAAGAACCATTTCAAAGAAAACTGGATTGATTCACAGATCTGACACTTAAAAAAATGAAAGTATCCAAACTAGAGAAATTGCTTTGCCTATGAAAATGTAATGAAACTGAGTTATTAAGCTAAAAGAATCAGAGTGTTCGCTAAAACATAAAAGGAAAATGATAGGTAATGGCTTAAAAATAGGCAAAACATTGGCTAAAACATAGGATTAGCAAAACACTAAAAGTAGCACAAGTTTAACTAAAAGTTTAATTTCATTTATTTATTTAAAAGGACAATGCACATTAATCAATATTCTATGAATATAAATGCACCAGAATTAGCACAACTTAATTTTTATCTGTGTCCTGAGCAAATTGTATAAAGGCTAGCTTAAGGTGAAGCTGAAGGTAGCAACACAATAGCTAAAAGGTAATATGAGCTAAACATGAAAAAGGGGGGAAACTTTGCCTCGTTTAAAACCGCTTCTCTAGTAAGTTTGATCCAAATTTTTGTGTCTCTCTTCAGTCCCAGGAGCTGATAGAGGTGGAGCGGAAAAAGGTAAACGACTCTCTGCTGACGCTTGAGGTGGAGCTGGAGACCTGCAGAGACCAGGGGGACCAGTGGAGGACGGATCTGGAGACGACCAGAGAGGAGTGAGTCTTTGTGAATCCTGCTGAAATAATTACTTACAGTTTATCTTTAACATCAACAAAGTGTTATTCTGCTAAGTCAACATGATGGAAGTATCAGTATGTTTTAAATTTTCCTAATAAACCAATTTCTACTTTTATTTTAGGGCTTTTCAATCAGTATTGCAACAAAAAAACAGTTAAATTCATCAGTCTTTACAATTAATTTTATTTTTCATTTATTAGTTTAAAAGGAAGGTCCACATTAATTAATATTTAAGAATATAAATGAGCCAGA
Source organism: Cynodonichthys magdalenae (assembly GCA_031762555.1). Taxonomy (NCBI): domain Eukaryota; kingdom Metazoa; phylum Chordata; class Actinopteri; order Cyprinodontiformes; family Rivulidae; genus Cynodonichthys; species Cynodonichthys magdalenae. The sequence continues at coordinate 14,216,603 of JARVJO010000155.1, read as the reverse complement.
ATCTGCACAATAACTGAATATAATTCATGAGAACAGTCTTTGGTTCCAACCTGTAATTTTCTTCAGGAGTTTTCTCTGTTGTTTGAACACCTGATTTTTCATTTGTCAGGAACGAAGAACACTTCAGCAGCCGAACGTGAGGAATAGACAAATTATCAATCCTTGCCTGTTTTGATTCGAGTATATTTAGTCAACTTTGATAAGATATTTTCCCTGAAAATCCACTTGAGGAGAGGATTTTAAATCTAATGTCTGCTGTGATCATTAGATCAGTGAGACCCTCACTAACAACAATCTAGTCATAATAAAACCCACCTGTGTTCTGTTTTTATAAAGAAATTTGCATTCAAATATATGACCAATCATTTTAACTTTTTTCTTTTTATCTATTTTTTCCTGATTTTAATGATTTTGAAAACATTTTATTTTCTGATAAAGTCCTCCAGACAGAGTTTTTGTGTTTTGAATAAAAAATGAGTTTTGAATGTGGGTTAGAGTTGATTTAGTAAAGTAGCCACAACATTAAAATCACTCATCACTGCTTCAACAGATAGAGGTTCCCAAGTGGTGGGCAGAGGTCCAGATCTGGATCAAGATTAATCTTAGCTGGACCCAGGTTTAAGTAAATTAAATTATTTAAATTAACATAGTTATTTACTAGGGCATGCTTTTTTCATAATTATAGTAATTAATTTTAGGCAGCACAGCTTTTCTATTATTCAGAGAGTCAACCAGATTCAAGATGGCCGCCACAGTTAGTCGATGTCAGCAAACACTAAATAGTTATCTGTCCGAGAAGTTTACAAAAGTTGAGCTAATGTTTGGTGTGGTGGTAACAGAGTGCTACATATTGATCAGCATTAACCCCGTCTGTTAGCAAAATATCTCACAACTGCATAGGTTTCATTCAAATTCTCAAAACGCTTTTAAATTAATTAGCTTTTTGTGTCAACCCAATTCAAGATGGCCGCCACAGCTGATCTGCATAATATTTGACGTGGTAGTAGCTGAGAGTCATTATCAACACATTCATGAGCGCTGACAGATTTAATGAGAACTCACGATATTGCATCATGATGTGAAAGGCAGCTGTCGATGAGATTCCTTCAAGGAATTCAGTTTCTGTCAAAACTGCACGGATGCCCCAGTGGTTATAAAGTTGTGGCTGATTGGTTAAAATAAAATCTATATGCTTCTCATGGCCTCGCTGTACACAGTTTTCTCTTCTTCTGGGCCTAATTAGGATTTATTTTTTACTTCAGGCTAAAACAGTCTCTCTCGGAGAAGGAGAAAGCTGAGCGATCGCTGAAGGAGCTTCAGATTTCAAAGAAAGAAAAGGCAGCGTCTGATGATACCCTTTCTGTAAAAGAGGTAATTCACCCAGCCATCATGAAGCAGAGCAATTATTCTCAACCTGTGGGTGAATTTCAGGGCCTTCGCCGCCTTTGTTGTAAAGTGTGAGCTTTTGCTAACCTGCCACAGCAGGAATTTAATGTCCTTCCTTTTTAGTTTGTTTTTGTTCACAGGAAAATGGAACAAAAAAAAAGGAAAAAACTCGTGAACACATTTTTATGCACTTTGGCACATTCCTCTCGTTTGCACGCGCTGATCTTACTCTCCTCTGATTGCTTGTCCCAAGGAGCTTCGCCGTTGCCATGACGACCTGAAGCGAACCCGCGCCGATCTGGACAAACAAAGGGGCGTGGTAGACGAGAAAAGCGGGGCACTCGAAGCCCTGAAGAGGGCGAGCGGAGAGAAGGAGGCCCAGCTTCAGTCGGAGATTAGCGAGCTGAAGGAGCGACTGAAGAAAGACGAGGCCGAGCTGGAAAAGGCACTCGAGAAGGCGAAGGAGGTGAAGCATCGTCTGGTTTCTATAGACAACAAATAACCTTAAACAGTTTTGTTTTTTTAAGATCAAAAGAGCAATGTGCAAATATAATGACGAGAACAACTCTTCTCCTCACTGCAGTCGTCAGCAGGAAGGACGGTGGTGGACCACAGCTCTGGTCTGGACCTGCAGGAAGAAAACACACGCCTCAGAGAGAGGCTGGCCCGCATGGTACTGTCCCCATTTAAAAAAAAAAAAATGTCCACTGTATACACGTACGCATGCAAAATTATGCAAACATAAAACAAAAGAGGTCCTCCCACACAGACTCTATTTTCAACCATGAAACGTGAAGTTGAAATGCTCAGAAAATAATCCCTCTCACATGATTTTACATCATTCATTGTGTTCACAGCAACAGATTACAGTTGTTAAAACCATAATCTTTTATTTGAGATAAGAAATATGCTTGTGTAGAGTTAAGAGTATAAATAAATTAGATTTATTCAGTGAGAGAAGTTTCTTCAGTCACTGGACTTCAGACCCTGAATGAGCTGCTTTTACTCTACATTTACATGCTAACCACAGGGAATAAAAGAGCAGATGGATTTTTTCTTTCTTTTGGAAATTAATTTATTTGTTTCACAAACATTTTTGATAAAAATAAAATTTCATAATAAGCCCTTTTCACTGTTCTATCAATTTAATTTGAGTGCAGGGAGTCCAGACTTTAGTTATATTTTAGCTCAAAATTCTCTCTTCAGAACAGGAAGTGGTCTATTTAACTTATATCTCATACATGAAACATTGTAGAAACATAAAAACTATTAAGTCTTCTGACGCTCGCAGTTCAAGAATTCTTAAGATCTTGCATAAAGTTTTTGCACAGCAAGGCTTACCTTTTAGTCTGCCTCTATTACTGTAAGGGAGGGAGAGACATAGATGTGTGGTTACCATGGTGATCGTAAAGAGGTTTTTACTTTGTTCTCTTTACTTTTATATAGTTGCTACAGGTTGTTTTTTTCAAAGTGCATCAGCACCAAATGTTTGGTTAATATTTGGGTTCTTGTTTACTAGACGAGGCTTCATTCCAGCGTGCCGCGGAGCACCGACGCCGAGGAGGAGCTGGAAGCTCTGGAAGGTGAGAACCGCTCCCTGAAGGCTCAGCTGGAGGAGGCCAAGCGAGGCGCCACCCGCATGGGCAAAGAGCGGGATGAGCTGACCCGGCGGCTGGAGGAGCGGGACCTGGAGAGGGAGGCATTGAAGAGGAGCAAGAACGACCTGGAGGAGCAGAAAAGGCTGCTGGACCGAGCCGTCGATAAGCTGAACAAGGAGGTGCGAGGGCGCCGAGGGGTCATCCGAGGGTCTCGTTATTAAAGAAGCTGCCATCACCTTCACTCCTCTCTTCCTGTTCACAGATCGAGGTGATGATGGAGGACTCTCGCCAGTCGGTGACCACCCTGCAGGCTCAGCTCGACGAGTTCAGGGAGCGATCCAGGAAGGACCTGCTGGAGGCGCAGCGGAACAGCAAGGACCGGCTCGCCGAGCTGCAGAGGGCTCAGAATAATCTGAAGGCCCAGCAGGAAGAGGTGAGTCCAAACATCAACTTAAAACCACAATTTATTGGTTTTAAAGCAAACATTTGGATTCTGTATTTGTCCAAAATGTCAGATTTTAAGAGAATTTTTAATGCTTTTAGAAGAACATAAATTGAATTTGATGCCATCTTGGAAGCAGGCGTCCTTTCATCTGTGTTGCATCACTTTTTCACACTTCACACTCTCCAAGTGTTTCAGAACTGACAAGACAAATTACTCCAGTTTGAAACAGCAAAATGTTTTCCCAGAATCTGCTTGATGTGTTTTTGTAGCCGAACATTTCAGTTTATCTGGTTTTGTTTAGTTTGTATTCACTAAAGACATTTATTAGCATCATAAGAAATTTTTTTTTTTTCATGTTGCACAGTTATTGACTCTTTTGGTCCGTCTCGTGAACTGATTGATATTCTGTAAATCCTCTTGTTTGTTTACTTTTTTTTTAGGTTTCCCGTCTGAAGAAGGATCTGCTGGCGTGCAGCGAGGAGCGAGACAGCGCTCAGCTGGAGAGGGACCTCCTCAACAACCGCCTGAAGCATCTGGAGAGTGAGCTGGAGTCGGAGAAGAGCACACACACCGACCGCGGCCGCGAGATCCGAGCCCTAGAGGTGAGACTTCTAGGGTCAAAGGTCACGACTGGGAGTAAAAATAGTAGAGAGATATGTGCGAGAATCAGATGAGCCTGGAAATAAGGTTGTTTGTGTTGTCAGGACAAAGTTAAAACTCTGGAGATCGAGTTGGACGAGGAGAAAAGCAGCGCGGAGCTTCTAAACGATCGCATAAACCGAAGCAGAGATCAGGTGACTCATCGTAACCTTTTCACTTCCCATCAAACGCGCGGGAAGCGCCGGCGAGCTCTGAGCGGTTTTCTTTTCTCCCTCAGGTGGACCAGCTTCGATCGGAGCTGATGCAGGAGCGCTCGGCGAGACACGACCTGGAGATGGACAAGAGCGCGCTGGAGCGACAGGTACGCCCATGTCCCCGCCCTCGCTGTCCATCAATGGCTGTTTTTGTTTTTTAAACGTCATCATATCCGTCCCGCCGCAGGTGAAGGAGCTGAAGACACGCGTGGCCGACATGGAGGGGCAGACCCGACCCTCGACTGGACTCGCCCTGCTGGAGAAGAAGATTCAGGAGCTGGAGGAAAGACTGCGCAGTGAAGAACGGTATAACACGGTCCAAGATTAAATGATACAAAAGCCTAAAGTAAATTTATTGTATCATGAAATTTTTTTTATTGATGAAACCGTCACAAAAAACTAACCGATTCTATCAGAGTCTCAAAGTTAATGTGTTTCCAAATCAAACAAAACTGAAAGTTTACCAGGACAAAGGTCAAAATGGAACAAATATACAAAAATCTGTTTGAGATTTCTCAGAAATACATCTCTTGATTGTTTTTTTTCTTTCTTTTCTATTGCTCTAATCTTTAAAAAATGACATATTTTACAACTAAACAAATATTTTTTTTTAAGTTCAGCAGTTTTTGTGACCAAAATCACTGTTTAAATCACAAAAACATTAAGTGCTACAAACATCAAAGGCATATAATAGCTAAATGCCACCATTTATTTCTAACTTTTTAGGTTATGTAAAATAATTAGTTGAATAAAAGAAATAAAATTGAAATTTGAGCACAGCAGCCAGAAAAATGACCAAAGCAAAAGGCAAATCCTGTATGTGAAACAAAATGAACCTTTAAATGTCAGAAAGTTTTAATAAAGGATGATTTCATGACCTCCAGCTAACTTCTGTGCACACGTTACGAATAGCGACAAATCATGTAATATATCACACTTTAGGTTGCCTTCACCCAGAAATGTTGGTAAAACATTTGTAAAATGTGGTGTCGCAGAGAGAAGTCGAGCATCCAGGCGTCCCAGAGACGAATGGAGAGAAAACTGAAGGAGCTGAACGCCACTTTGGACCAGGAGAGGAGCCAACATGTTGAGCAGAGGGATCAGGTGTGACGATCTGCTTCATGCCTTTAGTTCTAATTTATTTAGTTTTCCATTTGTTTCTTTGACTCTGACTTTAATGTACTAATTTATTTAGATGTCCTTACCTCTCGACCCAAACCCATCCCTATCCCCAAACTGACCCCTGACCACTCACCCCTCAGCTCCTTTAATATCTCCTGACAGCCAGAACCTACTTTTTTTTAGAAATCCCCAACCAACCTGATACCTTAAAGCTCAGCTCCCATAGCAGCCCACGTCTTCACCTCTGACCCCCTTCCTTTTCCTCAGCTGACCCTCCGCGTCAAGGCCCTGAAACGGCAGATGGACGAAAGCGAGGGGGAGGTGGAGCGCCTGGAGGGGGTGCGCCGGAAACTCCTCAGGGACTTGGAGGAGCAGCAGGAGCTCCAGGAAGCAGGGCGGGCTAAAGTCTCGGCACTGGAGAGTGAACTCAAGTAGGTCTTCGTCATGATCTCCAGAAACCTTTTAAAAACATATTTCACTCTTTATTCTAAATCAGCCGTGCTGAAGCAGAGACATGTCTAGAACATGCAGGTAGTGGTCCTCAAGGACCAGAACTGAGGACTGAGAACCACTTCTATAAACCTTCTATATGAAACTAAAAGTTTAGCATTCCTTGGAGTGTTTTAACCATTCAAACATTTTTGTGTAACATCGTGAGCTCTTGTGGAATTTGCTAGCGATCAGAGACTATGATGAGGATGACTCTCAGGTACTACCACTCCAAAATTCATCTCAGTATCTGTAAAATTGGCCGAGTTACAACCATTTTTGTAAGCTGTGGCGACCATCTTGAATCGGGTTGACTCCAAATGTTAATGACCTTTAAACGTAGAGCTAATGATGGCTTTCTGAAAGTTTTCTCAAAATGTGTTCAATAGTTCACAAGATATTTTGCTAACAGACGTTCAGAGTTGATGCCAACACTCAATGCTGAAGTTTTAAGCAGAAATGTATTGTGCAGGAAATATGTGTTAGCTACCACGCCAAATTTTAGTTCAATATCTGTAATAATGTTTGATTTACAGCTTGCAGGTCACTTGGCTGTGGCGGCCATCTTGAATTCAGTTGGCTCCAAATGTAAATCAGCTGTAAACAAGTAATTTTATTCATGTCATTGACACACAGTGTGTCTTCCACTAGATGGCGCTCTGTAATAAGTAGCTGAAAACGTGAGCAGCACTGTAACACACATAAATATATATATTTTTTGCATCGTCTCAGGAGGAAGTCCCAGCAGACTCACCGCACCGCTCTGGGCTCCTCCGCTTTGAGCTCTGATGAAGACGACAGAGCAGCTTCACCTCCATCCTGAGTGAGAGTCGCCTCCAAACCTGCCGACGACCGAAGAGCACAAGAAGATCCAGGAGAGATGTTTTCAGTTACAGAGTCTCCTCATGCAGAGGGTTTTACTTTTTAGTGGAACTGAGACACCTGGTCGGGATGATTCTATTTCTTTTTATTCTGTTATCATGGATTTTTATCACTTGTTACTTTTTATAGTTTATTTAGTTAAAAAAAGACAATCACTGTGGTTTGTGTTGTGTTAATGGTCATATTACAGCAGCACGTTCAGGTCATACAGTAGATTTCACATCTCAACCAAAGAAATATAACCTGTAGGCTTTAGCATGATAATTTATTTCTATTAGTGACTTTAAAAGAGTTTTTGTGTTAAAGTGATGTTTTGACTGTGACAGTTTTAGGCTTCAAACTGAGCCTTTTGTTTTTTTATTTACACTGTATTTCAGACAATCAGTCATACAGTAGCAGCTTCAACGTTTGTTTTTTTTTTTTAAGTTTACTGGCATTAATACTTGATTCATGTGCACGTCTTCACTCCAATGCCTTACAGAGAGCTTCACGTTTTCACTTCAGTTTGAGGATTTAATCGTATTTCTCCTGCATGCCTGAACCTGCGTCGCTGCATTCCTGCTGAAGGACTCATCAAGTCAGATTTATAAGCGGGTTTCCCTCATTTTGCACTTTGCTGTTTTTAGTGAATATTAATTATAATCCTTTAATGGTGTTTTTAAAGGTGTTTGTTGCGTTTTAGAAATGTAAGGATGTTAAATTAAACATGGATCTCAAATTTGACCTTGACTGCAGAGATTCCTCAAGTTTTTTTTTTGTTTTTTTTTGACAGAAACTTGATTACAATTTTGGAACCTGTGCAAAATAAAAATGAACATTTTCCTGATTTTTGTACATTTTAAAAACTGTTTTGCTTGATTCTACTCATATTTAAGCAAGCGTTTGTCCCAGAGAGACAAAAAGACATGATGTCCTCAACATTTAGTATTTCACAAACATGAGTACACCCTCACTTTTGTTGCCAGAGGTTAATACGTTAATTACCGTGTTGCGTTATTTTGATGATAGTCAATTAACACTCTTATACAAGCTGTACACTATTTTACATTGCATCAAAGTAACACATCTTTTATATTCTCCCTTGAAAAGATATAATAGAATATTTACAAAAATGTGAGGAGAGTATTCACTTTTGTGAGATGCTGTATCACCTCAATTACGAGTTTGATCAATTTTTGTGTTAAAATGAATGTTTCTAACAAATTTGACAAGTTAAGCCTTATTTCTGATTTAAAGTCCTCAAGGTACCTGAATTACTATGTTTCAGTCCAGTTCAACTAATTTTAACCCCTAATACTCATCCATTTTTACTTTTTTTTGTTTGTTTTAGTAACTCTGTTCACTGTTTGCTTCTGATTATGGAGGATTTTTGTGCACATTTGTCTGTATTTTATATTTTTCTCTCTTTCTTGTACATATAGAGGGGAAATGGGAACAAAGAAGAGAAAATTAGCTCTGTAGCTAAATAACACCCATTTATCACAGTGGTAAAACTGATCCACAGACACATTTTTGTCCTAAACCTATTTTTATTTCAACACAAAAGTGAAAACAGCCGAGTCAATGTTGGGCTTTAATGTGACACAGACTGACAGCAGCGCTGACTCGTGTTTGATGTATATTATAACCAACCTGAGGCAAGTTCCCACCTTTCCAATGAAGCACAGAATATAAGATGAAGGCGCGTTTCTCTGCATCCTGTCTCTGCCGTTCCACAGCCAGCCTGCTGGTTTTATGTCTGAAGGCTTTTTACAGAATGTCCGTCAGCATCAACAGTGAGGTGACGACCCTTTAAATAATTAACCCAAACCCAGCCAGTTTAGCTTTAGGGTTTTGCTCCTTATCTAAATGTATCCCAGGATTTTGGTGGTTGTGAGTGTTTTATCTGACAGAGCTGAACAGCAGAACATAAACTGAATGTTACAAAGACGATGTCACGAGTTGGTGTTCTGAAAATCCTGTCTGGTTGAGATGCTGGAAGAATCCAAAAGCACAAAGGAGGCAGTTAAAGAAACGTAATGTCACTCTTTAAGGTTTTTTAGATTGTTCAAATAATCACCTACAACAGGTAAGATATTAACTGATCATGTTACACAAAAGCCCACTTTAAAAGATCCGAACTCTTTAAGTTTAAAGATAAATGCAGAGTCTGACAAAGAAACTCAAATGTTTTTTTTCGAATCACTTTATTGTATTTTTCTATTTTGGCTTCTCCTACAAAGCTTCTAAAATAACTCAGCGGTGTGTTTTTATTTTTAGCTCCGGATAAGTTTCTCCTGTCCAGACACGGAGTCTGTAATCCTCAGATGGTTTAGAGTAATTACAGAAGACATCGAGCTGTTCAAATGACTCCTCCAGTCTCCCCTTCTTTTTCTTTAACTCGTCTGACTTCCCAGAGTTTCCTTTTCTTTGGAGCTTCTGTTGGCTTTTATCACTCCAATCATAAATCAGGTTGAAATGGAGGAGCTTTAGTTTCAGTAATTACAAGGTGCTTAAGTTTAAATCATGTAAAACCAAAGTCATACAAATGATCTAACAGCAGCCAAACAATGTTTGAGTCCATTCGTCGTGTTTGCTTTGGGTTGAAACTTTTAAAACAAGCTGCCTTTTGAATTTAGATCATTTTCATACATCTGTTCAACTCTGTTAATCACACAAAGCTGTATTTACTAGTTATTGTATTCCAGTGATGCAGACAGAGTGGAAGCTTTTATCTGGATTTCACAGTCCAAATAACTGATTGATGAAAGACAGGAGACTGAAAAATAAGATGTAAAGCTGAATAACATGATGTCAACCACAGCGGAAGAATGCTGAAGTAGAAAAATGAAGTGGGATTATGGTTTGTAGATTTATTTAGGTAACGGCACACCTGCCCGAGGAAAAGTAAAAAAAGGTTTCTGAGTTTAGAATATCAATAGGATTTTTTTTTAAATATGCATTTTTTTAGGATATTTAACTTTAGCTCTGTTTTGTCTTAATTTACTATTAGGTATCAATTTGCTACTTTGTATCCTTTTGATAGCCTTTTGCTGCTTTTAGTATTTAGCTATCATTTTGTTACTTTTAGTCTTTAATCTTGGCTGCTTTTAATAGCTTTTTGCTACTTTTAGCATTGAACTCATATTTTTGTACTTTTAGCCTTTAGATATAGCCTTTTGCCAGTTTTAGCCAGCATGTTGTTATTTTTTTACTTTTGGCTGAGCTATTTTAGGCTTGTAACTACCATTCTGCTGCATTTACATTTTTATCTAGCCTTTTAATAATTCAAGCTTTTAGCTCGAATTTTGCTACTTTTAGCTTTAAGCTAACATTCTGACACATTTAGCCTGTAGATACCCTTTGGCTGCTTTTAGCTAGCCTGTTGCTGCTTTTGGCTACTGTTCTGTTTATTTTAACTTGTCGCTACTATTGTGCTACCTTTACTTTTTAGCTAGCCTTTTGATACTTTTTGCTTTAAATTAACATTTTGATACTTTTAGCTGGCTTTTTTAGCTTCTAGATCATTCTGATACTTTAAGGTTTTAACTAGTATTTTATTTTGCCTCTTTTCAGCAACACTTTCTTTAATCGTTTAGCAAATGTTTATTTATTTTTAGCTTTTTTGTTGCTTTTAGCTGATGTCTTGTAGCAATTTTTCTGCAACCTCTCTTAGGCTAGCCTTTTCCTACTTTAAGCTCTATAATCTTTGACTTTCTTTAAAGGGAATTTGTGGCCAGAGGTTAGGTGAGCCTGTGATTGAGAGGTTGTAGGTACAAATCCTCAGACCAGCGTATAAAATTTGGGTGGAAAGATGAAGTGTTCACATCTGCCTCCACCTTTATTTGTGTGGGATTGTGCAAGGACCTTAATCCTTTGCTGCTTCCCCATCTTTTTCTCTGTTCTGTTTGTTTTTGCTTTAACAACTCAGTTTCTGCAGCGTCCACACTATTCTCTCATTGAAAGTTTGTTTAATCTGATATGAAATCTTGTTCTCACTTGTCAAGATGTTCCAACACATCACATCTCTGAGTTGATGTCGGGCTGAATGTCACAACCTTCAGGCCATGAGCCACTAGAAGTTAACAAGTTCATCCAAAGGCCTAACAGGAAGCCAGCTGATGAGTGGCAGGACTCTTATCAAACAGGACTAGATCCTATTTAAAGGTCCGACACAGAATTAGCCACAGTACAGAGGAAGCTGCAGATCTCCAAAGGTTCTCTACTGTGACGTGAGGGAAGAGGAAGATGAGGAAAGTTTGTTGGGAGAAAAAAAATGAAGAGAGGCGTCAGATGGGAACCCTGTGGAAGAAGATCAGACAGACCACAGAGTCTAAAAAGCTGTGGTTCAACACAAACTCTGAGGAGAGAAAGGTCATCAGCTTCTCTGAGGTCAGACACAGTTTAGTTGGATAGATTAGAAAGCTAGCTATAGAAATTGCATTTTCTGCAAAAATTGCAAAGTAAATACTGAGTGCTGGGTGACTGGTGAAATTTGCAGTGAATTGGTAAATGAATTGTTAAGATTAAAACAAGCAAAAATCTGTTTCTAAAAGATCAAATGACCAAAACTTTGAAGTTTGAAGCTAAAATGATAGAGAAGGAAAAGGCTCAATGAAAACACAGAGAAATAAACTTCAGAGAAATAAACAGAAGACACAAATCATGACAGTGTTTATATATTACATGTTAATAGACACATTTATTATCACTGTAATTTTTATTTTATTTTTTGTATTTTTACATGTGATTCAAAAGTAATTGATAAATTTGAAAAAAAAAAAGTAAATCGTTAGTTTGAATGAGTTGGCTTGATGAAGTGGCACGACAGTTTTGTTTGATTTACGACCCAAATGTTTACAAACGAGATGCAGACCTGCGGTGCGCTTTATTTACTCGCCGGTACGCAGCGTGAGGGCGGAAACACCCAGCGGTAAAATAACCAAGAGTACATTGCTGCAGCCTGCAGACTCCCGTGTCAAAGCGCTCGTCTCATGGCTCTCGTTTCGTGAGCCTAAGC
>JARVJO010000155.1:14143171-14204728 GCA_031762555.1 Cynodonichthys magdalenae | reverse complement strand
ATACTTACTTAGATTTTTCAAGGCAATCGGTTTCCAAGATTTTTTCTAGTAAGGTCAACTTATCAAATCTTACAGTGCATGTGTGAATTTTGAATTTTTACTTTTGACCTACTGCATCAACACAGCAGACCTGTCTTTCACCAAATTTTCATCTAACTGCAAAAACCATTTATATTCATAATGAATGTACAACTTGGAATGCAAATGTAAACACTAATATTCCTAAACATATGTACAAATTTACGAAACAACAAAGCTATATGCAGTATTTCCCTTAACATGCATAAAATGTCTCAGGCAACTTTTGAATAAAACAATGAAGTGAAAATGCCTTCATATATTTTTACCACATCATTCTCTCTTGTTTTGTTCTTTGTCTACGTCCTTTTCAAGATTACTCAGATTTGAATTTCTTGTCATTATGTTGGCAGAAAGGGGCCAAAACAAAATGTGATTCTATCTCCAGTGATAAAATCAAATAAAATCAGCAAATAAAATGTGAACAAAAGACACGATCTCAGTATCAATCTGATATCGATACGCCCACCCCCAGTTGTTAGGTCCTCTTTTTGTGTTCTGGAGTACTTTTGATTTTATTGGATCAGTTTCTATGAGAAGTTTTTTCCTTAAATTCAGATCCTGATCTCCTGCCATCACCACCTCAGCAGTGCATGCCACAAGTCTTGGTTCTCCTTGTGTTTTCCTCAGAGGTTCCGGCCACGTCAGCCCTTTGCTTTATGTTAAATAAATCCCTTTTCAGTTCTCAGAGCTCAGTCATTCTAGGTTCAATCCTCCTGTGATGTTTATACCAAGAGGTTCTGAGGGTCTTTTGTGAACGTTCTCATATCCATTTTGATAAACACTAAACAAAAACTGGCAAAGTAAGGAGGGTCATTTATTTTGACTCAGCTGGAAAATTGTGGACCTTTTTTTTACTCTACATCATATAAATACATCATCTGGTTGTTTGGCAGAATGTCTGAGTCTATTTATCATATGTGTTAAGTGACATATGCAGATGATACAACAATATATAAACAATGCCATGGTTCTCATATATCAAGAAGATTGTGACTAAAATAGGTAGGAAAATCTCAATAATTTGTCATAATGCTCGTTTTATGTATTTTGAAATAAGGCAAATGGTAGGAAAATAGTCATCTTGTCCATAGCTTTGTTGTCTAGTCAGGTGCCTCAAGAAAAGATCTGAATAAAATGGAAATTGTTCAGAACAAAGATGCAAGATGATCATTTGGTTGTTATTTTCAAACCAGTGGGGATTTTATGCATCAAAGTCTGTCATGGATGAAGGTCAATGATAGACTTATATATAGTCTTCTTATCTTTTTTCTCATTAAATTTGGATCTTGCATAGACCTTGAAGTCTCTTCTCCAAGTGGCTGCCCACTTCTAACAGACATGGTTTTATGTAGAACAAGACAAACGTCAGCAGCTGCTTTCACACTCCGTTTGCCTGAAGCAAACACACTCAGAAGTTCAGTTGTATACAAAGCAATCATATGTTGGAATTTGTTGCCCACTGAAATTAGCTCACTTTAATTTAAAACGGATTTAAGAACATTTTATTTCTCTTGATGTGTTTGTTTTATGATCTCTTATGGATTTGGGTTCACATATGAGTTATTAGTGTGTGGCCTCAATGAATCGGTTATAGATTTTTGTGTGTCAAAGTTGTAATAGTAAACACAGTGATTTTTTATTTATTAATTTTTTGATTGATTATTACTGCTTAAATGCTGAAATTCTTTTGGGTATCTGAGAGAGGGTGATGGTGGGGGAGAAGGTATTGTTTTACATTTTATAATTTATCTCAATTTATAAAGGGATGGCTAATGGTGATCCTTTATAAATAAACAAATACATTTTGTGAGAGGCGGGTTACACCCTCAGGTCACAAAATGAGACAAACAACCATTCACACTCTCACCCACACCCAGGGATAATTTACATTTACCAGTTAACCTACATGATTTTTGGACTGTAAAAAGAAACCAAAGTATTTGGAGAAATGTTTTTTTTCAGTTTTTCTGTCAGTGATTAAAAACACTTTGCATTGTCTCATAAAGCACTGTTTATGTTCACTCTCACGTTTCACTTTGAGTTTTACCACCTGGTGACTCATGACAGGCTGATAGTCACATCACTTTGTTCCTGTAAACTTTGATGTTGTTCTGTTACCCTCAACCCCACCCCTCAAACTCCCCTTAACCTATGTTCTAATTTGTGCAGCCTGCTGTCTTCTTTTGCATCTTTTTGAACGTAACCCAGTTTGCGACTCTTTCCATGCTCTATCAAACCAGCTTTTTCTGCTTTCAAAGGGGTCATTTGTGTGAGGTTGAAATGTTAGCCTGATTCCTGCTCCTCAACTCACAGCTGAGCTGTTAACCACTTTTTACAGGAAGTTGAACCTCAGCGAACACGGAGGATGTCACTTCTTCACCCTCAGCTGCAATAAGACTTTTACACAGAGCAACATGACAGGCTTACAGTAGTAATGTAGGCCTCTGAGACATAACAGTGTTGAGGATCTCCCCACAGCATGAGGCTTTCTAACATGACGCTGACGACAGACGTACTGTCAGGTACGTCAGGTTGAGCTAAGATTTGGAAATAAATGTTAACATCAAGCAGATCTATTCCTGGCTGATCAAGAACCTTTGTTTCCTCAGTACCCGGTTTGAATGAGTAGCCAAGCAGATCAAAAACTTTTCAAACTTAATTTTTTTAAACAACGAGTACATTTTTGGTCACTTTCGATGGAATAGAAGTTCTCTGGGGATGTTTTCCCGCTCTTTGCATTTTTGCAAAGTTGCCCATCTCTACAAAGAGCTGTCTTGACCTCTGTGCTTACTCTATAAACCATAGACAGCATAATCTTACTCACTGCGGCTGTGTTTCTAGGTAATAGAACAGTCAATTTGATCCTGAGTGTGTAAGTATCTTTATGTCTTTGTGTCTTTGTGTGTGTCATGATACCAGCTTTTTGCAAACTGAGTACAAGTACTTCACTTTGGGTATTTGCAAATACAGAGTACTTATTGAGTTACAACTTAAACATTACACAAGACTTTAAAAATACATTTTTTTTATTTAGAACACAGTGTCTCTTCTTTTATATAGACCTATAGCTCCTTTGAGTGGACCAAATGAAATATACAGCAAATAGTTGAAACATTATGAAATAAATCAAAATAACTAATATTTTCTTTTAACTTCTTTTAATTTCTTAAACTTGGAACTGACAAACCTTTCACTTGAACTGTGTAACTCATTTAGTAATGTACAATAACATTGATACAGGTATTGATGGTGGTCCCAAGTATTGGGACATTTTGTTCAAATGCTTGTAAAAATGCTGATGGTTCATTTGGTGGAGCTGATGCGTCTCAGCAAGAAGGTCACTGGATCGAATCCCAGCCCAGGGACATTTCTAGTTTGCATGTTCTCTCTGTGTACTCCAGCTTCCTCCCACAGACAAAAAGGTTAATTGGTAACTCTCAATCGTCCCTAGGTGTGAGTGAGAGAGTGAATGCTTGTCTGTCTCGTTTGTGTGGTCCTGTGATAGAGTGGCGTCCTGTCCAGGGTATGCCCCGCCCCTCGCACAGTGACTAGTGGATTTGGGCACCAGTGACCCTGACAGGAAGGAGCGGGATATAGATAATGGATGGAAAATAAAATAAAACATGAGCATGACTGTGTGTTGGAGATATTAAACCAGTTTGTTTCGTACAATAATTTGTCTGAGATTTGAATGTGTTTTGAAGAATACAACTGGATTCTGGTTTATAATATTCTTGTTTCTTGAAGACCTTTCCTATTTTGTCTGTAAGTCTTCAGTTTTGATCATGGATTGGTTCTGTTCATTAGTTATTGTTGCAACAATCACAGCAATAGAGCTGCAAATCTCCCACTCCTCCAGTGAGTCATATGGAGTTGTTTATGAGGTGTTGCAGGCACATGTTTGAAAGTATGAATGGTTGTGAAACTTCTTGAGAATTACAGCCGTCGCTGTTTGCTTAGTATTAGAAACATAAAAAAATGGCATACTTTCAGTCATCTAGGACACGACAATCTGAAAAAAAAGTCAAGAAAAGTTTTTGAAAACAGCTTCAGCAGAAGTGAAAGAAGAAACATCCTCAAACTCACCCAAGACCAGAGTGTCAGTAATTACTATCTCCTCCTCATGGAGAAGTTAGGAAAAAAACATCCACTGTTTCAGACACATGGATGAAACCAAAGGTGTTGAAGCTTTCACCTCAACTCCGCTGACATGAACATCAAACTTCCTAGAGAATATACTAAGGACAACAAGTTCCCTTTTTTGGACTGTTTGATTCCCAGCCTTACACAGCACAGTGGTTAGAGCTGACGCCTGTAAGAAGACTGTATGATCACCTCCTGACCTCGGGCCTTTCTGGGCGCATGTTCTACCTGTTCAGGCATGGAATGAATGGAGTTTTAGCCCTTCTCCCCCCACAGACAAAACCATGTGTGTTCGGTACATTGGTAATGTGGTTCTACGTGGCCCCATGATGAACTGGAGACATGTTCAGGTTGTGCCTTATCTTTTGCACTGTGACTGCTGGAGATAGGCACCAGCTTGTCAAGACCTGGAAAGAAGAAGCAGGTAAAGAAAAGGGATGGATGGATAAAAAAGTTAAGGAATACATACACTTCTAGAAAGCTCTTCAGACTCCTCGATATCCTAACTGCACATTTGTTAAAGGGTACATATTATGCCTTTAAATCTTTCTTTTTCACATTTAAATGCTTCAATTGGGGTGGAAGTGGAATTGCAATGCTTTGGTCTGAATTCCTCATTATTGTAACTCCACAAATCCATCTTTCACTCCTTTCCTGGGGTGTGTCTTAGGTCTACTCATTTTGAGGCTGTCTCTTTAAATCCAAAAGTGGTGCTTCTCACTTTGTCCCCCTCCACGGTCCAGATCAGTCCATTGTAGTTTGATAGAGAGGTTTATAGCAGCAAGGAAACTTTTTATTTACTAGTTAATTTAAAGATGTCAACAAGAGAAGACCTGTCCATCCAGCCTTACATGTTGGAACCAGAGTACAACCCAGAACCAGAGGAGAATGAAGACTACTAAATTGTAGTTGGTCTAGATCTTATTTACAAATTCCAATTACAAATTCTGTGATGTAATTGTTCAGAAAACGTCATCAAAAATAGAAAAAAACAGGTTGTAAAAATATGACCCTAAAAGCAAAAAGTATTTTGATATCTACCACCGGGGGAGACTAAGTTCAATTTTTCTGCACTTCTAGACACTCCAAGTACACAACAAAATGCATTTAACAGTTGAAAAAGTGGATTTTGCAGGATGTCTCTTTTAAATTAACCAGGAAACCTGAGGTACAGCTGCGTAACTAAGCAAGGAGGACAAAAACTGATGCAAACATACTGTCATCTCATATGTTTCAGGAGTAACTGAGAATTATCTAAGAATGAAGAAAAGCATTTAGTTGTATGTTAAATGTGGGGAAAACAAAGAAGAAAGAAGTTTTGGTTTGGCTCCTCTTCCCAGGAAGTTTCAATCTAACTTTAACTCGTGTGACTGCAACAACAAACAGTTCACAGAACTGATGGGTGGGTCAGTGATTCATTTGTCCCAACAATGACTTATAAACCTACAACTCCTGAACCATGATAAGAGCTAAAGAAGCATTTCAGCTGAGCGGTGAAACATCTCCAACAGAAAACAAAAAGTCAGCTGCCATTCGAGACGCCTCGACAGAATCTTCACTCACGGTTTGGATGCATTTTAGTTCATTTACTTTTCAAATGATTTTGTTTGTTTTAATTTATCGGTGAAAATTGGTGGAACAGTCATATTTTTTTCAACAGAGTAGAAAAATTGGGTTTTAGTTTTATTGTGTGCCGGCAGTGGATGAATAAACCATCAGAATCTAAGCTTTTGGACATCATACTTCTTTTCTGCTCGTGGCGTGTGTGGCTTTTCTGCATTTGAGGAATTTGGGGAGTGAAATGAGTGAGTGTCATAAACAGTTTGTTAAATATAAAAACTTAATTTAAGTCAATCAAATTTGAAAGGTGCTACATGACATATGTAACTTGGAGACAAATTAAAACTAAAAATAAATGTGGCTTAGTTTGAAGTTTTCCACTTCACACCATTGAGTAATTTAGTTTTTTAGAAACAGCCACTCACTTCACAGCGAGTATTAAAATAACTTTTTTTTTTTTTCTGTTTCGATAGAACAACTACCTGCTATGGTCTAACCAGACATAGCATGTGTAATCTTAAAGCCAGTTTATGTTAAGCAGCTTATTTCTATCAGAATGAGGAAGTTAATGTTTGTCATCGCCACCTCATGTTTTGCACTTGATCCTGATGTGACAGCATAACTGTGAATCTTAGCTAGAGCTGATGCATGTGTGTAAAATAACATCCTCTGTAAACGTTCAGTTCTAAGAACGTGTGATGCGCTGATATTAATAAGAAGCTGCTTTAAAGTTTGCAGAGCTCGGCCTCTGCTCTGTGAACTTGGTCGACTGAATTCTGATTTTTATCTGACCGATGTGGAAACATGGAGGTGTTAGCTGGCCTCTTTCTCTTCAGAACATCAAGATGAATCAGGATTTAATTTTGAATTCGATTTTTAAAAAATACGATTTCGATTTATTTGGAGGTTTTAAAACCCGAAGTTCCGCCTGTAGCTGGGAGTATTTTGGTTATGGGGTTTGGCCAAACGGTTAAACTGGGTGAGGGGAAAGTTTGGCCTATCGACTGTCATTCATCTGCGCCCGCTCCACACCATAGGCGGATCCCCCCCTAACCACTCTGCTGCACAACCCAGCTGTAAATATAGATAGGAAAGATCGCCTAAGATATGCATGCACATCCACATGCAGACACGTATTAGACATAAGCTACACACACGCGTTCAGGTGTCGGTGTGTGGCCTTTGTGGGAGGCAACCTCAGAGCAGAAATGAGACAAAGAGATATGAAACCACAAATAGTGCATTTAACTGACATTTGGTTAGCATTAATCCAGTGAACGGCTTTTTTTGTTGTTCAGAGTTGCCATTGTTCACAAAGTGACCCTTTCTGACCTCTGAGAGAGTTCTCCTGCAGTGGATGCTCATCTCCACCAGGTGGCATAAGATCCATTAAAAAAAGTGGAATGACTGTTGAATAGCATCTAAATGTTTGAGCCATGCAGTCATAGCAGGAATTTATACACTGCAAAAACTAGCCATCTAAAAATAAGTAAAAAATAAATAAATAAAGTAAAATAATCTTCCAGTGCAGTAAAGCAATTGCACTTGACTTCCTAAAATAAGACACATTTCCAGGCTTACAAGATTAATAATCAAACACATTCTGCTCTTGCTTAGTATATCAGTTTCAAAACCAGATCACAAATAATTTTTGGCTGGATATCAAGGCCCTGTCACTGTATAAGATTTTACACAACTTATGCCTGCTTATGAAAAGTTTGTCTAACAGTAAAAATGTCTAAGCTGAAGATGGAATTTAAAAATAAACTGCTACAAGCTTATTTTGGACTTATACAGACTGTAATGCTAACAATTAGATTAAATATATATCCAATGTGAGTGAAATATTCGTAACAAATTTTCACAAGTTGGCATAAGTTGTGTGACAGGTCCTATGATTGTAAGACTTGGGTAAACAAACTATTTTTTTCAGTGAATGGGGCAAATAACAAGGTTAACAAGAACAACTTTGGTTCAATATTTTACTTTAATATCAAATTAAAGGCATAAAATGAAGTCCAGTTTGTATTATAACTCTTTTGGTTGTGTTTTTGATGTGACACAAATAAGTTGTGGACAGATTCTGTAGCTGAGGAACAACACAGTTCTAGAAACTTTTGTTTTAGATTTTAGTGACTGGCTTTCATCAGGTTTGCTTTATACCCACTGAACCATCACAAGAGCACATTTAAAAGCACATAAAAGCTGTAAATCAGAGCAGTGCTTTCACATGTTGGTAAACCAATAGTCCCAGAGCTTCTGCTATACAAGAGCACCATTCTCTGACTGTCAGGCTCTGTGGGACACATTTTAGATTCATAGGTGAGGCAATCCTCACTCACTGAACCTAGAAACACTCCGAGTTATTCTACAAACTCCTGAAAGCCTCAGAGCCGAGTCGTTCCTCCTTCGTTGCCGTGCCTCTGCTCAGGTGAGTGTGCACAGGGAGTACAGCTTGTGATGCTGGAACGCTCACCTGGGACAAAAACCCAGGGTGTGGTGGCGAGGAGCTCACGTTTCCCGAGCATTATGGCTGGAAGATGAATTGGAAATGATTTGCTTTTTGCAAAGCAGGTGCAGAATTCGTCTATAAACATTTTGTGTGGCGGTCAATGGAGCTTCATGCGTCACGTCTCAGCTGCGTCACCTTGTTGCAAGTGTTGGACGAGGGAGCAGAAGGGAGTCCAGGTAACTTTTTTCTGGCTCTGTGGAGCCATACAGAGTTGCAGCTAATTTGAAAAAAAAAATAAAAATCAAAGCTACTGTTTGCCAGTCATCTGTCTTCTCTTTGTGTGATTGACAAACATGACCAGATGCTTTTATGATGCAAAGCTGCAGGTAAATAGTTGCCTGTTTCGTGGTGGAACTCTGGCGTTAATCTCAGAATCTAATCTGGCTCTGGTTCATGCTTCTTTTATACCACCTTTCAGCAAAACCTCTTTCATTTCCTCATTTTTTAATCACAGAAAGGACAAGAACAAACTCTTCTACCTTGGTGACATTTTATGTTTTTAAAGTAGTTAATCAAGGACCTCTGGGAAGCGCCTGAAAGGAGACTTCTAACCTTCTGTCTTGCAATCTATGTAAGTAGAGCACCTTTGGGTAATAAGTTACAAAACTGGTGAAGGCACTTCACTTCAGTGACACAGCCTACCATTCTGTCTTCTTGATGCAGCTCTGTGTACCATGAAGGCTGAGGAGGAATTAGGTAAGTGTCACTTTTCATTTCTATTTTGAGTTTTCTTAACATTTTTACACCCTCTGCTGTTAGAACAAGAACCATTTAGATAAAACTGAGTTAAAGTCTTTAATTTGAATTTTGTTTTGTTGATTTTTATGAACATGAATCATTACTATATGAATGTACTCCTCATGTATCTATCTTATTTTTATTTTTTCACAGCAAAAATTTTTATAGAAAATCAATTTAAATATATAAAATACCTCCTTTTTTAAGTTGTTATTAGAGTTTAAGGGTGCTTTTGTTTGTTTGTTTTTTTCTTTAACATATTTCTGCCTAATAAAATCATAAAAGTCTCTAAGCTCCAAAGTTCTGCCCTGGCAGGCTTCACATGGGAGGTGAAAGCAAACAGCCGTCACAACCAGAAACAGAAGCAGAAGAAATCCTTCCTGTGCTTCAGCTGGGGGCGATACTCTGTAAGTGATACTGACTCACACTAGGATGCTCAAAGATCTCTGTTGCTTTGTTGAATGTCTCTGTTTTTTATTTATTTTTTATCTTTTTTTTTTGTGAGTGTTCATCCTTTGTTGCTCTTCCTGTTTGGTTGCCAGGACAATGTGGTGCGCAGCTACAAGTACTCCCCCCTGACTTTCCTGCCCATGACGCTTTTCGAACAGTTCCAGCGAGCGGCAAATCTCTACTTCCTCCTCATGATGGTGTTGCAGGTCAGATTATAGAAACAGCTGTCCTCTCACTTTTCACAAGATTTGAATGCAAATTAATTGCTTTTATATAATAATAATAATAATATTAATAATAATAATAATAATAGTAGTAATATTAGTAATTATAATAATAATAGTAAAAAATAATAATAATAATTAAAACCAGGGTAGTAAAAAGTTAAGTAAATTTTAAGGGAAAAAAGGTACTTAATTTTTCTACACTGTTCTTTTTACTTGAGTAATATTATTATGATGTAAAATTTCAGACCACTCTACACACGGTAGGAAAAACTTCACTGAAAACAAAATGCACCAGAGACACATCTACAGTTTATGTTGAAGAGAGACTTGATCTGATGATATATATATATATATATATATATAGAGGTACATAGGTATATATATATATATATATATATATATATATATATATATATACACACACACACACACCTTTGTTCTTCTATCCTAGTGTGGACTTTGCATTTCTACAGCCTCACCCTGACCCCTTACTCTAAAACTAACCTTACAGGTACATACCTCACCGTAAAACTAGAGTGAATTCACACCTTGGTCCTAAACCTAACCCTGCTAATGGGGACTGGGCTTCATTAGAAACAATGGGTCCTCACCAGGTTGTGTGTACCAGGAAAATGGCCAAAACTCGTCCCCACCAGGTAGCAAAAACATATAAAAACACACACACACACACATGCAAGTTTGTATTTCTATCCTTATTAGGACCGTTCATTGACTTCCATTCATTTCCAGTAGTTTCTATATCATAACACTGACCCCCTACGCTAAAACTAAACTAACCTTACACCTGATCCTAAACCTAACCTAAACTCAACTCACGTCTTAGTCCTAAACCAAACCCCCAACTTAAAAATGGAGTTCCACCATATTAAGATCGGTCTTTGGTCCCCTTTAGGACTACTGGTTTTGACAAGGTAGGTGTGTATACCAGAAACTGTCCTAAAAAGGTAACAACAACATGTACACACACACACACATATTACCTACTTTAAGTAGTTTCCCAAGTTTCATAATGAAAATAATTGAACTTGGAAAAGTGTTCTGGTGGAATTTGTTATTTTGTAATTGTTATTTATTTGTATTAATTTTCTTCATTTGTCTTTAAAAACACCCAAATTTGCATATAACTTAAATATTCAGTAGTCAAGTACGATTTACAAAATACTGTTTTTTACTCTTACTTGAGTACATTCAGGGTTTGTTTTTTTTTAATTGAGTAAAAACGTGTTGAAGTAGTGCTATGCTGACTTGAGTACATGTTTTTGGTAATTTGTCCACCTCTGATTCAAACAGTGTTAATCAGGAAGAATCTGTCTGTCTGGAGGTGTAAGCAACCAAACTTTCTATAGGAGTTTTTTTCCCCAACAAACTTTAAAGCTTGTACTAAGGTTGTCTTTGGACTTTGGCTGCTTATTTTTATTAGATTAAGAGTATCTGAAAGTTGGGTCTTCAAGAAATAGAAGGAAAACCCTCAGCAAAGATTTAATGAGTACAGAAGAGAATTAGGGCCACAGAGCAAAATAAAAAAAGTTTTTTCCTGAGTTCTGACTTTAATCTCAGAATTATCAGAATATCGTTTTTTTCTTAGAATTCAGAGAAAAAGTCAAAATTAAAAAAAAATGTTAATGTGTATTTTTCAATGAAAACTTCATTTTTTTTCCAAAAGATGGACCAAACTCCATCTTGTATTCCAAAGGTTATTTTTCTTTTTCTTTTGGTATTTATTGGCAGTTTGCAAACAACTTTGTGAAACATTACTGTCACCAACTGGTAAGGAGTGTGTCCTGCAGTCAGAAGCTTGAAAAAAGTGACTGACAGCTCTTGTGGGGGTGGCCAGGCAGGGTGGCCAATCAAATTCCAAGGGGGGCCAGTGCCACCCCTGTGGCCACGCCCATGAGCTTGATGTCAGAATGGATTCAATTTCAGTCATTAGTCACCTGCAATGTTTCATAGAAAAGGCAACACTTGTAACAGCTGTGGATTTTTATTCCAGAAAAAATCTAAGTATAACTGAGATTAGTACACATATTAAATCTATATTTTATTAATCAGAATGTATGTAATATAAAAATAGTTTACAGATTAGAATTTAGCACACCATTAAGTATGGAAATAGTTATTTCCATTTTTTGTTTCTAAATTAAGCGCATTAACCAGTGATCCAAAAGTATATCTGTAAACACGTCCAAATAAGCTGACTGTACGGATCGTGCTTCTGGAACCGATTGTGCAGTGACAGGCACTGCACCCTAAATCCTTATCCATATAAAAATAAGAATGATGAGAAAATACAAGTTGTTCTGTCTTTTATCTGTGAAAAAAAACACTCAGGATTCTGGCAATGAGACTCAAAGCTTTTTATACCAAATCAGTTAAGGTTGACCAAATATTTGTCAAAATGTTAATGATTACGATCCTTTTTTGAAGTCATAGCAAACAATTAAACTATTCATGAGAATTGTTACGCCTTTATTTTTCTTATAATCTAAGTGAGGAAATTATTTTTTTCTTGAACAGCAGAGAGCAGTTCTGACCAACAATTTCTAGTTAAAAAATAATTTAACAGCACAAAATAAAATAACATTACATCAATAAAAAAATCCATCACAAACTAACACAACCTGATGATTGTGTTTTCATTCAGATAAGGACTCTTTAGAGCTAAAATACAAATTTGTTTCAAACTTTCCATCTTCTGGTATTTTATAGAATTGAAAAATATGTATTTCATATGAGCTGCCTGAAGATCCATTTTAAATGGCTTTTTGTCTGTTTTGTATTGACATAACACTGACTCATACTTGAGTTTAGGAACCTTTTTCAATGCCTGAATGAAAAACAGGTTAAACAAACAAGCCTTTCTCAGAAAATACTGTAGTTGCCTACTGTACAGAATTGTGGTTAAAAATAGCAGTTGAAATACTAATAATAATAATAATTTCAAAACATCAAACAAAAACTTGATTTAGGTCACTCTGGACAGACTTGACAGATGACTTAAGGTTTTGGATGTGATTTTAATTTCGTTTCTTTCCCTGTTTTTTATGCACCTGTGCTGGCTGTGGTTTTCAGTGTGTCCCAGTAATTTCAACCGTACCTTGGTACATCACAATCATCCCGCTGCTCACCATCCTCACCGTGAGGGGTCTGAAAGACCTCGTCACTGACATAGTAAGAGGATTTTTGTAAGTTCTTGCTACATCCCAGAGCCTTGGCTGCGTGTATCTCTCATGGTCTCATGCTTGTGTTTATGATCTTGGTTTTTCAGTCTGTTTGATCTCCCCTTCCTTTTCTTCATTGTCCTCATTGACTCCTTCTCCTCTCCTCATTGACAAACCCAGTCATCCCCACAACATTAATTTTCTCTCCTATCATTAAAGCTTTTTCTTTTAAATGCAGGCGTGATGTTTTGCATGGAGAATTTTCTGGTTAAGTGCATCACTGAGTTACGGTCGTTAACAGCTCTGGGTGAAACGTTTGCTTGACCCCTCTTTATTGACTAATCATTTAGTGGAGGGCGTAAATCTCCCAGCTGGTGTCACTGTAGAGCCCCATAATGGCATCTCTCCTTCTTCCTCTCTCCTGTTCGGCCGTTCATGGCCACCCTTATTTCCTCTCTCCATGCTCCGTATCCATCACTCTGATCCCCTCTCCTTGTCACCTGTCTCCAACACTCCTCTAATGCTCTTTTTCACTCTTTCTACTTGTCTGTGTTTGTCTCTCTGTCTCTGATTCAGGCGAGGAGACGCTCCGACTCGAAGATTAACTCCCGACCCTGTGACATACTCATCTCCAAGAGGTGAGGACAAAGGCACTGGGTTATTCTCTCAGGAGTCCACACAGCTCCACTTTGAAACAGTCCACTAATGAATCTGTAATGAAGTGTAAACCACTGACTTCCTGAATGGTCTCTTCATGGATTAGAGCTGTAAAAAAACAATTTACTGTGTAGATAAAGTAGATATATTTTAGACATATTTTTTTATATTTAAGATTGGTCTTCACATTGTCCTAAATGCATAAAAATCCCAAACAGTAAAAACATTTTTTCTCTGTAGAATGTTGGGCTTCGTCAAACGTCAAACTGTCTATATTTTTAAAAAATGAAAGTAGACAGTTTTAAATGTAAGCAAATCATCTGCTGCTTTGAGTGCAAACATTTTAAACAAAAATCTCGAGCAATTTTGTGTTTCCTTTGGTCAATTGGTTGTGACAACCATCTTGAAATGAGTCCCAGAGGCAAAGAAACACATACATCCCCTGCCTCTGTGCACACAGACAATTTTGTTTAATTTATCCATTTCATTTAAAAAACAGAACAGATTGACATAAAACAAAAAATACAATTCACATAAAATAAAAAGCAGCAGCAGAAGAAAAAAAAATCTTATAGTATTTATATAATAATATCTAAAGTCATTTCACAAGGGTGAACAAGGATCAAAGGTTTACTCCTAGGTGAAAAATAAGCTCTGAAAAAATGTAATATGATGACAATTTCTGTTATTTCTTCTTTCATTTTGCATTTGTTAATAGAGATCAATCTTTAAAAAGTTGAGTAGGTCTCTTGGACGAGTTCTTCGTTATTCAAAAATGTTTTGTCTCTTATCCAAGAGACTTCTTTAGTCTGAGGAGTTACAGGTAAGCTCAGCCACTTCCACATGATGGACAAACAACTCTAACTATGGCAATCAAAACTGTTTGTTCACATGCAAAAGAGGACCATCAGCCTAACATTGTCAATAATTTGGGAAAAATGAGGAATAATCAGGGCACTAACGATCAGATCAGTCGTTAGGCTGATGGTCCTCTTTTGTATATGAACAAACAGCTTTGATTGTCATTCTTAAACTTGTTTGTCTATCATGTGGAAGTACTGCTTTTACAGTAAAGCTTAACTTACCTGTAACTCCTCAGACTAAAGAAGTCCTCTGAAAAGAGATAAAAGCTTTTTTTTGAACAAAGAAGATCCATCCAAAGGACTTAATCAAATTTTATTTTAGATTTTCTTACCAGTAATATTGAGATGAATCATCACTTAATAGAGATCAATTACTGGTTGTTTTCAAAATGAAACTGAATACATATCTGTGGTTTCTGTATTTAGAAAACTGAACAAGCTATTTCAGTAAATTTGTTTAGTAAATCATAAATGCAAATTCTATTTCATGTATCATCTCTCTCTTAGTTTCAGCACCAATCAGTGGAAGGATCTGCGTGTGGGAGACGTGCTTCGGATCCACAAGGACCAAGTCATCCCTGTGAGCCTCTGAACGTTCAGAAAAATATGAAAACTGACAGCAAGTTTCTTAGAAAAAAGCTTAATTGCTCTGCTACAAATGTAGTATCTGAGGATAAAACATGTTAACCTAATATTTTTTCTGTAAAGAAAAGCTTTTTTTCACAAAAGCTAAAGTTTTATTTCATTACTCATGCAATCAGTTTGTATCATTAACAAACCACCAGCTTGGTCCCTCTGTGTGTGTATGTTTCTTTGTTCTCAGGCAGATGTTCTTCTTCTGTGCAGCTCAGAGCTTCACAGTTTGTGCTACGTGGAAACAGCGGATATTGATGGGTAAAACTCCACCATATAAATGTATTAATTTAAACCTTTGAAGTTCTTAAAAATATCCGGCTTGATTAATTTTGGTATTATCAAGCATTTAGGAAACGTGTTTACTAAGGTTGCTGGTAATTTTTCAGCAGATGTGAATAAAAGAATAATTACACACTGATAATAGTATATGTGCATAATAAGCTAAACTAATAAAAGTATTGCAATGGATGCAATAACTGACAAATTTGGGTAATGATGTCATTTTTAAGCTTAAAATGTTTTAATGTCTGACACATAAAATAGCTTTCATATAGATTTTATTAAACTATATGTTCTGTTATTTTTTGTTGTATTTTAAAAATCTACTTTTTTATTGGATTAAAAACCCAAAAAGACACAGTGTATGTTTACAACTACACAGCTTTGGGTTTTTAAGTGATGTTTATTTTTTTGTTAAAAGCAAATTTTTATATATTTTTCTTTTCTTCAGTGAGACCAACCTGAAGTACCGGCAGGCACTTGATGCTACACACAGCCAGCTGACCACTCACCCTTCAGAAGAAGCCCTCAGAACATTTGACGGTGAATATATGTTTTCAAATAAGACCACCTTTTCCGAATGTGCTCGTTCAAATGTAGTAAACTGGTGAAACTTGTAAATCTGCAGGTGTGGTTTTCTGTGAGGAACCCAACAATCGGCTGTACTCCTTCAGAGGTCAGCTGCATTGGCAGGGGCAGACATTTCTCCTGGACAACGAGCACATTCTCCTAAGAGGAACAGTCCTACGCAACACAAAATTTGCCTATGGGTTGACGATATACGCTGGTACTGATGTAAAGATTTATGGATTTAAACTCTATCATAAGGGCCAATCTTTTCTCTCACTGATGTGGTTGAATGACAAAAATTGCATCTTTATGTTCTTGCGCCACATTGAAGAACCCATTCAAGCAGAACTTTTGTCTTGCATCCTTCAAAGTCTGCATTTGTTGGCCGTTTACATCCCTGCCCCAAGCCGAAGACTGTCCCAATTCATAAAAAAATGCTAAATGGTCTGAACTTATGTAGCTCTTCATCAAGTCCCATCAGGGAGCTTTAAACTACAGTCTTTCAGTCATTCTCACACACATTCACACACTGATGGTGGTAAGCTACAGGTGCCCTGCGGCACCACCGGACCCTCTGACCACCATCAATAGGCAAGGCAGGTGAAGTGTCTTGCCCAAGGACACAACAACTGAGACTGCTGGAACGGGGGATTGAACTGTTTATGCAGAAAAGCAACTGAACTACACTGTCTTATCAGATTGCTGAGGCTGTTAGAAAATACAGCCACCTTTACAACTATTACAGCAAAACTTACAAAGATAGCCAAATAAAATATAAAGATAGTCAAAGAACTTGTTTTTGTGCACAGAGGAAACAGTGTGGAGACACAGGCCGCTGTGCTGTCTAGGAGAGAGTTCACTTCGTACAACCTCTTCATGACAAATTAGAAAAATATCACTTTTCTTCAGTTAACAACTATTGTAGCAGATCTTCTTCATCCAACTCCTCTATCAACTGAAAATAAACAACCACTCTGGCAGTCATGCTTTTGCTGTGTTGTTTTCCTTTTGGGTGTGTCTTGTGCTACAGGGAGGGGGGGTTACCAGGAATTCTCCTTGCAGTTTCTGTTTATTGTATAAATTGTACAAATGAAAAGGATGTCTCACAACCACATCAGTGAGAACAGATGTTATACTTCTGATCAAGTTTATATACCTTTATTCACATCAAAGAAACAGATTTGAATAAGGAGTTTCTGAAAAAAATATATTTTTCTCAGAAATGTATTAACAAAAGAACCTTTTCACAATACTCACTGTGCTGACAACATCTTGTACATTTGTCTCTTTACCTCTTTCTATAATAATTTTGATCATATGGAAGTTAGTTCAAATCGAAGTTTAAATCTTTTAATCAAATATTAAAAGACCAGGCAGATATCATTCTTTAATTTCTGGTTTATTAGTATGCCATTCTTCAAATCATCTACTTTAGAGGGGTGGTATTATCTGCTTTCCAGGCACATAGTTCCATCTATACTACAATAAAGTAACTATGTTAACTTCAGTTGCTATGAAAATGCTGTATATACCAAAAATACATTTGACTTTGCATCACAGTCTATCTCAATAGTTTGAAATTAAATATAAGAGACATAGGCTTTATCTTTTTAAAATCTCTTACTGTTTACACCCCCACATATTCACAACAATGCTTCAGGGAAAGGGTGCTCTGTGGGGTTGGAGCTTGGCTGCAGACTGAGCTCCACAGCGGAGCTTAGTAAAAATAGGCGGTGCTTTGTGCCAGCAAGTGTTTAGACAGCTCCAAATTGCTACCATGGGAGATTCAGGGATTTCTCAAACATGAATGAATGAATCAAAGCAATACTGTGGTATGTATTTGATGATGGAATGACTCAACATGATATACATCTTTGTTTAGTTTGTTGCTATTACCGCAAGCTGTAAAAGTCTGCACTTAGCATAAGTAGACAGTGTAAATTCTGATGGTTCATGCAAAAGTGTGAATGTTTATTATAGCTAAAACAGGGTTCTGTCACATATTGTTTCACAAGTCAGATTTAAAAAAACAAAAAACTTCTTTGGCCAGCCATTAGCGTAGCCTGCACACAGACCTCTGCCTCTTTCTTTACACTTTGTTTTATGACTGATGTCCTGGCTGATAACTACTGATAACTCAAAAATGACCAGATTATCCCTTTAAAAGATTAACTCAGAAGAAAATGTTTATGAACATTATTAGCATACCTGTTGTTTTATCTGTTACATGAAAACTCAATGTCCTGCTTGTAAACAAGTTTGTGATTTTTACACAAAGTTCAGCGTCATTTAAGCGTTTACACGAGACTGAGACAACATCTCGGAAAAAACCTAATCGATCCCAGCCCGGAAAATTCCCTGACCTCCACACTGGGGGTCAGACCTTCCTCGGGAGAGGAGGCAGTTCAGCATGTTGCTCAAGGGCACGTCAGCAGAGGCTCGCTGACACAAGAGTTTGAACTTTAACCCTGTGGCTGCAGAATAGCCTTCTAAATCACTTTGCTGTAATGTATAAGTAACATTTTTTTTCTTTTTAGGCACAGACACAAAAATCTTGAAAAACTGCGGGAAACTAAGAGTGAAGACGACTCATCTGGAGAGAGTTTTCAACAAAGTGGTGATCGGGGTGAGTGGGTGAAGTTCACGAGGGTGACAAACATCTTGTGGAGTGGTCAGAAAGATTTCATGTCCGTATTCTGTACTTTTAGATTGTCCTTTCAGTTCTGCTAACGGCTCTGTTCCTCGCCATCGGCTGTGGCGTGTTTACGAGTCAGATCATGAGGCAAAGAGAGCTTTTGTCCACTCTGGCGGTTTTTAGCACTCCGGCCTACACTGGATTTCTCATCTACTGGGGTTACATCATCCTCCTCAGCCCGGCCATGCCCATCGCTCTCTACATCACGTCAGTTCCACCAGTCACTCACTAGTGGGAGGTCAGAAAGTAACACATTCATTTGTTGCTGTTTGTTTGTTTACTTACAGGTTTGAGGTGATCCACACAATCCACAGCAAGTTTATAGGCTGGGATCTGGAGATGTACTGGGAGCCAACAGACAAACCAGCCCAGGCCAGGAACACTTCACTGAGTGAGGAGCTTGGCCGAGTGGATTACCTGCTAAGTGACAAAACTGGGACGCTCACCCAGAACAGGCTGCTGTTCAGACAATGTTGCATCGCAGGAGAGATTTATGGTAACACACACACATATTTGATTGTTCAGCTTTCCTGTTCTAAAGACCCACACATTAGGGCAGCACAATTTCGCAAAAAATGACATTGCATTTTTTTTCTAACACTGCAAGATGTACATGAAAAAATAAAGGAATTCTGAACAGATGACTTGAGTAACACCAAGTTATGCTGCCATCTTGTTGACAATAAACCAGCACCTATTGTACCTCTTTTTTATTCACGTTACAAGTATGTGTTTGTCAGTGACGTGTGGTGAGGTTCATGGATGGTGAGGCACTCAGTTCATCAGAATCAGATTTACAAATATATGAACCCTACAGAACAACTGGCAGAAGCTAATGAGTTATGTTTCATATCTCATATCAGTGTTCTTCGCACAAACTGCCTTGCTAACTGGAACTTCTTGTTTCATCTGCAGCTCAGTGTAACCTCTTCTGCAGCTCATTAGTTCTCTGAGCTCACAAGCGCCCCTACTGTTCGCTCTTGAGCATGAAAAAAATTTGCCTCCACTTGTGTCTTTTCTCAGCCATCTCAGCTCACAGAACATGTTACACAAATACATATTTATATAAAACATCAGCTAAATTGTGGAATGTCAGGTGTATATTAAAAAAATTCAGAAACCTTTTACTGGCGACATATAGAAAATTATTCTGCTCTCACTACGTAACCTGCAGCAGTGATTGCGCAATCCAGATTGCGGAATCCTTCCAACCATGCTCCATCTCCACTTGGAGGCGGAGCTTGATTTGCGTCCTCTAATCCATCTTGTCCTGTGTTTGAACAGGAAATGAGGAAATTCAACAATTTTGAATACAAAAAATATTCAAAAGTGTTTAATTGAAAATGTGTTTTTAGTACAAAGCATTATATAAATATGACAATTTATGGTGTTTAATTTTCACATTTTTTAAATGTCCTGCCTCTAGTGACTGCACGTCATTGGTGTTTGTCTATATTTGATAGCTATTCTTGTTATGTTTTATTGTGCTGGGACCTGAGTATGTTTCCTTCTATCATGTGCAAACTTGAATTGCGTTTTTACCTAATGTGTTGCTTTTGTGTCTATCTTAGTTTCTGTTTTTGTAACGCTTAAATGTTAGCATTCATGCTAACCGTATTTTCCCTTTTTCCCTCCAGCTCTCTGCTAATTTGTTTGTCTTCCTTGTTTTCATCGAGATCCTCTTTGTTCTCCACAGCTTGAGAATTCACTGACAACACTTCTCCGAAAAATGTTGCCATTATTATCCTATAAGTTTCACAAAAATATTTAAGCAACTCCTCAAAATGAAAGCTGTAACACACGACCGTTCAGAGCAATGACTTATGTTAGGGTCTGCATACATTTTAACCCAGGGAGGAGGCACAAAAACTGTAGAGAGCTCAGACGTCAACAATGACAAATTTATTAACAAACAAAGAGCTGTCGTGGCAGCATACAATACTCACAGGAAAACTTCCCTGAAGCACAGGGACACTAAACTCAGGGAAACAAACCAAACAGGAGGAAGCTCAAATGAAGTCGCAACACTGAATATAAAGGGAAGCCAATTAACTGAAATGACAAACACCTGAAGAAAACGAGCAGGGGAGGGAGGAGTTGGAGGAGGAGTTGAGTCGAGAGGAGCAAGTAGACACAAATGAAGAGAATCACTGGGGAACTGAACACAGATGAGAAGTAACGCACAAAGACATAAAAATAATAATACATAAAGACATAACATCCAAAACCCTACAAGTAATGCTTTAGTGGTTTAGTTTCTGGATAACACATGGATTTAATTTGCCTCCTACATCACAGGACCTGCAATGTGACTATTGTGCACACATTCATTGTGATGACGAATCTCAAACAATATATTGTGCAGCTCTAACTCACATCTTTTGTTTCCCTGCAAAGTCAACCTCAAAACACATCAGGGAATATTTTTTCATGTTGGCTTCTTATTTTAGCATAGTTTAAGTCAATGATTTGTTGTCAGATTGATTTTTTTAATATATTGTTTTTTACATTAACATATTTGTCAGGCTTAAATCATTTTAGGACATGGCCTTCATTCACCAGATGATGCTTTTTTTTTAAAAGGTCTGTCAAATCATATTACCTAACAGCTGCTGATAATTGCATAGTTAAACCTGTGCCAATAATAATGTCCAAAGTCAGGCATTTTTTAGTCTCAGTGCAACTACATTGTCATTTAAACCAGTAATGTTTCTTGGAGAACAACATAACATAAAAACATTTACCTATTTGTGCTTTTTTGAGGAGTTTTAAAATTGAGTACTGTCTAATGAACAGAGTACATTATTTCCTAACAGGAACTTGTTTTGTAGTTTGTTTGAAGGAGTTTAATAAAGAGGAAGGTTGTTTTAGTCACTTACATTGGAACATCCTGTAGAGAAAAATGTAATGGGAATTACATTTAAAGAGACATTAAAGCCTAGCATTAGATATTTGGAATTACATGCTGACAAAACTGAAGTGTTGCAATCTATGGTTCATATCAAACCAATATGTCAAATTACATCATGGTTCAGTCCTTATGTTTGCTTTTGTTATCTATTTTATAATCAATTGTGTACTTTTAAACAACTTTACATTCATTTATAAACTTTTTGTAAGTGATGGAATGTAATATTATGTCTTTACTACTTTTACAGGTGATGCATCAGTCATAGCAGAGGAAGTGCAGGTAATACATTCCATCTCCTCAATATGTACCTTTTTACACACATTATTGTACTGATTTCAAAATTTATTGTGTGAATTCTGATTTATCTTTCACTCTACTGTTTCCCTGCTTTTGTTTTTCTGTGTACTTTTTGCAATCTAACATCAAACTTCAATATATTTAATTTTGCTACTTTAACATTCATATTATATTTAGATCTCATTCAGGAATAATGTGACTTTGGTTTTTGTCTTTTTGATACTTTTAAAAATATTTCACTTTGTTTTCATTAAATTTTTTTGCCCATTTAAAGGTCTGCAATTCCTATAAAATATACAGGTTTAATGGAAAAATGCAGACTGGCACGAGGAGCTAAAACTTTATGTAAACAAAAACAAAAGTTGTCGTGGCAGTAGAACTTACAAAACTGTGTGTCAAAGAGACACAAGGAAGCACAGAGAAACTGGAAAAGCACAATGTGAATGGAAACCGCACCAAACAATTAAAAAAATAAAGTCCACTTTTGGTCTGGACCAAATAACAGGACCAAAGGTCTTTCCTGGTACAAATACACCCATGGGAACCGGTGACTCCGGAGACCCCTGGAAACAGTGATTCTGAACTCTTCAAAATCATAGACTCAGACTCTAGAACCAGTCTTGTAACTCAGGACCAGGAATAACAGTATAGCTAAGGTACTGGTGACTCAGTAACTGGTGGCGTGTCTCTGAAGACTCTGGTAATGGAACTGAATTGGGAACTGCAAGTGATGAGACTGGAACTGCAGAATGGGGAGATGCTACAGACAACACTGGAGAATTGGGGAACTCAAAGACTGGGGACTAAGAAGGCTCAAAAAGCTGAGACTCAACTGGCTCAAAGAACTGGAACTGTGGAAGTTTGCTGACTGAAAATTGAGAAAGCTTGATGAAAAACCAAACAGAGTATAAAATATAGAACAAAACGCAGAAAATTAACTTAATAACCCAAAAGGAAAACAAATATTAAAACACTAAAAACACTATCAAACACTAAAAAATCTAGACACAAAATCATTTTTGTTGTTGAAATCTACTCACTCCATACTACTTTGAGTTTTTTGCAAGTTTTTTGATATCTTTAGCTACTGTAGAAAGCCTAGCCAACGTTTTGCTACATTTAGCAAAATATAACTAACTTAGCTACTTCAACATCAAGCTAACGTTTTGCTATTTTAGCCTTCATTCTTTTCACGTAATGATGTTGCAAGAATCACTGCATTTTTTTTCTTTTCTTTAATAATTTTTTTGCCTGTCCCTTGCCTTCCTGTGCAGTTCCACTCAATTCTAGTTTCCCTTTAATGCTCCGTCTGTGATTTCTCGCATAGACAAGGATTTCTTCAGTAGAATTTTTACCTGGGCCAATCAGCAAACAGAAGGAGGAGTTTTGAACGAAAACGTCAATTTTCTGCTCAGTGTCTGTTTGTAGTTTAGCAGTGGCAGTGGAGGAAGCGAATGAAGCCAGTGTTGATAAGGCTTCCAAATTAAATTAAATTTGTCTGACAAAGCCTGCAGCATCATTTACAACCGTCTCGTTCAGCTCCGTATTTCTCTCCTCTCAGTAGGGTTGTTTACAGCGCACAGAATTTCCAGTTAGCTTCTTAGCTTAGCCTCCTTCAAAGAGGAGCTGGCGCAGGCGCACACATACCAACCAATCCAATCATTTTAAACTTCAACAGAGGCCACGCCTCCAGCAAGCAATTGCTTCTCAATAGCCGAGTGTCCAGACCCTCTGTATGAAGCAAAGTGAAGGACAAGGGGCTGGTTTTTACCAAGCTATTCATTTTTAGCCTTTTTTATTGTACTTTATCCAACTTAATTTTTAGATTTTCCACTGTATATTCATTGTAAAGATAGTAAAAACTTATCTTTTGCTGTTTTCTTCTGCTCTCCTTTAATTCTGCAGCCCATGGATTTAAGTTGGAATCCATTTTCTTGTGGCGGTCTGTACATGTCGGCCCCCAGTCTGGTGGAGAGGCTCAGAGGTCGCCAGTGTCCATTCAGCCGTCAGTTCTTCACCGCGCTGGCTTTGTGTCATACTGTCATGGCAGAGGGAAAGGACGGTGAGGCTGTTTGTGATGACATCGAATGAGCTCAGTTTTGATATTTGATGAAGCTGATAATTCTGTTTTGCCATTTTTATTTGAAAGATTTACCTAACTGTAAAAAAAATAAATACAAAGCCTAAAGTTGGTTTGCTTCTAGATAAATCTCAGACGTCTGACCTTAATGTTCCTTCTCATTAACGTTTTGTTCTGGTCACATTCCTCAAGACTCTCTAGCTTACCAGGCAGCATCCCCAGACGAGGAAGCTCTTGTTGGAGCAGCCAGGGAACTTGGCTGGGTCTTTCTTTCCAGAACAAGAGATTTTATCGTTGTCTCAGAACTGGGTGTCTCTCACCAATATCAGCTGCTGGCATTGCTGGACTTCACCAGCAAAAGAAGATGCATGTCAGTCCTGGGTGAGCAGAGCTCTTTTTAGTGCCTTCAGCTTGCAGGCTCCCTCTGTTTAAACTTGTCAAGTTGTCCTCATCTTCTTTCAACTCCTATAAACCCATTCTGTGTAAATTCATAATGGTTTTGTGTTGTTTCTGATAGTGCGGGAGCCAGACGGAGGAATCAAACTTTTTTGTAAAGGAGCAGATACAGTGATCCTTGAGAGACTACAGAAGGACTGTCCATATCAAGATAGGATAGAGACAGCGCTGGAGGTAACTTTGGTCTTTCTTTAGTTAACAGTTGGTGGCTCATTTTAGTGATCAAGCTAGCACATCTGACCTACCATACTTCCTTCATCTCCGCCATTTGTTTTGAATAAAACCTGTGAAATGTGATACCCTTTGATCTTGTGGTCTTGTGTCGTAGTTTTAACAATTTATAGCAAAACATTGTGTCCCTTTTTGATATTCCTTGCGTGACTGTCTGCTGCATCTCATTTAAGATGACCATCTATTGATGTTTCTGAGTCCTGACTCAATTCATAGCAATGGCACCTGTGCAGTGTGCCATCAGTCATGTGGTATCCAATCCAGTAATACAGATCAGTGGCTTGGGCATTTTATTAAGTGGGATTTTGTGGAGTTATAAGTAATCTATGTCTTACCTGCAGTAAAAAGATGTCAGTCTTAAAAGTTTAGAATATCATAGTTTTCATCAGGATTTTTGCAGATGTTTGTTTTTATAAATCTTTATATCACCTTTAGTTTTACATTACACTGTTATTTACATCAAGTAACCTGCAGTTCAGCAATTCACCTTGTGTTCACTGAGTCATGGTGAAAAACTGAAAATGTTAACTGTCATCGAGGAAAACATTAACATATACAGTATATATATATATATATATATATATATATATATATATATATACATACATGCAAAAGGAACAAGAGCACAAAGCATGAATAATTGGAGACACAAATGGGGACAAACATGACCATATTTGGTCCGTTCAGCCATAGACTCTTTATTTGCACTGTTTTATTTATTTTGCACTCTGAGCCAGTAGCCGTTCTATAAAACGCTTCATTAATCAGACTATAACCCGTACGGCACATTCCTCAGAGTCCTGCTACCTACCTATGTCACCGTGAGGCAGATAAATGAGGTCTTCTGTGGTTTTATATGCTCCAACACTAACTTATGAAACACAGTGTGCTGGTTCACCAAACTGCTCCGGATTAAACAATTCATTTATTCATATTCAGTGTTAAAAAATGTTTGACATTAAAAAACTAAAATGATTAAATTGCTTGTATTTCTTAAAGGAATGCATATCACCTATCGCTTTCAAACAAGAGTTTTAGATTAAATGTTATGTTAAAAGATGATATATAATCACCTTACAGAAATAATATGCATAATCTTTAGATTTATGGATGTGTTGTGAATGACTCTCAGCTACTACCAGATTAAATTAGCTCTATATTAATAATATTAACTAAGTTTAGGCCATTTATTATTATTATTTAGCTGCCGTCTTGAATCAGTTTGACTTCTGAAAGTTTCATTAAAATTACCCATTGGTTTATGAAATATTTTGCTAACAGACAATGTTGACTCCAACAATCAATGCTCTACTTTTAAGCAAAAGATCCTTCACAATGACCGGTGTTAAGACTATGTGTTGCGAACAACTCTCAGCTACTACCACAACAGATTTTACTACAGCATCTGCAAAATTAACTGAATTGTAGATATTGTTGTTTCGTATATCTTTAGCTGGATATGGTGGCCATCTTTGAAGTGAATTGGTTTCAAACGTTAATCATTTGTAAATATATATTTAGTAATTATTTCCTGAAAATTTCGATAAAATCTGTCCAGTGGTTCATAAGATATTTTGCTAACAGACAGCAACGGTTTCAAATACTTACTGGGGAAGAATATAAAAAGAAGTTTGTAAACTCAGATTAGGTGTTGGGAATCAAGCTCAACTACAACCACACCAAGTGTCATTTCACTGTGGCGGCCATCTTGAATCAAGGTGACAGCAGACAGATGGAAAAACAATCATCGCCCATCGTTTGTCTTTCAGCCCAGAGTTTATTCAGGACCGTCTGGGTTTAGGTTCAACAAACATCCCTGTCCAGGTTTAGTTTATTGTTGTTTATTGCGGCATCAGACTCCTGCAGCGGTGCGTGCCTGCATGGACTGGCACCGCCATTCTCTGAGCTCAGAACAGTCTGGAGGGAAAAGGGTTGGGCGGCTGCTGGGAGCCTCACCCAGCCTTTTAAGGCAACACAAGCGTGACTTCCCACACACTTTAGTCACGCAGACGCGCTCGGCGTGGAGAGACCATCAGCTAGAGTCCCTGACGACTTTATCTGCCCAGGTAGATCTACAACTCATCCAGTTTGTTGTTTTTAGATAAAGAACTGTTTAAATGGGGATTTCTGGGTATTTTCCAGCATTTAGTTTCACCTTGAAACTTATATGTGTTTATAAAGGGTTAGACTCCAATACAGAATTTAAAAGTGACCATTTAAAAGGCTTTAAAGCCTCTTTATAGAAAAAAGTAACTTAATTTTTGTCAACATGAGATATCAGTGAGACGTTCAGTTGTGTGTCAGGATTTTTTTTATAAGTGGAATATTTTATGCGAGCCATCTGGTTTCTGTGCATGATCCATTATTCATTTGGAATACAAACTATTTTTCTTTTTGTGGTCAGAAACGAGTGAGAAGATAAAAAAAAACATAGATTTTTGTCTTAATAAATATTAAAACCAAAGAAACAATAAAATCACTGACTAAAGGAAATGATGGTAATTAATCATCCAAATTCTAATATTTTGACACCCGATGTTGCTGGGAAGATGCTACAAAAACCTATCAACTAAATAAAACAACCTTGTCAGGTTTTAATTTAACTCTCTTAGAAAACATGGAACGAATACATCATTTTACTTAAACAATAAAGATTTACATGATATTCAACAGTTGGATAAATAAATATTTCACAGAAATTTGTTTTATGAAAAATACATTTTTATTTGTTAAAGATAATACAAAAGGGAGAGAGGGTGAAAGAGAGAATTTCAATGCTCTTTTGGAAATAAAAAAGATGCTAATCCAGGTTGAGGCTAAGTATTAAGATCTTTCAACTCAACCTGATATATTTGTTAAAATATAGATTAGACAAGATTATTTAGCTGAAGAAACACTTTCAATGAACAAAGATGCATTGACTGAAAGCACCCAGAACTTAGATGTTTTCAAGAAGCTAAAACATCATTTTGACCCTTTGTTTTTATTTACAGCTGAAGTTTATAAGTAACAAGATCAAGAACAGCTT
Source organism: Cynodonichthys magdalenae (assembly GCA_031762555.1). Lineage (NCBI taxonomy): Eukaryota > Metazoa > Chordata > Actinopteri > Cyprinodontiformes > Rivulidae > Cynodonichthys > Cynodonichthys magdalenae. The sequence goes on along the minus strand of JARVJO010000155.1, from coordinate 14,177,135 downwards.
AGTCATCAGATTTTATGATGGAGGTTAAATATGAGATTGTAGAAAAATGCATAAAGTAAAACTGCAGTATTTTTAAAGGTTTTATTTATTTAGCTTGGCACTTTGAGTCCCTCTTGGTTTCTTTGACTAAAAAAGAACAGAGGTTCCCAAAGCGTGGGTAGGGACCCCATGTGGGTCATAAACCACCGAATACCGGGTCTTGAGAAGATTTGCATCCACCAAATTAACTTAAAAAGTGATTGTCAGAAGCATTTTTAACCTTAAATGTAATTAAGTCATAAAATGTTGATTTTAAATGGATAAAGATAATATAATATTTGATTGGGCTCTTAATTTAATGACTAATTAGCAATATTTGTGTATTTTAACTAGCAATAATGGGGGTTATGAGTCCCTGCAGCTTTTATTTTGTGGGTCAAAAAGTAAAAGGTTTGGACACCATCGCACTAGAGGAGGTTGAGAACCAGATCTTAAGACAGCTTTAAGAGGTTCCTGAAGTTTAGTTTCATTTATATCAAACTTTTAATTCTTAACGACTTTCCCATCTTAAAATCATGAATCTGGATCAGAAACCAGCAGCACTCAGATAATTATATGACTCTTAGTTTTTCACATGGAGCTTCCGTTGATTTTATTTAACTTTTTTTCTTGTTACTGGTTTATCAAAGCATAATAATGTGTCTTTTGTAATCTAAAACCAGATTTAGATGTCATCGATAAGCTCATTAAAAATGAATGTGGTTGAGATCTCTGCGTTTACATAATAGATCCATAAATGATGATGCAGTCTTTGACATCTGTTCGTGTTATAAAACTTTTAATGGGGAGTTACCGGTTCTTAGTGTTGACGCCAGGATAAATTTGCATTCACAGCTTGTCACAACAGAACTAAAGCTTTATTGTTGGTTGAAAAAAAAGCAAATATGCGCTGGCGTTCAGTCCTCTTTTGATTTTGTTTATTTTTTTCTCCTCTGCACCTGAAGAGGAGGTGTTTCTGCAAAGTGTTTCCTTTGTTTGTTTGCTGTTCTCGTTAAGTTTCATCAACCTCAACGTTTCCGCCTTGGGAAATAATTACATGTCATGCCAGAGAACAGCTCGAGTGTATTTGAGGTTAGCTCTCGTAAAATAAAAACTGAAGACCCAGCTGAACTGGAAACGATGCGTTCCCTGAGCTGCACCGACAAGCCGAGGAGATGATGAGCACTCGCAGCTCTTTGGCTCCATTAACTGAGGCGGATGTAGATTAATGCACAGAGCAGATCGTTGAAATGCCTGATTGTGTCATGTTCGAACGGAAAAGTCTGCACACGCCCGAGCGGCAAAGAAGGTCTCAAACATGACTCAGCAGAAGAAGTATCAAACTGTAACCAGAACTTTTTAAACATTTATTCTCATCTCATTTTAATGTCAGAGCTGTTGCTACATTATCCAGCTGCTGAAATGCTAATCACACCGGCTGCTCCACAGAAAGTATGTAGCTATTATTACAGTAATTATTTCTCTTTGGAACATAAAGTACAAGTCATTTAGTCACTAATGACCAACAATAAGTACTTAACCTGGGTGTGGATGTTAATGAATATTGTGCCAAATTGCTGACCTTTTAAAGCAGATGATTAAAGTTTAGGTAATTTTTTTTGTTGTTTTATAACGAACACATGTTCTGTTGCTCTACATTCTTGTCACCATTTGGTTCTTTTGTTGCTGTTTGGACTTTGTGTTCTTGTTTTGGAGCTTTGATCTTTAGTAATTTAATTTAATTGCAAAAACATGGTTAATTGCTGATTTGTTTTGTGGAAGTAGGGTAGTGTGTGGTTTGGAGCACCAAGCAGGGTGTGTCAGGCCCACGATCCTCCCTGCATCTCTGGGAGAAAAAGGCCCTTAAGCCCTTTTTGTCGCAGCTCCTTCAGCTCAGAAATTCATTTTGGCCTGTCTGTCAGCGAGCACAGGGATGATGGTTTTTCTGGGGTTGAAGTTACACATAAATACCTGCCATTCAAACTAGAGAGGATTTAACCTTTGTTTAAATTGCAAAGCAAAGAACTGGTTGCTGACATCAGAAACAAAATGTTCTGCTCACATTTTCCTATCCGGGCTGCCCTGTTTTGTTCTCTTAAGCCATGTGTTTGTGTCTGCATGACTTATGGTAGGTGTCTTACTTAAACACAAACAAAAAACCACTAATCTGTTTCCACGATGTCACACACGCACTTGTGTTTTGATGCAAAAAATCAAAACAATACAACTGCTTTACAAATTTGCATTGCTGTGAAACTGCAGAGTCATGACTGATGCAATTTGTTTATGAAGCTGAAACTGAATTGATGAAACTAAAACGAGTTGAAAACAAGCTAAAAGATCAGGACACAAGCTCAGAGTAGCAGAATGCAAACTGAAATAAGCAGAACAAGGTAAAAAGAGCAGAATGCAAGCTAAAACGAGCAGAACAGTAGCTAAAAACTAAAACAAGCTGAACAGGATGTAAAAGTTTAAATGATCAAAACTGTAGCTAAAACCTAACTTGCTTATCTTTAGAAAAAGCTAAAGTGAAATCACAGCTAAACAGAAAAATTTGATAAACCGTAGCAAATTCAGCATAACAGTAGCTAAAAGCTAAATTTAGCATAAGAAGAAAAAAAGGGACAATTCTGATGAAGCAAAAATGAAAGAGAACAATGTTTTGAAGGAAGTAAAGACTTTGTGGGTTTAAATGTGAAGAAAGTTACAAAAACAATAGTTGTATCACATTATTCTTAGATAAAAACAGTTAAATGATTAAAATAGCAGAAAAAGATAGAAATAATTAGCAAGAAACATAGGAAGCAAACTATAAACATAATGCTGACTCAGCATTCTCACAACAAGCAAACGTTTTTATTTACAACATTTTTTGACATTATATCAGGTGTTAAGTATATGGTAACTGGTACTTTTGTTTGAATGTTAATCCTGTGTCGTTTTACGAGTTTCCTGTTAATTATCTCAAACTATTATCACTTGATGACAGAATACAAACCTACTTCCTGTTTGCACTTCTTCAGTATTATGATGTAATCGGCATTTTTGTTTGTTTGTAGTCATTCCCTGGAAAGAAAAAGTCATTAAATAATTATATTTAACATCTGATGTTTATCAAGGGTTAAAAAATGTTGAAAAAAAATCATAATCCAGTTTTACTTTATTTATTAAATAAAATTGATTAAATACTCTGTGTGCCTTTGAGGTTTGTGTTGCCAACAGCAACAGACTGTGGTATGTAACAAATGTGCTTGTGGCTCGGGTTATTTTCACAGTAAATACTTACAGGGAAGTTCAACAAACGGCTTTAAGTGTACACAACAACAGAGTGCAAGCAGCATCACTGTACAGTGGGACAAATAATTCAAGGTTTGAATTTAAAATATGACAACATAACGATGTCGGAAAAAATTACTTTTCCTGAAAAAACAGGACTATTTGTCACAAAATGTCCGATCCTGGGTCAGGTCTATGCCAGATTTATTTGCTTTAAAAACATGTAAATTATTATTTCCAGTAAATAAGACGGATATATTTTAGGAATTTCTTGATCCCAGTGTTAACTTAAAGTATTAGTTGAACTATAAATAGTTTGAAACGAGCGTTCACGACAAACCAAAAATATTTTGTATTTGTTGCCAAGGGGACAAAGCCATGAGGAGAATGACTAATCAGGAGCTTTTTCAGTGTTTGTGTTTTTAGCTCCGGACTGGTTTGTTTTTCAGAGCTGCTTATGTGGTCAGAATCAGCAGACTTTTTATTTAACATCTCAGTGGAAAAGTCTCCTCATTCCTGGTTGCCAGGTTTTACAGTCCGACTGTGGGGGCATCCACAGAGGAACCTCACTGATTCACAGGAAGTTTGGTGACTAAATCTGCCCTTTCTCCCTCCCTCTGCCTTCACTTTCATTCTGAGCTCCTCTCCTCTCATTTCACTGGTTGACTTTTTTTTTTTTCTTCTCAGTCCTCCCCTTTTAACGTTTCACTTCCAGTTCCTTTTATCTTCTCATCTTTCATTTCAGGAGCACAGACCGCTCAGACTTCCCTTAAAGGATCAGGATCAGTCGGGCAGCGTAGCAGTTGTCCTTCCACAGAAAGCTAAAAACCAGAAACAAGCTGAGCTCATCGCTTCCACAGAAGAAGAAGTAGAAGTAATTAAGGTAAATGAACCTGATGAGTTTGTGTATGAGTACATCTGTGCGAGTCCCTCGTTTCTTACTTTGTTCGCTCTTCAGGTTTACCTTGAAGCTCAGCCGGAGGCGAAGCAGAGTTTCAGGATGCTGACCGATGAAGTGTCTCAGATTCAGGAGGTCGGTGTCGGTCAGAACCGAGCTCCAATGAGTTAACGTGTTATTGTGTGTGTGCTTATGAAACACTTTTAAAACTATGTGTTTGTTTTTAGGTGCGATACTGTCTGAAGAGCCTGAGGGAGCAGATGGCTGCCAGACAAAACAACAACAACAACAAGGTACAGATTGCTTCATGTCAGTTTCGCCTTTTAACAGTTAATAAGGCAGAAATATGATATTCCTGCCATGTGTGCTCCAAGCTGTGCTGGAATAGCTAAGATTCACTCACAAAAGACATGTATGAACTGCACAGACAGGGTTTAATTTAGCATCTGAACTCATTTACTGCGAAGCCCTGATGTTGTGCAGAATGTGGTTTGACATCGTTTTACTAAAATAAATATTCTCAGATGTGTGAAATATTCCTGGTATGTGCACCATCATACCATCACAGATGAAGACAGTTTAAACTGTCACATCCAGGACATCATTTGACGACATCTCAGTCATTCTTTAAACCCCAAATAATAATAGAAATATAAGGGTTTTATGGGGGATAAGTTTAATTTGAGTTTATGGATAAAAATCTTAGAGTTCCTGATCTCATGTAGGAATTTTCTATTGAGTGACGTCTGTTTTTTATTACTACTACTTGAGAGCCTCCATATTATTTTTAACTTTGTCTTATGTCTACAGAGCTTATCTCTAATTTTCAGAATCCTTAAATGTTTAAATGTTACCAAAATCAAAACATTAGCTAAAAGAAGAAAAAAATGCTAATAAAACTAAAAGAGCAAAAGGTTTTCTAAGAGATAATGCCAACAAAAGGCTAGCTAAAGACTCAAAGAAACAAAACAAATATCTAAAAGTAGCAAATAGTAGCTAAAAGCTAAACCCAACATAATAGTAGCTAAAAACTAAAAGTAGGAAAACATTAGCTTAAAGGTAAAAAATGCTAGCTAAAAGATAAAAAAGCAAAAGGTTAGCGAATAGATACTGTTAGCAAAAGGCTAGCTAAATGCTAAAAGAAGCGAAATAAAACCCAAAAGCTAAATGTAGCCAATAGTAGCTAAAAGTTAAATCTAACTACACAGAATCTAAAAACTAAATGTTAGCTAAAAGAAGAAAAATGCTAGTTAAAACTAACAAAGCAAAAGGTTTTCTAAAAGATAATTATAGCAAAAGTTAAAGACTCAAAGAAACAAAAGAATAACAAAAAACTTAAAATTAACAAATAATATCTAAAAGCTAAAACTAAAAAAAACAGTAGCTAAAAACTAAAAGTAGAAAAACATTAGCTAAAAGAAGAGAAATGCTTGTTAAAACTAAAAAAGCGGAACAATAACTAAAACCTAAAATATTATTTTCTTGTGTCTGCAGAGCATTTACCTAATTTACCATAGATTATTATGTACTTTCCAGACACATAGTTCAATTCTACACAACAATTAAGTAACCATGTTACCTTCAGTTGTTATGAAAACGCCATTTATATCACAAATTAATTTGAATTCATAGGCTATCTCTTTAAGAACCTCCTACCGTTTCCTACTCTCCCACTTCAGCAAATTTTTAAACCTATATGAACGAGTCAAAACAACACTCTGCGTAGTTTTTTGATGAGTGAATTACATTATAACATGATAATAAGCTAAAAGATTTTTTTGCATAATACCCCCGCCCCCCTTCCAACAAAAGAAAGACAACAGGTCCAGGCCATTCAAGCCATGTCGTGAGAGCTGAGTCTCCGTCGTGCGTTCATTCCTAAGATAACAGCTGTGTTCACACGATTATTAGTTCACTTTGAAGCTGAGAAAATAAAATTTGAACTTCTTGTTCATCATGTGAGTTGAGAGGAAAAGAGTACAGTTTGTGTGTCCCCAACAACCTCCCTCTGCTTTTGTTGTTTTTATACTTTATTGTTGTACTTTATACAAATAGGTTTTTGCCATGAGTTTTGCATGTTTCAAGTCTAAATGTAGAAATTAAAAACTTCCTCTTCTAACCTGTTGCTTTGCTATATTTAGTATCCAGCTAATGGTTTCAGAGTGAGTGCACCCATCAGCCAATCAGCTGTTTCCAATGAAAACATCCTGTCTGACAACACTAAGGTACATTTATCTCACTTCAACATTTTCCACCATATTCTTAAAGTTGATTATTTTGCATAATAAATTAACTTATACATCAGCTTCAACAGCGACCTGTTTGAATGCTCAAATTTATATTAAAGTGAAAGAATTCTTATTGGTAATGGAGGCAGCGTTTTTCTCACGCAGCCATAATGGGGCTTATTACATCACTCAGCTGAAACAAAAACATAATGCATTTCCCATGAGTTATCTAGACTCAGCACTTCATATTTCCTGTAACGCACCTTTATCTGCCAGAGAAACGGTGTTGAAGCAGGGCGGGTTTGGGTGTGTGTGGGTGTACATATCAGGTGCCCTGTGTGTGTTTTATTCAGGTAAACCTGGTTCAGTTTACACGGCCCCCCTTCCTGAGGGGTGTCACATTTTACAGCTATGTAAAGTTCCATTATTCTTTCCACTTAAGCACAACAGTTTAGAAAAAGAAGATTATGTTTGAACAGAGAAAAGCGTCCTGCCAAGATATATTTATTACCTAAGGCTGGACTCTTTCCCTGCTTGTTAACTCCTGCCTTTGTTTGTGGGATTAAGTTTAATTAAGCTTGTCGCTCTCTGTGCTCCCACTCTCACAGCTCGAAGACAACCATGAGGAGAGCACGAGGCTCAGGGAGGCCACCCGGCGCCTCTATGCACAGCTGAAGGAGATGGAGAAGCAGCATCAGGAGGAACGGGACAGACTGGAGGTCGGTTTCAGGAAATGAGTAATATGACATGTTTTACCCATCTGCAGTCGTGACTCACCCCTCTGCTGATGTCATGTTGCTTTAATCGTCGTCTAACATTGTTATCTTTGGATGTAATCACTCATTCTTTGATAATCCACCTTTTGGGTCTTTGAAAAGCATCTGTTGGGACAAGTTCAACATTTCTCTTGGGATCATCTGTTCCCTCTTTATTGTGTTAGCAGAACCAACAAAATCAATGATACAACAGATGAAAACATGACACCACTGATTCTAAAGAAAATATATGTTCTGCAAAAATGCAATGATGTGAACTGAACTTTGCTGAGAAAGCTGAAAAAAGAAAAAGACAACACAACACAAGCTAAATGGAAAACAGTGGCTAAAAGAAGAAAAATGCAAGTCAAACACAGCAAATGTTTAGCTAATATAATATGGTAGCAAAATGCTAAACTAAAGATGCAAAATAATAACCAAAAGCTAAAAATATCAAATAGTAGCTAAAAGCTATATCTAATTAAACAGTAGCAAAACATAAGGTAAAAGAAGAAAAATGCTAGTTAAAGCTAAAAACAGCAAAAGGTTAGGTAATGTACAATGGTAGCAAAAGGCTAAAGACTAAAAGAAACAAAACAATAACCAAAAGCTAAAAGTAGCATACAGTAGCTAAAAGCTAAAACTAACAAAACAGTAGCTTAAAGAAAAAAAATGCTAGCTATAAAATAAAAACGCAAAAGGTTAGCTAATGGTAGAAAAAGGCTAGCTAAAGACTAAAGAAAGCAAAATAAATCCCAAATACTAAAAGTAGCAAATAGTAGCTAACAGATATATCTAATTAAACAGTAGCTAAAAACTAAAAGTAGCAATACATTAGCTAAAAGCAGAAAAATGCTAGTTAAAGCAAAAAAGCAGGTTTGCTAAGAGATAATGATAGCAAGGCAAACTAAAGACAAACAAAAACAATAACCAAAAGTAACTAATAGCTAAAAGGTATTACTAACAAAATAGTAGCTAAAACAACAAATGCTAGCCAAAAGATAAAAAGTAAAAAGTTAGCTACTAGATAATGTTAGCAAAAGGCTAGCTAAAGACTAAAAGAAGCAAAATAAAAACCTAAAAGCTAAAATTAGCAAATAGTAGCTAAAAATTAAAACTATCTAAGCACCAGCTATTAGCTAAATGTAACAGAATTGTAACTAAAATTAGGTAAATGGTAGCTAAAAGGTAAAAGTAGCAGAAGAGAGGCTGCCATTAAAGATGGGACCATGGACGTCAGTGAGTCTGCTGAGGTTGTTTCTGGCAACATTCTGAAATGCGTTCAAGATGTCAGCATCATAAAAATCACCAGAGTTTGAGCCAACCAGAAACCATAAATGACCTCTGAGGTCCGAGTCCTGCTGAAAACAAGGCTTTTAGCAGAGACACCAAGATGTGTTCCCACATAAAGTCAAACTTCTCTCTGTGGTTCTTCTTGCAGGCCGAGTCAAAGGAATATCGTGTCCGTCTTGCTGAGCAGTCGGAGCGACTGCAGGCAGCGGAGCGGCAGTCAGAGGAGAAAAGTGGACAAGTGGAGGAGCTGCAAAGGCTGCTGGGAAACATGATGATCGAGAGCGGCCTTCTGAAAGACAAGATGGCGGCGGGGGAGGCGGAGCTACTGCAGATAAAAGAAAACAGAGAAGAAGGGACAGAAAATGAAACGAGGTAAGACTGAATTCCGTCTTCAAAACATTTTCAGAGCTGTGTTTGCTCAAGGAGCGAGTTGTTTTGTGCTTGAATAAATAAAATCTGTCGTCTTGTGTCTGATTGCAGATGCGCAGAACTTGAGAAGGAGGTGGCTGTCCTGAAGGAGAAGATTCACCACCTTGACGACATGCTGAAGAGTCATCAGAGGAAGATCCGGTCCATGATTGACCAGGTATTTATGCACAGGAAAAGGTTTTCAACTTGTGGAAACGAACACACAGGAAGCCAATAAGGAGGAATCCAGATGTTCGTGTGATGCTGCAGCTGCTGGAAATAGAAAAGACTTGTTTCCTGAACGTCGTCTTATGTTTGTTTTGTTACACAGCTGCAGAACTCACGAATAGTCATCCAAGAGAGGGATCGAGTCATCGGAGATCTGAAGGAACGAGTGGCTTTCCTGGACGCTGAGGTCAGCATCCTCACATTTATGTTTCATAAATACTTTATTATTATTCTAAAAAATCATGCTAAAGACTTTAAGAGCAAACTTTTTTCATGTTATTTATGATTTTAGTCACATAAAAACAAAATTCTAGGTTTTAAATTTCAGGTTTATTCTCATATTTCCATAACTTCCTAATAATTTATTTTAATTCCTACCAAAAATTTCCCACCTCCAACAATTTTACAACCCTAATAATGCTAATAGTAATAAAACTATTTCAAAATAAACTGCTTAATGTTGCTATATAGTTGTAAACCCCTCTATCAAACTGGAATAGACCGGTCTGGAAGCTGGAGGGGGGCAGGGTGTGAAGCACCTCTTTGGATTTAAAGAGACAGCCTCAAAATGAGTTGATCTGTGACACACCTCAGAAAAGGGGCTTGTGGAGTTACAATAAGGAGGAATTCAGACTAAAGCATTGCAGTTCCATTTTATATAGACCCCAACTGAATGATTTACATTTTGTTAATAATCAATAATTTCACAGTAAATTATTTTAATTTCTTTCAGAATAAAGAAATGCGAGACCACATGGAGTACTTGCTAGCAGGTCAGGACCCCCCACCCTTGTCCAACCAAAACAAGCCAGAGATTGTTTACAGGTGAGGAGTAGTTTTACTAATGTGATCAAACTGAGAAGCTTTTGATATTTCCGATTCTGTAATCAAATATCAACATTTTATATTTCTATATCGTTGTGTAGCAAACCTCTGACACCGACCTCACCGACCAACAAAGTCCTTCCGTTCATCAAAGTGATCGAGATCAAGTCCTGATGAGAGCAACATTCGAAGATTCTATTCTGTAAATATGTATTTATCCACCTGCTGGTATTGAAACAGTGGACCTCAGCGATAAAAACAAACCTCATATTTTCCTTCACTCTTCACCTCATTACCTATAGGGCGGCGTTGTATACAAGATCTTTGTGTCAAAAACAAAACAATAAAACCACAAGAACTTGTATAAACAACGCAAGATAACTCATTTGCAATGCAAAGATTGTTCTGGATTTCTTGGCTGTTTCACAAAGACACAGGTCTGTTCAGTTTGTTCTTTTGTCAACAAGCCTTCAGGACACAGTAGCACAGTTCACTGAAGCTTTACGTTAACCTCAAGTTGCCTCTTGTACAGAATAATCATTTTCAATCACGATAATAAGCTGTTTTTCATCACCGAGTGAAAGACAAACTGTTTGAAAGCTGTCGTCATTAAAGTGAGTTAAAAGTAAAAATAATCATGTTCTGAAGGTTTTCAGCTCCTCCTTTTCCCACAAAGTTCCTTCAGGGGTCACGGTTGAATTCCTGTGTTTTGCACCTCATTGCTGGCTTGTCATTATGTCACTGTGTAAAAACTTCATTCTTTTTAAAAGGTGACACTTTTTTGTGGATCAGTGCAGAAAGAAATATCCAAATTTATTGTAATAACATTTTGACGTATCCTTGATTATTCTGAAAACAAGATTGAAAGCTTTTTTTTCTTATCTATATTTACAGTCCAGACCTGATTGTTAAAAATGATACATATTTAATTACTCTTATTTAACTAATTTCATTTTGTATTGTTTGTATAAACTTTGTTTTTTTCTGTACAAATTTCTGTTTTACTGTGAACTATAGCTAAATACACTCAAGTCTTTAATGAACTTTATTTAAATAAAATTAACTAATCTGATTCATCACAAGTTTGTGTATTGCTGCATTTTACACTGAACTATACTGCCACCTGGTGGATGTATGAAGTATGGAGAGGAATTAACAGCCACGGTAAAAAAAAAAAAATTCCCTGAGATTTTTTAGAAAGGTCAGAATTCTGAATGATCGTAGTAGTAATAATAGTAATAATAATAATAATAATAATAATAGACACTGACTATAAAAACTGGGTAAAATTTTTATTTTCCCAAAGTCAAATCAGAAAGGAGTGTAACTTTTACATAAATACAACTCAAACTCCATAAATTAAATAAGTTAAAATTGTCTCTATATAAATATGCTACATCTGTACAAACATAATTAGAAACAAACATTGAATTTGTAAAAACAAATATTAAATAAAATGGATTTAACCGAGAATAACGTCTTTGCCAGGTTATTCACAATTAAATCTATCCTCTAACCGTGATTCATTCGGTTCAAATTAGGATTTAAAATATTTGTAGCGAGTGCAGTTTTTTTTTTTTTTTACAAAACTTTACCTGTTATTTACAGTTTTAAAGCTTAACTTAAAAACAAAAAAAACGTTGCTTTGTCACAGATTTTTGTTTTGATCAATGTAACCGTTGTGCGACAGTCACAGCGTGCTCTCCAACGTGTTGTAGTTGTCTTTGAAACTTTTGAGCTCCAGGAAGTGTTTGGGCCTCTTGCTGCGCTGGCCTGTAGAGGGCAGATAGGTGACCTGGATGGTGGAGGGGGTGCTGCGGACAGGGGAGCCTGTCAGGTCTTTGGCTGCAGATTGGTGCTGCTGGTCCAGGCTGGTGCTACTGGAGTAGGCCTTCACACTAGAAGAGGGATGGAAAAAAACCCAAATCTAAACAAAACTGTAAGATACTTAAACGTTAGAATAACTTGTTCTGACAATGTTACAAAACTAAAAGCACAGCAGCTCTTACACATCCACCAGTTCATTTAGAGCTCGCTGGTATTCAAGTAACTCTGCCTCCCCGTACACCTAAAACACAGTTCAAGTCAAATCAGTAAGAAACAGCTCATACGTATGTTATAGCTTCTGTTTGCATGTTTTAACATAAGAGGATGTTTGCCCACCCCAGTTCCGTGTCGAGCGTTGTCATAGCCTTCGAGTAAGCGGTCAATGAGTGCGCTGCGGCTGCTCTTGATCAGGGAGTGAGAGTTCCGCAGCTCCACCAGCCAGTTCCTGAAGCTGCGACCAGTAAACGCACTGGGGTTGCCACTGATCTCCTGCAGAGGAATTCCTGAACGGGAACAAAATGTTGGTAAAGATGAAGCTGCACAAGAAAACATCCAATCAATTTTAAAAAATGATCACTGTATTACAAATTAAGAAAAGTACAGATCTTAATCATTGATTTTTTACGGTTTATTTTTAAAGATTCACTGATTAAAAGGTGTGTGCACTGGTGTTTTGCCACATTTGAAAGGCATGCAGTTTATTGGTTGCATCCAGTTGCTGTTCAGACCTGTTGCTAAATTCCATTCTGAGCAATCAGATGCTAAAACCGACTGAATGGCTTCAGTGTGCAACAAATATGTATTTGTTATCTTGCAGATAATCGTGCTTTTAAAGATACAGCTTGTTAGGGAAAGGTTTTAATAAACTGTCAGGATTTTTGATGTATGAGGCATCTACTTGCAGATCAATCATTTAAAATGTTTAATGATCAATATGCAAGGATCTCACCTGAGTCTCGAATGGCATCCAGAGCCTTCATTCTGTACAGATAGTTGTAACAACCTGTGAAAGTATGTGAAGTTATTTTGGTAATAAACTAATGGTTATTGCAATAAAATAGGAAGCATGAACTATTACTGACTTATCTGTGATCCCCGCCTGAGTCTGTCATCCTCTTCTGATAGGAGACGAGGCTCAAAATGAATCTCGTGGACCTTGGACAGCTTGGAGTCAATCTCTTCCCTTAAACCCTGAAAAGTAAAAAAGGAAACTACGTAAAATTTAAACTGGACTGCCTTCAGGGAACATAGCTTTTACATGGCACTTTACCTTTGGTGCATTGTGGCCGATAGGAGCATGGGGTCCACGGCGGGATCTCATTGCAAAACGCATGATTTGCCTTTTGACGAAGATGAACAACAGCACAAACACCTGCAATTATAAATAAAACAGCAGCCAAATGTAACGATGTTATACGAATAGAGCCACATCACTGAGTATTAGATATTATAAAACGGTCACTTACCAAGCTTCCATAAGCCATCACCAAAACGACATTAACCCCAGACAAAGGTGACGCGTCTGCCATGCTTTTTATTCACTTAAAAACATAAGGCTACATGCAATTTCAAATAATAGGTTCATTTTAAAAAAAAATAATTAACAAAGAACCGAACGCAAACTAATTATCACATCACAGCTTTTAGAATAGCCTTGTTCAGATAGACAAGTACATATTAATCGCGCAGGAACTCTTCTTTAAAATCATGAATATCATGAAAGTGTTTTCGCAGTTTAGCATTAGCTAAGGGCTTTAGCTAGCTTTGAAGAGACAAAACAACCAGCCGTGTAGTAAGCAACATAATGATGCATTATCGCCCCCTAGTGGTGAGATATGTTAATATCAAAAATAAATTAAAAATATTAGGTAGAATGTGACAATAATCAATACAACTTTAACTGTAAATGCTTGTATATCTAAAACTAACATTTTACACTTTTGAATTTTACATAATACATTAAAATCAACAACAAAAAATAATTTCAAGCTGTTTTTTTAATGGTTGGTGCTTTTAGAAAATAATTTATATAAATATTTAGTTATTTACCTTTATCTTATTTTCGGATCAGTCCCTGAACCTGATCATTTCCAGATATATTGTGATTTTTTTAAGACACAATACTGGAAACTTGTTCCTGTTTTCTGTATTTTGTTCTGCTTTTATCTGATACTTTCACTGCATTGACTATGGCTATTTGCATCAGCATTGTTTTCATGTGTTTCCTAGAAACTTTCACTTAAAACTGAGTTCCCATGTCTCGGTGACAATAGCTGCACGTTTTGTTTAGACAAAAATAATATAGTAAGTCTCGTTGTTGTAACTTAATTTTGCTTGTGAAAAATACCGAAACACAACTAAAACAATTAGTTTGACAAGCGTAAAAGGCATAAAAATTTGTTTGTTTTTCAATTGTAAACAACAACTTATTAAATAGAAGGATCAGCTAAAATATTAGGCTATATATCTAGGGTCTTGTGTCAGGTTTTTATGGATTTTTTGTAAGACAGTTTAGGAAGTTTAGACAGTGTTACATTGCTTGGGCATTGGTTTTCTACTTTCTTAGTTTCTTTAACACTTTCAAAGCACAAGATGTGCCAACAATAAAACTGTTGAACCAGAAAACAGGTTGTAAAATCCTGTTTTAATATCTTTTGTTGTTGTTATTTTGATACATGAAGGTTGTGACTTAAGAATATTTATGATATTTATTTTATAAAGCACACATTTAGCTGTAGCTTTGTTGTCTTGACTTGTCATAACTCTGTTGATCACGTCAAACTGTATATTAGAGCTTGGTCACGTGGTGTGGGTCCGGTTTCCGCGAAGCGCTCTGTGAACCACGTGACGCAGTTCTCCGTGGTGTCAGAGTGGAAAAGAAACAGGTAAATTCAGCCTCTCGTTTGTTGTGGGAGCTAGTCGGCTCTTTATTTTTACATTTTCTCAAAATAGTTGTAATCACTTTAAGTTCAGGGATTATAACCTTAGCTTTACATCGAAAATAGAAGGTCGACAACGAGCCCTCTCTTGTCGGCCGGTGTCGTGTAGCTTTGGTGTAATTTTGAGCCGGGTTTTCTGGTCAGTATCGCCTGTTATTATTTTCATTTTAGCGGCCTGTAGGCCTGCCTAAAGCCTCGATGTTTTCCAAGTCGACAGCCCCGGGATCGGATTATACCGGGGCCACATTGGTTCTGGATTTTGCAGTATATAAGCTGCTAATTTGCTAACGAAGCTAAAGTTGCCCAGCGGTGCGAAACGTTACTTCGCTACTAGTTGTTAGCATTCAGCTTGTAGCTGCCCGATTAGGGCGTTATTTTTTTCAAATTCTTTTTAAGCATTCGAGTATTAAAACTTCCCAGCCTGCTAGTACATGATAAGCTAATTAACCTGTTGGCTATTGAGTTAAGTCAACTAACACGAGTTGCTTTGTATGCGCAGGTTTCCGCACTGAGTTAGCGGAGTTAGCCTTGCAAAGTTAGCCTCGTTGTCGCCATGAGGTGAAGCCTTGAGAAGCGGAAGCCCACCAAAAGGGTTTCAGATATTGGATGTTTTCCTCCAAGTATTAGCCAGTGGGCTAGCATTTTGGCCATGTGGCTGGTCACTAGATGTGGGATACGTTCGACGGGCCCTCAGTTTGTTTTTAAGCTAGTCAAAACAGGGTTTTACGTAACCTGGGCAAGATTAACTTTTCACTTAACATGGCAGAAATAACAATTTTGCGAACTGTACGTGACGGTCTGTGCTTGTCTTATTTATTATTAAACAAACATCAAACATTAGTTTTATTATCATCATATCTGGTTGATGGCCAGGCTAGTTGAAAACCGCATTTTCCTTCTGATAGGTGTAAGCGTTGCATCATGTTTTGAAAGGTAAATAACTTATGTGCAACAAGGCACGTCTCTTCCCGAGTCATCCCAGGTGCTAGTTTTGAGCCATATCTTAAAGATGAAAATAAAAAACAAATGCATCTCTGCTGTTTTTGCGAATTAAACTGGATGCACTGCTTGCTTCCCCAACATAAAATGATATTGCTACCAGTTGTTGAGGAAGTACTACTCAAATATAACAGACATGTATATGACAGAAAAAGGTCGAAGTCACAGGTTTGTAACACCCCTCCTCTTCTTTTTTTTCTCATCAGGTGTTATTTCTTTGTAAATACTGTTATTTGTATATACTGTAAATGATGACGTCCATGGGCGGGAACCGAGCCCGGGGCAGCTGGGAGCAGACACAAGGCCAGACACAGAGCCAGACACAGCACAAGCAGAGGCCTCAGGTACCTGCACCACAAGGCACACATCCACCATGATTTGCACCAGGGTTCACTACAATATGTGCCTTGGTATGCAGAGTTATCACGTCACATTTGTTAACTTCAATTACCTTCTGCATATCTTGAACCTCTGTAGGGTTTTGTGGTAGATATTACCACCCCTGTTTGTAAATCTGCAATAGTAAATCAAGTTTTTAGTATAAAGAAAATCTCTGATTTCTGTCTGAGTGTCATTCTCATAATGGTGCATAATCTACATTGCCACCTAAGTAACAAGTCAGAAATCCCATCACACCGGCCATTGCTGAGATGTTTTGTCATGTTCTGTCCTCTAGAAATTTTCATGTTTAAATATATATGTGATTAAAAATGTGCACATTTTTTGAAAACTTACGCTGTCACCCCTAATAATAATTATCAAAATAATATTTTTCTTTAACAATAGTAACCACAGTGGATCAAAACTTTGTCCTTTCAGTGCTGCTCAATCATAAAAAGGCTGTGAAACAGAAAGCAAATCCAGTGATGGTTAACTATTAATTTCCTGTACAATTTATCTTCTTATAATTACTTTAAAGATTGATCTGAAGATTTACTAAAAGACTAAATATAGGTTTCTTCCGGTGTTTCCACAAAAACATTAAAAAACTTACAATTGTTTGTTGATGCAAATGTTTAATGTTTCACTTTTCTTGGAACAGGCCACCGCAGAGCAGATCAGACTTGCGCAGATGATTTCAGACCACAACGATGCAGACTTTGAAGAAAAAGTTAAACAGGTGAGCTGCTGGTTTTCTTCAAACTGCATTTAGTTGTGTATGTCCTTGGTAAACCGGCAAGTGTCTGTTTTAACTAGGCTGCTTATTCTAGAAAAGTACAGGACAAAGTTTATTAATTCAGCAGGAAATTGTGCAATAACCTTCCAAGGAAATAAATCTCTTTAAAACAAAAAATAGAAAATTTTAAGTCTTTTTAAATAGAGAGTTAATCTTTTGCATGGTGTCTTACAATGTGTTATTTACAAAACATTATGAGGTGTTACTGAATATACTGTTAACTATTGACACTATACATGTGCATTAGTGTTGCCCTGATGACTTGTCTGTTATTTTCTTCCATAGTTAATCTTGCATTCCCACACTATTGTTCATTCTTTTAAAAATTTGCACACTTGCCATAATAATAGCTTAAATGGTGTTTTTTCTTTTTTTTTCCACTGAGATACCAAAGAAATGCGGGCTGTGGATCGTTTCTGTGTCTCATGATTCCGCTCCACCTCTTTCAGCTGATCGACATCACAGGAAAGGACCAGGATGAGTCGATGATCGCGCTGCATGATTGCAACGGAGATGTCAACAGAGCCATTAATGTGCTGCTGGAGGGTAGCCCAGATACTGTGAGTAAATGCTTTGTCCCGGGGGCAGATTCTAGAGAAATCAGTGCTACCCAGGCTTGGATAACTTTTGTTAGGCAAGCTGAACTAATCTTATCTCTTTAACAGATACATCTTTAGTAATAATATGGAGATAGGAATTGTTCTTCAGATGTTTTTGCTATATGTAATGATTAAAAAGATGCTTAAAAATGTACTAATTTACTTTAATAAAAACACTGCTTTTTCTTTGGTTTGTTGTTTCAGAATGAAATGCACTAATCAACTACTTGTCTAACTTTTTTCTATGTGGACAAGATTCAAAGTGCCTAAAGCAGCTTTGCTATGTGTGTCCAGAAATATTATTTTAGCTGTCTGAATGTAAATGAAAACCCATAACGAAGTGGAAATTCATCTTACTGCACTTGATAAAACATCAGCTACTTTGATTATCAAGATAACACCTCAGAGGAGGAAATGTTTGCAAACCAACATGATTTGCTGGAGCATAAATGCTGATGAGTTGAATTTATCTTTGATTTAAAGTAGCTTCAGGCTCACGCAACTTCAAATTCCACCATCTGCAACAAACATGGAAGTGATCATTTACTTGGATTCATACATCTACTGATACACTACCAGAAGGTCTAAGACATGTTTAGTTGGGTCAATAACCCATGCCCAACAACTTCAGACCATCTTATTAAGAAACGACCCAGGACTGAAGCAATATTTTGGCACTGTTTGTTTCTTAAGGACTCATGGGAAATGGTGGGTAAGAAGAAAGTGTCGGGTCAAAAGGAAATCAGCCAGGCAGAAACCGGAGAGGAAGGAAAAGAGAACAGAGAGAAAGGAGGAGAAAAAGATGCAGCACGTCGTCGAGGTGGACCACCACGCAAGGGCCGTGGAGCAAGCAGGGGCAGAGAGTGTGAGTTTATACACACTTTGTTGTGTTTTTCCTCATTTATTTTTACCAATTTGTTTATTTGCGTGAATAAAAAACATGGTTGATATGCAACAATTTGGAATCACATACTTATATTGACACTGGTTTGTTTGAACTACTTTATCAGCAACTCAGCTGGTAAAATTTGATTTGATGGCTACATGACGTGGGCCAATATAAAACTAAACTAAACTCAACTAAAATCTTTTACTTGCATCGTTTTTTGTGAGTTTGTGTGCTAAATGTGATGCATTTTAAATTATTTTTGCCTGAAGTCTACATGCAGTCCAGAGTTTTATGATATTGTTGTTTTTCTCTCTTTATAATAAAAGTCCGTGGTCAGGAGAACGGCTTGGATGGAGGAAAAGCTGGAGTGGCTGGAAGAGGGGCAGAGCGAGGTAGAAGGGGCCGAGGCAGGGGACGGGGAACTGTCGGTAAGCATTTCACAAAGTTAAAGTATCTAATGTCTTTTTTTTTTTTTGTTCCGGCATCAAACTAAAAGTGGCGCTCTAATTTTCTCCTCAGGAGTATCTGGACGGCGAGGAGGCAGGTTTTCTGCACAGGGCATGGGGTAAGAGAATACCTGTGTTGCCTAAATCCTGACAGCCTTTTGTTCCACTTTCACCTGTTGCCATGGTCACCAGAGAGCAGGACCCAAGTCTATTGTTTAGCCTTAATCCAAAGGAGGGAGGCTATACTTCATCCAATGAGATGGAGCAGCGTGGGCTGAATTTCTCAGTGGAGAGGGTAGCATCTAAATATTTCTGTTTTAGTGAAATTTGGATAGATCTGCTAAAGATGCGACGTTAAGAACCGGAAGAGCTAACTTTCATTTCCGTTCTCCTCCCTTAGCTGCAGCATTAATCAGTCTGGTTTTTGTGTGATGTTTGTCTCAGTTTCACAGTGTGTGTGTGTGTGTGTTCACGCCTGCCCGTCTGTCTCCACGAGTTAGCCAGTCGATGCTTTAACATCTTTTACTGGCAGTCAAGTGTCATAACAGAGGAAGTGTCTGTCTGCGATGACATCCCTGATTCATTCCATTGTTAATTATTTTTTTTATGGGCAGCATCAGAGTCTGTTTTAGTCTGAAATGCAGTGGCTTTGCGTTGCAGGCGGACTTTTAAAAAATCTTTTGGGTTCTGCTGAAGTAATGCATTTTGTTTTTGAGGTCAAGAACTGTGTGGCTTCCTTCTCAGAAGATAGAATCTAATTTTCTGTTTTAATAAGACAAAGAATTGAATCAGAACATCTGAGCCACTGTAACTGTGTGCAGTTCAGAGGCGGTAACTCAAAGCTTTTCTATGAATCAGAGACTTGTTCAAGTGGTTCTGCAAACACTGACCGTTGGATTCCATATTATGTAAGGTCTTCATAGTCTGTAATAAGATATGCTGTAAAAAAATGTCTTGTAATTTATTTTTGCTTTCATAGATTCTAAACTAAAGTCATTCTTAGTGAAGTGGATCCCTAATCTTTCTATAAAAGCAACAACAGCTTTAGCTTAATGTTTCTGACAAAAGTAGTTTACCTGCGTGGAGTTTGTCATTGCTTCACTGGAAGCAGCCTATATGTTAAGGCCTTTATTATTTTATTGTTGAGCAATGTGATGATGGTGGTCAGGCTTGTTTTTGTCATGAGTAACATCTGCTTTAAAATGTAAGACGCATAAAGGAAGCACCGAATCACAAGTAAAACATTGATCAGAGATTTATTTTTAACATGGTGTAAATCTTAAACTTTTATGATGCAAATATACAATTTTCATACACTCAAGAAGTGGGCAAAAGTATATTTATATTAGCCCACCTCTTCTCCTGCAACCTTATTCCCATCACTTCTTATTTATAAAGAAAATTATTAATTTCTTAAAAATGAATATATCCAGTAACACTGTCACCTGCAATGCCTTTTTAATTTAAAACCTTTGAAACGTGTGACAGTTTTATTTCAATATTAAACTGTTTAATTTAAATGTTTTTCCTTAAAACCTGTTGTTTATGGTGAAGAGAAAAAATAAAGTGTTATTGTATTTTGCAACAAAGTTGAACCATTTTCATTATTTTAAGAGCAGATCGAATCGGATCTTGATTAATCGATTCAGAACCTTATGAATCGAATCGATTTGGAGAAGTGGCCATGATACCCAGCCCTAGTTTTTAAGTCTTAAATTATTTTAAATAGGTCTTAATTTTGTAACGACCGTGTAGCGCCTCTTATAATGCTCAATAAAATGCTCCTGCAACACTTACTCATTGAATATAGTTACAACTTCAAACATGCAACCTATATTGCTGCCAATCAGTTCGTTTTTTTGGTGAGTCATCACTGGATGCAGAAAAAAAGAGAAGAGCCGTCGCTAACATGGGAAAATGCTAATTTATCATTTGGCTTCAAAGAGATGAGTTTACAGCATTTCTTTGTTGTCATACATGTCCTAAATTTCCTTCTTAATGGTCTTAAAAACATCTTTTAAAATTCTTAAATTTGAGTTTGTGAAGGCTGCAGAAACCCTGTTTGATGTAAGGTGATGCATGTTTCCAGAATCTTTTGTAGCCGCCATCAGAAAGAGTTGGCTTGTGTTGAATGAACCAGATTTACCCAGCTCAGGTTGTGTATTAATAGAAAATGGAAGCTGTGGAGTCTCTGTATTAATAGCCTGTAAAGCTAGGTGACTACTCTTTTCACTTAGGCCATATTTGCACTTACAACATAAATCTTTTTCTGTATAGCCAGACAGGATGTGATGAATATACTCTGTACAATGTTTAGATTATATTTCTGTTTCTCGTGGCTCACCGTCCTGCAGTTTTTTATTTAAAAAAAAAAACTGTCCCGACACACCAGGTCCATCACACCTGGTTTAAAGGAATGAATTGCCTCAACAGCTTGTCTTCAAATTCTACTGAAGCCTGATAATTATGCATCAATTAAAGCAGAGAATGATTGGCAGTGTGTAGGTCTGTCACCAAAACAAATTTTACTGGATGATAAATTGTCTCAGAAATTATTGCGATAAATTATAATATTGTTGGAGACCAGTTTGAACTAATATGCTATAACAACCCCTGTTTATGGAAGTTTATATTAAAATTTTCATAGTGCAAAAAAAAAATCAACTGTCTGCAATCCCAAGGCGTCAGAAAACTGAAGATGCTCCTGGCTAAATGCCTGTTCACTGGGCTCTCATGCTGCAGAGGTTAGAGACCATGCACCTGGCAAATAACTGACACCAGAGTTCACTCCTCTACGCTAAGACGTAAAAAAGAGGGAGACACAAAAAAAACCAAAAGCAGGCAAATGAAAATTGTCTTTATTTAAATTTTATTTTCCTCGATTTAATTTATCATACGATTAATTGATTTATTGTTTATTGTGACAGGCAGTGTGCTCCAAACTCCAGACTGGACATGGTTTTCAAATAAATAAATATTTAACATCAGTTACTTATGAGGGAAAATGTTGAGATGTAATAAGACGGCATTTAAAGCTAATGTAACTATGTGTTTGTGTAGCCAATGTTTTTAGTAATTTAGATATTTAGACTTGACAAACCGTGACTAAAACACATTGGCTTGTTTTGCATTCGCAGACTTTTTGTGTGATGCAGAGTGGTTATTACAGTGCTGGCTCCAGCAGGTTTAGGCATTTTGCTTATGCTGCTGTTTTGGGTTGTGGTAAGAGGGGAAAATATTGCTTGTTATTGCTAAAGTATTTTTTTTTCTCTAAATCTATATTCATATTTGAGAGGCAAATTCATTGCCTCTGTTTTTCATGTTTTGATATTTTTCTGTTACACAGTTTAGCTTGTTTTTGTAAAATTTTTCTAATGTAGGTAGTACCATAGTGAGACCTTTGTGGGTGCTACTACAGCATAGGTGTTTGCCAAACCTTTGCTCTAATCATACATGAACTTTTTAATTTTGTCTCCATCACTATAACATTTGACAATGTTTTGGTTATTTAATATAATTTCTAGAGTGAATATGATATAAACACTTCTAGCAGAAAGCTCATCAAATGGAAACTGATGTCATGCTGTTTCTCTTATGTCAAAAATACTTGATAGGTGACTCCATTGTTGTGAAACTGGATCATTTTGCACCTATTATCAAAATGGATATTATTCCTTTTTTAAAATATAATAGACCTCACTGAATTTTGAGCTTTGTGCAGTTCTCACAAGCCTGAACTGCATCTTGATTTGCACAAGTGGGATATTGGAGCGATAATAAAGGGCTTGGTTGACTTTGTGTTCTTGATCATATTGCACCAGGTTTAATTTTCACAGCATCCAATGAATCCAGTAAAAGAGATGCATCACCAGTGTAGTTGATGAAACCACATGATCAGTACTTGGATGTTTTGCTCTTTGCTGATCTAATTTCTCTGTATAAACTTAAAAATATGAAAATATGTTTTTATTTCTTCAATGCTTTTGTGAAAAATTGTCACCTGTTGCCATGAAAGGTGATCAATCGTAATTTGTTTTTGTTCATTTTTCTGTTGGGAAGCTATTTCTCAAACCACTGAACAAATTTTAATGAAACCCTGAAATGTTATGTATCTATAGCTGAATAGCTTGAGATGGCCACCACAGCTAATCAACCTTAGCACCCACAAAAATGGCTATAAACTTCCAATTTTACTCTTACAGACCTACTTACAAACTAAAATTTGGTGTGGTAAGAGCTCTGAGTCATCCCCGATCATTTATGTTTGCTCAGCACTTATTTTTTCCCCCTGATCACCCAACTCCAGTTAACCCCTTTAAGCTGTTAGTGATTGTTCAGCACTTGACTCACTTTTTAACTCTCTTTTCCAGAACATTCAACCCTGCTGACTATACAGAATCAGCCCAAACAGAAGACAACTATGGAGGGGGCAGCACCTGGAACAACACGGGAAACGTGGAGGTAGAGGAGGGAGCAAGTAAGTTAATTCATCAATGAAGGTGTTGCTTAGAAAATATGTTTTAATCTCATCAGCTCAGCATCCAAATAATCATGTTTTTACAAAGTTTGTAAGTTAAAGATGAAAAAAGAGTTTGCTCATAGCCCCTCCCAGACCTGGTTTTAAAAAGTTTGTATCAAAGTTGCTTCACATCCTAATCTCTTTCTTTCAGGGTTGGAGTACTCTGCAGGAGAGGGAACAAATTACCCACCCAAGTTTGAGTCTGCTCCTGGTGAGACTCTTCTATTGAAGCTCAGTTTGTCTATAACAAAAACAAAACTTGACTGTTTTATTGACTCTCAGGTGCCTGGAGGTCTGCCCCAGAGGAGTGGGGTACTGAGGACTGGAATGAAGATGTGAGTGTTCTGTTTGGAATTTCAAAGTAAAAGCACTTCCTGGGGATAGTTTGGTCTCTAACAGTATTTACAGTAATGTTACTGAGGGAGAAGAGGTTCTGTCTGGCTCTGGGGTTGTTTACATATTTCCTTCCAACTTTATCTTGTTTTTTGTTTTTGTTGTTTTTTTTCTGCAGCTGTCAGAGACCAAAATTTTCACAGCCTCCAGTGTGGCATCAATGCCTCTGCCTCAAGAGAATGTTACAATCACCAAAGGACAGAGGTGGGTCACTCTGAGCCAAACAATTAAAGAAAAATGATTTGCAGATCATTTTAGTAGCAAAACTAGAAATTAGAGTTGAATAAATAATATTTTTATCAGTGACAAATAAGTTTTTTTCTTCCTGCCCGTAGAATTGACCTTGCGGTGCTGCTGGGGAAGACTCCTCCCTCTTCCTCCTCCGAGACAGAAAACGCCCCCATGGAGGCTGCCCAGCCGCCTTCTCTGTCTCAGTCTCTGGTTTTTAGCAACTCCAAGCAAGGAGTGCCACTCTCCCAAACATCCTCCAACCCTCCTTATTCTCAACACAGCATGGTGAGAACTGAACATCACTGAACATTCAACTCGACTCCTGAACTGTTGACTGATGTCGATATTCTTTTGACTTCTTTCATCTAAACTACATTCTTTCTTATTAGGAAAAAAGATGAGGCCGTTTGTCTACACTACTTTAATGTTTCACTGATTTTAGTTGTGTAACTTGTGTTGTAATAAAGGTGTTTTATGACAGGCCAGCATGCTGAGCAAGGGATTTGGGGAAGTTGGAGAACCCAAAGGGGCTAGCACAGGGACCACCGGCTCCCAGTTCCTGGAGCAGTATAAAACAGCCCAGGCACTGGCTCAGCTAGCAGCACAGCACTCCCAGACTGGACCTCCCAGTACGGCTCCTTCATCCTGGGACACCAGTGCCTCCTCACTGGGACAATATGGTGAGATAAAACTGTTCAGAAATAATCCTATTCAGCTGCTTTCAGGTGGTTCTTTTGCTTTAACAGTTTTTGCCGCCTTCGCAGATATGAAGACTCAGTCAGAGTCTGGGATCCACACACCCTTTACAAAGCGACAGCCCTACCAGGCTGCCTCCTCAACCTCGTCCATGTTGGATGTTTTCCTGCAGGACAAAGGGCTGCCTCCTTCCTCCTCCTCGTCCTCCTTACCGCCACAGACGACCTCCTCGCCCCACGCGGTGCCACCGCCTGCGTCCTCCCTCCCCAAAATGACAGCTGTACCATCTCTAGGTCAGCAGGTCTCCCCAAGTTCCTCAGATAACCAGGGTTCAAGTCCACTGCCTCTGCAGCAACACAAACTCAAACAGCAAAAGAAGAGAACCTCCATCACAACAAAGGTGATATTCAGAGCTGGAAGGAAACTAAAAAACTAGAAACCTTGAATTGCTACAAGGAAAAACAAGTTGTTACACATTGTACTTGTTCAGACTTGATGGCGATATGTTTAGTTGCTTTCTGACTTGTGAATATTTTTTATAAAAAAAGGGACAATGGATGTATTTGAATCGTAATACAAATTTGAACTTGGTGCCCAATTCTGGTCCTCAAGGGCCACCATCCTGCATGTTTTAGTTACTCTGCTCTTCAGCATGCATTCAAGTTCTGCAGATTCCTTTTAATCACTTGTTTATTCAGATCTAGTGTGTCAAAGCAGAAAAACATCTGTTTTTAGAGGTTTCCCATGTCCAAGGATTGTTTTTATCCTTGATAGCTGAATAAAACTTGGTTACCAAGGTTACCCTCGAGGACCAGGACTGAGCATTACTGGCTTAAATAGTTAGTTTGTAACTTGGCTTTATTAGATTTTATTTAATTATTAAGTTTAAATTTACATCACAGTTCCTCTAATTCTCCTGAAAATGTAATAATTGACACAACTTTTGTTGAAAATGAAGAAAACAAACGTTTCTGTTAGAACACAGTACTAATAATAAGAGAACTCAAATATTGTTTGTCTTTTTTTTTTTTTTCCCAGATTCCAGCCATGGCAGTGGAGATGCCTGGATCGACAGACATCTCAGGCCTCAATCTTCAGTTTGGAGCCCTGCAGTTTGGGTCGGAACCTGTTCTACAGGAGTACGAGTCCACCCCTGCCACGACGACACCTGGTAACCAAGTTCAGAACAGCCTGTACACGAGTCCCAGCAGGTTGGTAAATTCCAAATATTCAACATAACACAGTGTGTACAAGTTTAAAAATAATATTTTTACAAGGAAGGGAAGAAAATCTAACTTGTATTCAAGTCAGAATCACGGTCTATAGTTTGTTTTTGATAATCTATTCACTAATTCCAGTGAGTCAACGCCAGTCCTTTCCAATTCAAGCCAAATGGAGATGTATGATCAGAGGGCATCACAAACACGCCGTTACCCTCCTTCAGTCTCCTCCTCTCCTCAGAAGGATATGCAGTCCAAGGTAAGATCAAAGTTCCCCGTTTTCACTTACAAAATGAAACAAAATATTTATTCATGTTATTGTAGCATAATGCTTTGGAGGAGGAGCTCGTGTGCTCAACTCCATCCTGTTCATGTCTCTTAAAATGACTTGTTATAAACTTCACTGTTGATGAGATGGTGATGCTCTGTCTCAGGGATGGGCAACGTAAATGATGAAAGGTGCCACAATTTTTTTTGTCAACACTTCCAGAGGGGTGCATCGAGCTGCACATTTACCCAAATGTAAAAAAAACAACTACCACTTTAAAAATGTTAGTGTACATTTGTTTATTAAACCAACATACAGTGCAGTAACTTAATGTATTTCATGCCCAAATGCATGTATAACAATTTTATTCTTGTTTAATTAATATGGATACAAAATTTTAAAGCAAACAAAAAATAAACACTTGCTTTAAGCTGAAGTTTAACATGAAACACCTTGAGTACAGACTCCTGTGTCGTTGTTGTTCTGGTAAAAAGTCGCCGTTTGTGTTTATGCAACTTCAATAATCTTCTCATATTTAGCTTTGTGCAACGTGTTGTAGTGGCGACTTATCCTTCATGGCAGACAGCGTCTCTAAGCCGACTAAACACAAAGGTTTGCCTTGAAATTCTGTGAACAGATATGAAAAATGTAATAAAAAAAATAGATATTAGTTTTTGTGCGGGCCGGACAGATTGCAGCCACTAGTTGCCCATCCCTGCTTTATCCTCTGATTGTTTCAAGTTGTTTTATGAGGTTCTGCTAAGCTATTGTTGTCAAACCTTACTTATAGTTTCACTTTGAGCTACCATTCATCCCGAGAGAAAAACAAAAACCGTCATGAAAACATTGAGGATGCTTTTCATTGAGATTTAACCTCTGATTCAAAATAATCAAAAACTCCTAATTTTCACAACAGAAGGGAACTCCTGCCCTTTGTGTGACTCCAGATACAGCAGCAGTTTTTTTTGATAAATACTTCAACAGCCCAGCACCTTTAAACTTTGTATTAACTTGTTTCTATAGTAACCTGTGAGCTCACCTTGATCATTGCTTTTACAGAATGGTTACAGTTCATTACAAGCAGCTCAGTCTGTGGAAGGTAAGATTCTATTTTCCTTTTTCTAAAAAAAAATATTAGTAAAATCAGATTTTTTTATTTGAGTCTCTCCTCGTCTTCAGCAGGTTCTGCAGTATCAGTAAAGTCGGCTTCTGATTCGGTCACGCCGTCATCCGTCTCCGGCATGGGCACTTTGGCAGACAGCGGCTCGGGTCCTGCCTCGTTACTGACCACGACCAATCAGACCACCCTGAGCGCCCTGGGGCACAACGAAGACCTGCCCCCAAGCTCCATCCCCCCTCCACAGCACAACAAGTAAAATGCAAATAAATTTCATAACTCGTGCTTAATTTCATCTTGAAATGTGTGAAATCAAAGTGAGACGTGATTTATTTTCTGAACCTTCACAGCTCACATCCTTCACAACAGAATAACCTTGCTCCATCTTCGGTTCGGACAGCCAACTCAAGCTTATTGGTGAGCTCTTTAACTGGCAGGAAGTGGTTTATGCCCCTTTTCCCCCCTCCATTGTCTGTTAGCTGCATTTCCTTTGGTTGTATGTGGACACATTAATGTCCACTCACTTTAATGGAAATGTAATTTCATCCATCTTAAGCACATCTTCTTGTCTCTACAGCATCCCAACGTAGACGGTGACTTGAGTCTGCATTCCTCCTTCCCTTCCTCTGTCTCGGCCGTGCCTCCTTCATCAGCACCATCCTCCTCTTCTTCCATGGCTGCTGCACAGGTGTCACTGGGGGCTCCTCAGGCTCCCTCGGTGGGCCCTGCTACGGTCTCGACACCCTCTGGCCAAGGCCCCGTCAGCAGCCTGACCATGGGCCTCAACGCTCCCTCGATGGGTGCCCCATCAGCAGTCCCTGCCGCGGTGTCCGTCCCCACCCCGACCATCCCCTCTTCAGCGACGTCTTCTTCCTCACGCAGCTCTGCAGCATCCTCAGGTTGGACACTCCTTAAAATTCTCACTAATATAATTAAACATACTGTGGTTTATTATCAACTCATGTTTTTTGTTGTATAAGGTTAAGGAACAAGTCATCAGTTATATCAGTGATTTGATGATAAATTTCTCTTTACAAATGTTTTGTCAAACAGGGAAAGCTCCTCCAAA
Source organism: Cynodonichthys magdalenae (assembly GCA_031762555.1). Lineage (NCBI taxonomy): Eukaryota > Metazoa > Chordata > Actinopteri > Cyprinodontiformes > Rivulidae > Cynodonichthys > Cynodonichthys magdalenae. The sequence goes on along the minus strand of JARVJO010000155.1, from coordinate 14,148,817 downwards.
CCTGCCACCTGGAGTGCCCCCTCTACTGCCCAACCCGTACATTATGGCTCCTGGACTACTGCACGCCTACCCAGTAAGTCTCACACTTATCTGAAATGATTATTTTTGTCATGTATTTAATTTTGGTACATTTTTTTTAATATTTTCCCTCATCAACGCAGCCTCAGATGTACGGCTATGATGACCTACAGATGCTGCAGACAAGGTTTCCATTGGTGAGTTTTGTTTACCAGAAGATAACTGAAAGAAGAGAAAATATATCCACCAGGCCTAAATCATTACTTCATAGCTTGTGTTGTTTTTGTTTCCAGGATTATTACAGCATCCCGTTTGCAACTCCTACGACAGCACTGACCGGCAGAGAGGGAAGTCTGACCAGCAACCCATATTCTGGTAAACTAAATTCTGTCAGTTTTTGGAAGTGACTTTGCCTTTATTGGGTCGTTACTGTTTGCACAATGCTTTTTAAAGAGGACATATCATTCAAAATCCACTTTTTTTTTAGCTGTTACATTTTGTTGTGTACTTGGAGTCTGTAGGGGTAAAGAAAACTTGAATTTAGTTTCTGAAGCCCCTGGTTTGGATTTAAAGAGACGGCCTCAAAATGAGATTTTCTGAGAGACACCTCAGATGAGGAGTAAAAGAGGGGCTTGTGGAGTTACAATAAGGACAGCTTTGCAGTTCCACTTTATATAGACCCCAACTGAATGATTTATATATTTCACATTGCTTAAGTCGTCTTTCTCACTCTGTTTTCAGGTGACTTATCAAAGTTTGGTCGAGGTGACGCGTCATCCCCGGCTCCGGCCACCACATTAGCTCAGACTCAACAGAACCAGACCCAGACACACCACACCACTCAGCAGCCCTTCCTCAACACTGCGCTGCCGCCTGGTTACAGCTACACAAGCCTTCCGTATTACACTGGCATGCCAGGCCTGCCCAACACCTTCCAGTACGGACCTGCTGTGTTTCCGGTGAGAAACTCCATGAAGCTTACGCCACTGATCTGTGTGGAGATGATGCAAAGTAGCTAAATTAGAAAAAAATAGTATTTCTTAGCCTAATTGTTGTTAAGATAATCCATCAAATACTCAAAGTTTTTAACTGCAGCTATGCTTGAGATATTTACATGATTTGTTTTGTGTTTTTGAGTTTTAAAGCTCTGAGTTCTCTCTTTGTTCTGTTCTGGTTCAGGTGGCTCCTACCTCTTCGAAACAGCACGGTGTGAATGTTGGCGTCAACGCATCAGCCACACCCTTCCAGCAGGCCAGTGGCTACAGTTCCCATGGATACAGCACTGGTGAGTGGGTCGAGAAAGTTGAAACGGCATGTTTGGAGGTTCAGGCAGTTCCTTTTTTTTAATTTACTTGTGCAAAAACAACCCCAGAATAAAAATATATTGACGTTCAGAGCGCATTTCAATAAAGAGCTGCAGTGTAAACGTGGTGTTTGTGTGTTAGCGTTTTCTCATTTTAATGTTTCATGTCTTGAAACATGCTTGTCTTCCAATCTTTGCCTAAACGTTTTTAAAGTTAGTGAGGTACGTTTCTGTTAGGAGCTTATTTGATGAAAGAAAAACTCGGCATAATGTTTTCCTGTGGTTTCATTTAAACCCATTTTCAGAATAAAGGGAATAAATTATTGGTTTACTTCTAATTTTCGTGGCTTGCTTTGCTTGATTCGGAAAGTGGAGTTTTTTTCATTAACTTTGCTGTTGACATCACTTTTATCTTAAACACAAATTAAACTATCACCTCCCATATTTACTATAAATTCAACTCATTTCTGCTGATCTATTTTCTCAAGGTTCTTTTTTTTAAATCTGTTTCATGGATTTGTATTTAATTTTTAGGGGTTTTGGTTTGTTTGTTTTTATTTTAAATCATTTCCCCCTCTCTTTGTCACTGAATATCCACCACATGTGCGACCCCCTATTTGTTCTAAGCTGCACCATCTGCTGCTTTCTGCCATTACCCAGCTCACACTCACTCTCCACCCCTCCTACACACACACCCTGCCTGCCCCCTCGGTCCCCTCACCTCCTTCCCTCAGACTTGGGTCAAAGAGTATTTGCAAATGATCTCAGCGTTAATTCCGTCGAACCAGACAAGCGGGTTTTGCTGAGTGGACGTCGCAGCTGGTGTGGAAGTTCAGATAATGAAAAGGACTCCGCACCATCTGTGTCTCTCTGTTAAAACCTGCTCAATTAAAAAAAGAAGCAGCTTGGAATTATTTGCAAATGCTACCTGAAGCAGGTCTGCCTCCCCCTGCCTGGTGTGTCTAACGCTGTGGGCTGCGGCTGTGTGTCTGACTGTTGCAGGCTATGAGGATGTGGGCCAGGCTTCAGGGAGTGGGGATTTCTGTAAGGGCGGATACGGCACTGCCGTGGCCGCTGCCGCTTCTGCACAAAACAAGCCAACCAGCTCCGTCACCGGGCCTGGAGTCGGTGAGTGCCGCCACATGCCAAAAAACCGAGCGACAAAAAAACAAACAAAAAAAAAAAACCACAACCCTGTTCCTTTAAGTCTTCCTCCTCATGTCACCAGCCATCCCTCTCCCCCTTTTCGCTGTCGTGTTTCCGCCTCATTGCTGGTGAGCCTGTGGGACAAACCATCACTTTACGTCTGCTTTTAGACAGTCCAGAGCAGCCTGCCGCTCTCGTTTCCCATTCTTTCTATTACCCCATTTCTCTCAGGGTAACTCATCATCAGTTCAGGTTTTTAAATGAAATCCTCTTTAGTGCAGAAAATCTGGCAAATTGGATTAATCCAGAGAATTAAAAGCTGATTATGAGTTACTTTGGTCGATCCTGTTGTGTTTTCTGTGTGGCTTGCTCTTCATCTGTGTGATTATTGCTGGTATGTCTTTTTTTTATTATAAGTTTTCTTCTCTCTGAGTAACGTAGGATATAACTTGGTGGGGGGGCTGAGGTAATGTGGCTGTTTGCTCTCAGTCACACCTGGTTTATTTATGCAGAGAAGTTTGACTCGCAGGAGAGTAAACGATTGTCAAATTATGAGTGTCCCTATTCAATTCCAGGTAGTGCATCGTGTCACTGAGACATTTTGAGTCCCGGTTTCTGTTAATTTAATGTCTACACACAGCAGTGAAGGGAATTAGCAGGTTGTGATTTAGCATGCTGATACAGATGTGGATTGTCAGATCTAACAGGGATCATTGAAAATTCAAAAAACAAAATAGGTTCATGATATCATTGATTAATCTGTGTATGATTTGTTCTTTATTTCTCTAAAAAACTTATTAGCTTTGTTTTAATGTTTTGTGCAACCAAACACACTTTATCTACTATTTAAATATAAATTTTAGGAAAATTCTTGAATGCATACCAGTATTTTTTTAGCATTTTTTTTTTTTTACATTTTGCATTGTCAATAGTTGTTTTTACATTAGAAAATAGGAACAGGACTGCAAAACCACATCTTTTTAAGTGTTTGTGTTTAATAGCATTTTAATAAATATTGATCTGTAAAACGTTAATTCATTATCTGTTCTCTGAGCAGCTTTTCGGCGATTAAACAATAATTCAAGTGAGAAAATATCCTCTGCTGACATTTTATTTTACTTAAAACAAAACAAACTCTTTATTTTAATTGTTTTAGCTTTCGCTACAATTGTGTTCACAGTTTGATAAAGAGGAAGAAAAATCGGCCTGGTTTTGTTCATTTTTCATCTTTTAACAGTTTGCAGCAATGATTTTATTATGAAAAAGCTTCTGATCTAATATCTTAGACGTATAAATTTGCTCCGCCGTCTTGTTTTGGTGCATCAGTAGACTTTTATCTGTCTCTGCAGTGAAACAAGGAATCAGTGTTTATTGAACAACCGGGACAATAAACACAAACTGAAACACTCCGTCTTTCTTTAAACCTCTTAATTCATCCCTCATCTACTTAATGTCTCTGAGGACAGTTTTGTTGAAATCATCTATGAACAAATACATAGATGTTAACACTGAAACTTTCTTAGGATTGAATAGTTTGTAACACTTATTCTGGTAACATCTGAATGTGGTTGGTTTTAGTGCCACATTCTCAGTTTTTATCAACTTTTAGATCAAAGTTTGTGACGTTTCTCTCGTCTCTGCAGGAGTTTCTGTGACATCAAGCAACACAGGAGTACCAGATATTTCAGGGTCTGTTTACACAAAGACGCAGGTGATTATGGGGTTTTAGAAAATCTTGATATGACTTTGCTAAATTAAACATTGGACATAAAGTTTGACACTTAGTTCTGTTTCTTGTCTCAGTCATTTGAAAAGCAGGGTTTCCACGCTGCGACCCCAGCAGCTTCGTTCAGCCTGCCCTCGGCGCTGGGGAGCGGGGGGCCCATCAACCCGCCGGCTGCAGCTGGCTACGCCCCGGCCCCCTTCATGCACATCCTGGCTCCGCACCAACAACCCCACTCTCAGATTCTGCACCACCACCTGCAGCAGGACGGACAGGTAGTTGTTTGAGCTCAGTGTTTTTCTCCTTGTTCCTAAAAGTTTGGATGTTTTTTCTGAGTCTTGTGACCTCCTTGCTCCATAAACGTGCAGAGGAGGAAATAAATACAAACTTGATCAGCGCAGCAGAACAGATACAACCATAAGAGTCAGATATTTTGAAACTTAAAACCATACACATCTCTTTTAATATCGTACGATTGTTTTCTAAAAATGCATGTGCGCGCAGTCAAAGTGTCTCAGTGACTTCTAAACCTCCACATGAACATCAACACAGAAGTGTTTGTTCGGTCTTTTGAAAGAGCCTGTAGTTTCCTGCACTTTATGAATCTTTCAAATATTTTGGGTTCTAGCTTCCTCCGGTTCTTTTATAGTTAAAAACATTGAAAACAACATCAGCTGTGTAGATCATGTGACCAGCGTCCTGAAGACACGTCTCGGAGGACCTCACCTGAATGACCAGCTGCTCCATCCTGGTCAAGAAGCCTCAGCATGGTCTCTCTTCACACCTCCTGAAGATCTTTTACCATTAAGAGCATCCTGACCAACTGGATTACAGTCCGGTACTGAAACTGCTCTGTCTCAGACCAGATGATGTTGTCCAGGGTGGTAAAAACTGCCCCTTATTTCCTGCCATTAATGTTATCTACAGGAAGTGCAGTCGCCGAAGAGCAGTAAACATCAGAAATGACTCCTGCCACCCGGCAAAGATTGTTTGCCCTCGTGCCCTCTGGGAGGCGCCACAGGAGCCTCCAGACCAAAACCACAAGATCCTAGAACAATTTACACACAACGCCCCACTTCTTTATTAATATTTTTATGATGATGATGCATTTCTGGTTAGATACAATGTGCTGTTGCCTTGATCATGTGACGTAAAATGACGATAAAGTTTAATCTTAAAAAAAAAAAGGCAGTTCATAAATCCTGTTTGTCTGTAAAAGTGTAGAGGTTACAAATACCCAAAGTCAAGACACTCAACTTCAAAGTGTTTTGATGCATGAATGGTTTATAAAGGACCTATTAAGGGGGATACATCTGTGGGCCATACAAAATGAATCTCAGATAATGAGATTTCACCTTTTCAGTTCTAAAAATAGCTGCTACAAGCAATGCACAATGGTACGACAATAGTAGATGGACTGCGTGCAGTGCTGGCGGGGGGGGGGGGGGGGGGGGCG
>JARVJO010000155.1:14115911-14136521 GCA_031762555.1 Cynodonichthys magdalenae | reverse complement strand
AGAAATGTGCAGTTCTAGGCACAGCCAAGATACTGCGCAGAACCCTCAAGCTCCCAGGCCTCTGGTAGAGGACCCGAACTCAGAGAGAAGACCACCCGCGGTGGGTGAGAAGGGAATTGTATATATATATATATATATATATAAAATAACTGAACTGTTGCTTTAAGAGTCAGAGAAGGAAAGAAATGCCTATCAATCAAAGTTAAGTCCGTTCAGCTGGAGCTAGTCTCAGACCTGGATCAGGACTCAGGCTGCAGTGGTTCCTCCTGTCTCCTCTGTAGGAGTGAAACTCCTCAGCCTTGTAATAAACTGTGTGATGTAACAATAAGTCCAGCCTGAAGGGTCGAACTCTGCTCAGAGAGGCTGAAGGTGCAGAGCTGCACAGCTCAGACGGACCTGATCTCTCACCTGGACCTGAACCACACACAGCTGGAGGATGGAGTGGCTGCTGAGGTGTCGGATCAAAAACAGGCTGGTCAGGGAGTGCATGGCTGAATGTCTCGGAGTCTACGTCCTGATTGTAAGTATCTGACAAGCTGTCACAACATTTAATAATAAACCACTTCCTCTTCTGCTGTTAAAAGTAAAGTTGGTGGATAACTTTGCAGGACTTTGTCCTGATTAAAAGCAGACCGTGGGTAAAGAGGTGTTGTAACAGCATGTTGGACAGTTGTTTAATCCTTAATGACCGTCTCCCCTGCCAGAGCGATGAACATTTACAGAGCAGACCATAAAGCAGGTTAATCAGAAATGAAGTCTTTAGGGTCTTTGTTTGCTTGTTTTCCTTTCTCGATTTATTAAAAAAGTGGCACATCTGTGAGAAAAACACTGTTTTCTGGACATCCTTATAGTTTATGTAATGATTTTTAATTTTTACACTTTTGAAACCTTTCCTCATCTTATAATTGCAGCTGTTTGGATGTGGCTCTGCAGCCCAGGTGACCACATCTGGTGAAAAAAATGGCCAGTACCTTTCCATCAACCTGGGTTTTGCTTTAGGGGTGACGTTCGGGGTCTTTGTGTCCCGCGGAGTCTCGGGTAAAACACACATGTTTTTTCCTTAATCTTGTGGGTATAAATAACAAAATGTTGTAGTTGTCTCCATTATTTATTTATTTTTCTCCAAGGTGCTCACCTGAATCCCGCAGTCACTCTGAGCCTGTGTGTTCTGGGCAGGTGTTCGTGGATCAGACTACCGTTCTACACCTTCTTCCAAGTTCTCGGAGCCCTTCTGGCCGCAGCCACGGTGGGTCTGCAGTACTACGGTGAGCCTCCCTGCAGTCGGAACCAAATTTACCAGCAGAAAAGGCTGAGCAAACCGTCTTCACGTCCCAACTGCTGGTGTTGGGTAGAGCTTGTTCTTGTGTGTTTGGGAAAAGATACCTTTGTGTGTAAATGTTTGCAGATGCCATCCAGATGTTTGGCAGGGGTCAGCTGACAGTGACGGGTCCCACCGCGACAGCGGGTATTTTCTCAACCTACCCAGCCGACTACCTCAGCCTGTGGGGAGGGATTGTTGATCAGGTCAGTTACACACTCTGTTTTTTAATTAATTTGATTTATTGCAACACAAGTCAGGAATCCGAATCATGTAACCCTCCTGCTGCCCTTGGCTCAAAATTGAGGCCTTACATTTTTTTCTGTACATTATTTTTTGTTCTTAGATAGTCGGCACTGCTGCCCTGCTGCTGTGCATTCTGGCTGTCGGGGACCAGAGGAACACCTCCATCCCTGATTATCTGCAGCCGCTCCTAGCTGGAGCATCGGTTCTGGTGATCGGCATCTCCATGGGTTCGAACTGCGGCTACCCTCTGAACCCGGCCAGGGATTTTGGACCTCGACTCTTCACCTACATCGCCGGCTGGGGAAAAGACGTTTTCACGTTAGTAGTTTGGCCTGCAGCTCATTTGTCTGATTGTCCGGCACAGTTAACAAAAAAGGTAGCTTCATTAACCTCTGATCTGCTAAACAAGAGTCTTTGTTCCGTTAACGCTAAACCGCTAAGCAGATTAAAAATTAGGGCAAGCTAACGCTAACTGCTTAGTTGACTGTCACTCACATAAATATTATATAGAATTACTTAGTGATAACTTATCTATGGTCACTCAGCCCAACTTCTTCTCCTTCCAGTTGAAGTTTTCTATTGGTTTAATTTGAAGGTGGGTGGGATCATTTGTGGCAAATCAGCCAATCCAAAGCAGAGTTTTAGCTCAGTCCAACTAGTGATCCTTCCAGTTGACTCCTTTTCAGAATAAAAGCATTTCTTTGATCGAATTTGAATTTTTATAAATATCGTTTGAAAGTTAGCAATAAAAGCTAATTCGCTAAATGAGAATCTAGTTCCGCTATTAGCAAATTACCGGTTGAACAAAACTATGCCCACCTTACCACTGTCCGTTATATTTCATACTCACTGAATAGATTTAATGAAAATTTTAATAATGATTCTGTGCCTCTACAACTCATTAACCTTTGAGGTCAGCTCAAGTCAAGAAGGTCGCCATCCCTATTTGAATTTAGAAAACAAAAACGGCTGTAACTCAGTTAGTTTTGCAGACTTTGAACTAAAATTTGATTTGGTATTAGCTGAGTGTATACGTTTTCTGTGCAAACAGGGCCGGAGGAGGCTGGTGGTGGGTGCCGATCATTGCCCCCTGCATCGGAGCGCTGCTGGGGGTTCTGATCTATGAGCTCCTGGTTGAAGTCCACCATCCTCCCCTTTCCTCTGAGAGCCGGACCTCAGGTCAGGAAGCGCCCGAGGAGAAAGGAGTTGAACTGGAGGGAGTGGAACACCCATTTAACTGACCAAATCAGGAAGAAACCTCCAGCCGTTGCATTTTAAGACATGAACTTATTGTACGCTCTGACGGCCTTGTCAGATATTTTAGGATTAAAATTATGTGAACTAAAAACAATTAAACAGTCATTATCAAATCTACTGGAATAGATTTCTCCAAAAGATGCCCTCCCATGTTCTTGGGAAGAGTTATCACTCTTATCTCCATTTATGATTGTAAACTTTATTTATATAATTTCAGACAGTTCAGCATAACTAAAGATTAGATTAGGTAACTATAAACAGATGGCTGAAACATGAGCTTTATAAGGCCCTTTGAATGACAGAAACTACAGCACCTTCTTCAGTATGTTTTCCACATTTATTTCCAAACAGCACAGAAGTGTATGGCATTTCAGCAAGCAGACCACAACCATGGAAAAGAAAATGACGTGAAACTTCCACTACTGAGCTATATAAATATGATATGACATATAAAAAGATACAAACAGAAGATTTTTTTTTGTTTGTTTTCCACTCGTAGGCCTTCCATCATGTGATTTTAAAGGCCTGAACGTACAAAAGAAAAGTGAGTACAGCAAGCACTGATTCTGTAGTTACAAAAGAACCGTCTGTAAGAGATAAACATTTTTGTTTTTCATACACATTAAGACAACACAACCCCCCCCCACCCCCCTGTTCTCATTTGTAATGATAATGTGTAGCTAACTCTTGGGGGGGTTTAACCATGAACCAGTTTTAGGAAGAAAAAGGGAACAGTACAAGTACAAATACTACACATATTCACATTATCATAGCAAGTTACTAAAACCGGAACGTTTTCTTAGTGTAATTTTTTGTATTTACATTTCAAAGCCCGATCTCCTCTAGCTTAATGTCACAAATTATTCGCACAACACAAACTCAGAGTTTCTCATTTCATGTCTCTGCTGCACTAACACCATACCAACAGCAAGAATGTGTTTTTTTTTTTTCAATATATAAATAAATACCATTGCAACATTAAAATCAGTGTCAATTTTTTTTTCCTCCCCGAACACTCCCTTTCATGCTTCGCGTGTCTCCGATTTATTTATCAGCTTTCAGAGGCGTTAAAGCTGCTCCAAACAAACAAAAAATAAACAATAAAAAGAGAGGATGGACTTTGAGGCAAGCAGCATGATTATTACATGTCATGGAGGAGTGTAGTGTGAGGCGTGTGTTTTACAAACAGGCATGTGTCTACAGTCAGTGCTGAGTGAGGATGGTAAAAAGGTGTTATACACAGTATGGCTGATAGAAATTAATTTTTTTTTTACTGATCAAACATGCAGTAACAATGGCACTGAAGAGGTGCCACAGGGAGTAAAATGCTTCTTGTTGCTTAAAAAAGATCTGCACAGGAGCAGCTGTGGTTCTTCAACATTCATGTCCTACAGCCCCGCCCCCGTGAGTTTTAGGTGACTCGACCTCACCCCGCCCCCCTACTGGGGCTTGTCTGTCTTGTGTGCGGTGAGGAAGGCCATGCCGTGGGTCCTGAAGTGCGTGTTGAGGTCCGTCGCCTTGTCGAAACGCCGCCCGCACACCCTGCAGCTCAGGTTCCCGTCTCCGTCCTCACCCTGCGCCTGGGGGGAAGTGGCAAGGGAAGCGTCCGGAGAGCCAGGGGCGCAGGGGCCACTGCGCTCTGCGTCGCCCTGCGTGTCCCGCACTCGGTGAGTGATGAAGCGGTGCCTGCCGAGAGAGCCGGCCGAGGCGAAGCAGACGCCGCACTGCAGGCACTGGAAGGAGGCGGTGTCGCCGCGGTGCTGCGGGATGTGCTGCTGAAACTCCGCCCCGTCCTCCGTGGAGAAACCGCAGGGGACGCAGCGGAACACGTTGTCTTCCTCCTCCAACTCGCCGGGTGCTGACGACGTGGACGCCACGGAGGCCCTGGTTCTCTTCGCGGGACCACTGCCGTCTTCTGTGGCATTCTCCTCTTCGTCAGCTGCCCTGCCTACAGGGGGGCCAACTTCACCATCTTGTTCTGAGGAGCTGCCGGGTCCGTCTCCTCCTGTAGCTGCACGCTTCCTGGTCAGTGGGGGACCCTAAAGGAAAAACAAACTGAGGCTGAACAGCTGGACTTCAAATACTGAGTCCTTGTACTGTTTAACAGCAACAACAAAAAATACATTTTCTGTGTAAATACTGAATAACTAACTGAACCTTTAAAGCTACAAGTGTCAAATATTTAGCTAAAAAATTTAAATAGCTACAGACAAAAATAGTGTTTTTGAAAGAACTGAAGAAGTTACAACAGATTTCTATGGGGAAATATTCAAAAAGTTACAAAAATTCTAGTCAAAGCATGCATCTTTTGAACGAGCCAACTAATACTGAATCCGTTTTCACACAACAAATCCAAAATCACCACTATTTACTAAAATGACCAGACCTTTCAATTAAAATTACTGTGTGATTATAAATAAAAACTGCTGGGTTAAATGATATCACATCAGAATGATGAATTATGATAGAGAGAAAGCACTTTAGAGACTCACTTGCCCATCTGTTCTGTGATGAAGCCGGATGTGTTTGTCCAGCAAGAACCGACTGCCAAACGTACGTTTGCCTTCTGTGCAAAACCTGAAACAACATGGAGACGTGTTTAAAGATTTTATATTGACATTTAAAAGATTAGCCTTTAAAAATACTTCATATTAATACTGATTGTTGTTTCTTGTAGTGCTATGATTAAAAAACAATGTAAACTCTAGTAGTGCTCTCTAGTGGTCAAAATGTGTCAATTTTAAACAATTAGTTTTTTAACAGCTGAACTTCGAGGGGGAATAATTTAAAATAACATAGGTGCCTTTAAGCTGAACAATAATCATGTCTACAATGAGAGCTGCTGACTCACTGGCAGTGGAAGACTCTCTTGTTGCCCTCATGAATGACACGTTCGTGACGTCGCAGGCTGGACGACGTGCTGAAGGTGCCTCCACAGATACGACAGGGGAACTTTGGACCAAAGAAAAAACATTTAAATGAAACCCAAATTTAGATAATTAATCCGAGTGTAATCAGTGGGAAAATGTTGCACCTTGCCGTGCTCCATCTTCACGTGACTCTGGTACTCCTCGTTGTCAGTGAAGGTGGTCTGACACTGAGCGCAAGTCCACTCAGTCGGAGCACTCGAATGACTGCTACCCCCGGCGCCGGCAGGGTTACCCCCTGGAGCTTCGTAGTCCTCGTCCCCCTCGTCGTCTTCGTCATTTTCCTCCTCCTCCTCATCCTCCTGTTCCCGCCCCCAGTCCTCACCGTCAGAGGTGTCGGGTTTTCCAGAGGATTTGGACTTGGAGCCAGAGGGAGCGGAGGAGTTGGTCGGAGCCGAGGCGGGGTTTGAGGCATCGGGCTGAGACTCCTGCTTGGCTGAGACGCTTCTGTGAGCGGTCTGAGACAGGAACACATTTACTGGCGCACAGTTTCTTTTTTGGAAGAATTATTTTGCTACCTTTAGCTACATTAAAATTTTAGCTTCTTTAAATTGAGTGTTTTTATCTTTAACAGTTTCAGCTTCTTCAGCAAACTCAGCATTGACCCTTTAAAGTGCACGTGACATAACTTTTTTTGTAATAAACCTGAATGCGTTTTTGGAAAGAGAACACTAATTACATATTTAAAAAAGATTTTCACACTGCTGAGTTGAACAGTTTCTGATATATTTACATGTAAAGTAACAGGAAGTAATGTCAAAGGGGAACGTCTGCATGTAAACAGAGCATTGCTAAAACAACACAGACTGTACAGAAGAATCTGATGTTTCTTTAGATTATCTTGTCTCGCTATCAGAGAGAAGAAGAGTCAGACTTCAAATAATATTGCTTCAATAAACAAACAGGGAGTTTTCTTTCCTAAAAAGTTCCCCTTTGATGTCACTTCCTGTTTCACTTCAGCTGAGCCAAGTTCAAAAGAATTTATGCCAGTTATGTGTCAAAATATGTAAAATCATGTGTATTATGTTAAGTTTTTTAAATACAAATATGTTTTATTTTACTTTTTGTATTTGATAGATATGAAGATCACAAACACTGTAAGTTATAAGACAAATATCTTTGCCGCAGTAAAAATGTCCTTGTACAGAACTTAGGACATGGTCCCGGTGAGGAACCTTGCTAAGGCCGATCCAAGTTTTTCTGTCTGCCTTTTCTGACACCACAGTCATTGTAGAAAGCAATGAATGGGCAACACATAAAGGCAAAAGGTCAACTTGGCATTTATGCTGCATTAATTTAAAACCTACAGCCAGTGACAATGAAATATTATGATCCAAAAACACACCTTAATATGCTCCATCATGGAACCCTTCTGGGCGTAGAGCTTAGTGCAGTCAGGACACTTGAACACGTGCACTTTTTGCTTGGCTAAATGAGTGTCAAAGTGCATGTACAGCAAGGGTTTCTGGGTAAAGACCGTATCACACATCACACACTTGTAGATCATCCTAAAAAATAAATAAAAAAACAAAAAAGAGTTGATTGTATATCAAACCTGCTCTAAAGATATTCTCAACATGTGTAGAAAAGTTCTCGTACTTGGCCTGTCCTCCGGTTAGTGTTGGGTGCTGGGTGCTGATGTGGCTCTGGGCGCTGGGGGAAGACTTGAAGGCCATGGGGCAGCTGGGACACTTGTGGAAGACCTCGCAGTGAGCCGTCTGAATGTGGGACTTGATGGAGTTCAACCCTCCGAACACGACCTGGCAGCTCGAGCACCTGAAAGCAAAATGTGACAATTTCTAACTCCATAAAAATGTTTTTTTTTTTTTGTTGCTTAAAAGCCTCCTAAAGAAAAACTGTCCTGGTAGTAATTTTTCTTTTTATCACCCTAATATATAAAATTGAAGACATTTACCAGCACAGTAATGTGAGTTTTGAAAAGTCTTCTTACCTGTAGCCAATGCGCCTGGCAAAATGTAGACAGGCCTCCTCCAGGTGGGTCTGGAAGCTCGCCTGTCGTGCAATTCCGCCACATTCAGGACACACGTGTGGAGCTTTGTGTTTATGGATCCTCTGGTGGGCAGACACGGCACACGAGTTGGGGAGCATCATGGGAGGCGAGCACTGAGTACACGTCTGCAAGACAAAATAATGAGAGAGATTTGAGCGAAACAAACACTACCTTCGTGATTTTCACACAAGGTATTATTCCTCCAAAACTCACCGAGTTAGGAGCTCCTCTGATCTGCTGGAAATGAGTGACCAGCTCAGTCTTGCCAGAGAACTGCGTTTGGCACTCTGGACATTTAAAGTTGTTGTACTGCAGCCCCTCTGCCTTTTTGCAGGGCAGAGGCATGAGCGCCTGGGGACCCTGAGGCGCACGGCGGACGGTTCGAGGCTGGGCTGCCGTGGGACACGACGCGTCCTTCATGGGACTGGAGTTGGCCACGACGGCGGGACCCCCAGGTGTGGTGGAAGGAGAGGAGACTGGAGGAGAGGATGAAGAGGTAAGCAGGCCTGTTCAGCCGAAAGGCGGAGAACAGAGACAAACAGGTGTCACAAATCAATATGATTTAATGGAAAATAAAAACAGTAGTAACTGAGGAAATGTATATTTTTGATGTATTTACAAAAACAGCCAAAGCGAATGAAAGTAGGTAAACATTAGTGACATCTGTGAAAAAGGTGTTTTAAGATGGAGAAGTCAGATGATTCTGTATTAGTAAATATTTACACTCAGATATGTTGAGTAAAATTTGCAAAAGTGCTTTGTTTACATTAAGTGCGTACCTGCATTCTCAGTGTTTTCCCAGTAAACGTGAGCTTGGCCCGCTTCGCACATTTGTAACTTTGAAATAGTTCATTTCATAGTTTTGAAAGTAATAGTAATAATGCAACAAAAACTGCATCTCAACTCACCACCGATTGGCGTTATGTCTTGCTGCCCAATCATCTGCTCCACAGTGACCGGCCTCATGACCAGATGTGAGCACTGCATGACCAGCCCACGTTCCTTATGCTCCCTTGCATGCAGCAGCAGGCTGCACTTGTTGAAGAAAGCCAGCCTCTTAGCACAGTGGTTGCAGGTCACCTCGATGCGAAGCGATCGGCGGTCGTAGTGTCGCGCCAGGCTGCGCTCCAGGGCGAAGGCGTCGCCACACTCAAGGCAGCGGTATCCTGTGGCAGGGAGCGGAAGACCCCATTCGGGGGGTGGTGGAGCTGAGAGGTCAGGCTTGTAGCTTGGCAAAAGGTTTTTGCTGTTCAGGATCTTGTTGAACGCTTCCACAAGGCTTGACTGACTCCGGGAGATAACGGCTCCCGTGCTGTTGACGATTGAGGCAGGTTTGTTAGACTGGAGGGTGCTGCTACCTCCGTTTGCGGATTTGTTAGTGGCAGTGCGGACATTTATCCCACTAGCAGCTACAGAGAACTTGGGGGAGGAGGTCACCGCCGGCGTTGCAGGCAGAGCAGCAGATTTAGTGATGCTGACGGCAGCGGCAGAAACCTTTACCTTTTCTGATGAAGCCATTTTGTTTTGGACCTTTGTGGCGGCAGCGAGCATGACGCTGCTGGCTGCAAGTGTAGAAACAGGCAGAGCATTGAGAGCACTTACTTTATGGGAAGTAGTCATGTGACCAGGAGAGGCCTCGGGTTTTTGGGTTTTGTTTGCTAGCACCTTTTGTTCCCCACTTTGAGCTTTCGGGTCCAAGCCTTTCCCTCCTTTCGGTGCTACTCTCGTCACAGTTCTGGTGATTCCACCTGTGGAGGTTTTAATTGTTTTTATTCTGACTTTAAGCGGGCGGGATGGAGCTCCAGAAGGAACTGGTGCAGCGTTGCCTTTTTCTCCTTCCTCAATAGATAAGGGTTTTGACTTGCCATCATCCACCTCCATGTTTTCCTCACTTGTTTCCATATTTTCTCCCTTGTCAGATTTGCCATCAACAACCCTATCAATCCCGTTCCCGACCTCCATCTCCTCCTCCTCATCTTTAGGCTCCCGTAGCTCAGAAGGAGGGGGTGTGGAGGCCACAGCAGGGCTGGAGCATCTCTTGGCAGTGGCCTGAGCTGTTGAATTTGGCATCTCTGGTTCAGGACTTTCCGGTGAATCTCTCTCTTCAATCACATGTTCTGGATGTCTCTCCTCCACCTGTGGACTTTCTGTGGAGCCAGACTGTGGGGTTGATGAAATCAGAGATGATTCTGAAGGTGTATCGCCAGGTTTAGGCTGAGATGGGGCTGAAGAGGTGGACTGTGCTGAGATGGAATCGGACCTGTAATGTCGGTTCAACTGAGTGCAGGCTGGGGAGTCTGGGTTCTCTTGGATCAACAGCGGACTCCCCAAATCAGCATCAGAATCCTCCTCATCTGCCTGGTGGTGCTGTAATCCAGCAGTGCTGCTTTTGGGAGCTCCGTTAAAAGGCTGAGAGGAGTGCAGCGGGTGTGATGAGGGTGCAGAAGGTGGAGCTGGAAGCAAGGGCTTGGAAGGTGGAAAAAAAGGCAAAGATAGTCCTACAGACCCAGCAGCAGCAGCCAGAGGGGGCGACCCGGCTGATAGAGAAGAACACGTAGGTAATGATGCTTTGACCCCATCTGCCCTTTCTTGACCTGTATCCTGCTGCTGTTGGTGCTGCTGCTGCAGAAGCTGCATTTTTCTGGCTCGACCCACTGGATCTCCAGAGCCCTGCGCCACAAGCGGCTTAAGTCTGTTGAAAATGTTGGCTCCCTGCTTGTGAGACTTGGCTGTGCTGGCACCAGCTGCTTCTGCTGACACTTTAGGGGTGTTCATGGACCAAGGTCCACCGTTAGACTGAACCTGGCTGAGGGGGAGTGGCGTGGAGACACCAGATGCTCCAAAACCGTTGTGATTGAGCGCCTCAGAATCTGCCATCCCAGGAGCGCACGCTCCAAGTCGAGGACCAACATCTGCCCCTGTGATCACATCGATAGGGTGCTGGTCCGTTTCTCCCTCTCCATCCACTGTCTCGTGGCGAACTTTGTTTTTCACAATCACACTCACGATTGAGGTGTCTGCCTGGGGGTCCAAGGGACTTGGCGGTCTTAGAGATGACCCAACACCCACCACGTTTTCCGGCTTTCCCAGAGGTGCACCTGCAGCTCCATGGGGTCCTTCTGCTTCATCTGGGGCAGACTGGATGGCCTCTTTGGCATCTATGTCAGGAATATCAAATGCTGCTAATAGGTCATCAAAATCTGGGGTCTTCATGTCCCCCATAACGGGATCGACTCCTGTTAAAACATCAATTTTCAAACTTGTGATTTTGACAATGAACTTGAGACATGAGTGTATACAAAAACAGCCAAATGCAGATAACAGTGGCAGACGACAGATGTCAGACATGGAAATGTATTAAACACAAAAGCTCTGACAGGACATCACGGAAGCTGGCTGGTAGATCTTAAAGATCCTGCATTAGCATTCACTTAGCCCCGCTAGTCTGCTAGCAGCGGCGTTTCTGCTGCCAAACCCTTATTTTTAGTGACAGGCTCCGACTACTTAACCACGAATGGATAACGTTGCTTCAGTTATGCATTCAGTACATGTTAGTTTCAATAACAGGGGGCCTTGTAAGCCACCACTGCAGCCAAGACAGCGTTTAGTATCGACGGGGCTCCGTTATTTAGCTAACAGTATATTCCTTTCCGTCAGAGGCTACTGGCCGCTGAGCTCCAGCCAACACGGAGAGGGGTCATTCAGCTAACGAGCTAACGTTCGTCTTTAAAAGCAACAGGAGCGGCTCGTTCAGGCGTGGTTTTACAGCAGCTACGACCCACTGACCGTAGGGTCGACGGTGTCACAGATAGGAGTGCCTGGGGCGGGGATTTCCCTTTAATTTTTCTGATTGTTTACCTGGATATACGATTCCCGACTATCCTTAGCTCGTTTTCAGCTGAAAATGCTGCGCTTCCCGTCACGTGGCCCTCGACGTCCAATCAAATTGCAGCAACGCTGTGGAAACAATGTATGGAGGATGCCGCAAAGACACGTATGTTTTATTTCTATCATCTTAAATATATAATACATATAAACACATTCAAAATAAGTTTATTACGCTAACGGTTTGTTCCATTTTTTTTAGTCTGGCAACAACTGGTCTGAGAACAGAAATGAGGCAAAAGACAATACATTTTCATGTGGCTTTTATTGTAAAACACACAAAAACATGACAGAAATGTGACTAACTAGTTAGTCTAAAACCTGTCATTCCAAATTCCTCTACTTGGCGAGTAAATTTCAAAATTAACCTGGTTGATAAAATGTAAATTAAAAAGCATACAAGGCAATTTGATAACATACCGTTAGAAATTGTATTTCTGGGTGATTCAAAATAGTCAAAATTACAGACTAAATTGTCATTTAATATGCTTTTATTATATGTTGGTGCCTTTGTGTATCTCCACCAGGGTGGTAATAAATGTCAGAGTGTCATGCAGGGTAGTGCATCAGTAACCTCATATTTAAAAAAAAAAAAAAATTCCCTGCATAATCTGCAATAGTTCGTTTATTTTTTTGCCCCCTTCTCATTTCTTCTTCTCTTCATCCTTTTTGCTGTCTGGCTTGTTTCCTGTCTGGGATGCCAGAGAGCCCATGGCGTTGCGGATGGCCTCGTTGTTGGGATCGACGCCGGGCAGGTTCTCCAAAACGCTCTGAAGGAAGTCTGGGTCTTGCATCACATCGTAGTCGTCTTCCTCCTTTTTGATAACAAGAGGAAAGGAGTTAGGCTAAATTAGATCTTGTTATAAATATATGATCTCATATGATCTATGCATTACTGCATATAAACATCACAAACTTGCTCATCCTTTAAAGTCATAGCTTTTTCCCCATGCCAAACAAATTTGAAACACTTTTGCATTTTTGTGTAGACAGCCAAAATTAAATCTTTAAAAAAATATATATTTTTAAATTTCATATTTCCACTTCTAATCCAACTTGCATCTTCTTCTTTTGTTTACATTTAACACTTGGTGTGTAAACTTAACATACACGCTCCACGCCCTGTTTCTGATGTATTTCTACAGTATGTTAGCATTACAGCACCACATACAGGCTTAACATACCTACTAAGGTTTTGTGCCGATTTAGGGGTTTCCATGTGAATGAAGGCATTTTCAGTAACAGTACCGTTTACCAGGTTTTTTTTTTTTTTTTTAGAAATGTTCAGAAAAGCTGTTTTTGAACTGATAAGATTCAGAAGTTAAAATAACCCTCTAGCTCATTAAAAAAATGGCACAGGGTGTGTAAGTTCCAGGGTATGCTTATTTTTAATTAAAAAAAAAAAAAAAAAAACAATGCACCAGTAAAGGCTCAAACACAGGAGAAAATATTTTTAAGAGTCAACAACGCATACCCATTAGCTTTTTGATTAAGCATTTAAATGTGTAAAATTACAAACAATTCAAATACAATGCCTCACCTTTGTTGATTCTGCAGTCTCCATGGGGGCTTCTGTGTTCATTTCACCGTACTCTGTTACCCAATAAGAACTTATTTTACTGACACACCTAAAGAAGAAGTTTTATTTAGAACATAAACTAGTTTTACAAATGAAATTCACCTCCACCAGCAAGAGACATCTGCATGGCGTAGGCGATCTGCTCCTCCTCGGTCATGCTGCTGAAATCAGGAAGCACTTCTGTGCCGCTCTCAGGCTGGGATACTGACATTTTCAACAAGGCCTCCTCCGATTCTGCAAAGAAAAGGTTAACAGTAAACAAATCACATCCTTCTTTGTTTTTTAATCAGTGCTCAAAGATAAAAAAATATATAATAATTACCATCAGCACTGGGTGTGGGCACGCCTGCCTCAGCAGCAGAAGCAGCAGCAGCTCTACGAGCCTCCTCCTCCTGCCTCTGTCGCTGCTCCTCCATCGAAACACGCAACGCCTAAACAGAAGACCGCATGATGAGAAACAAACATTCATACCTGCGTTCACATGTAAAAGTAACTATCCTTCACTCTAAACACAGAAATGTGGGTGAAGTCAGCTGAAAATGCTCCACAAAAAAGGTCAAAGTTTCAAATTACAAACAAAATTTATCTGAACTTTAAAAGGTTTGTTGTGCTAATTTTTAAAGAAACAGCAAAAGTGCAGCAAAATAATTTAATGTAAATAATACATTTGAAAAGTGAAGGAAGAACATTTGTTTTTTTGCATAACTGGCTTGTTTCAAGAATGTCAGAAATTATCATTTTATTAAAAAGCCTCATTTTAGCAATTATGTTTAGTCCTAAAACTGCAATCTTTGTGGCAATTTCAAAAATTTCCTACAGTTTTAAATTCATATTTAGCATGACACGTGCACACATTTATCACCTACCAAGGCCAGCTCTGGATCTGCACTCGGGTCCACACCAAACTCAAAGTCGCTGGCACCAAGACCCATCATAGAGCCTCCTTCACCGGCCAGGATTGGGGAGGACAGCAGAGCATCAGCCAGACTGGGCCCAGGAGGGACTGTGACCAGGTGGGACCCTGTTCCCTCCTTCCCATTTAGAGTGTTAATAAAAGCAGTCAGCTTTTCTGTGTTGAACTCCTAAACAGGTGATATATTTATAAGTAGAACCATTTTTAAATCATGAAAACTTATGTTATATTTTCAATTACAAGTATTTCAGATGTTGCAATAGCAGATAAATCAATAATTAATGACCTCTTCTCCAAAGTTGATGATGTCTACATTGACTTTCTCTTTTTTCAAGCGCTTTGCCAATTTCACAAGCTGCAACAGAAACACAGAAGCAAAAAAACAAAAAAGGATGAAGATAAACAAATCAAGTTAGCTTTACCTCAACAAATAAATTAACATTTCTCTCTAAGGGATTCACCTAAAACATAAGACTTTAAACTCACATCTTTTTCCATATCCTCCACAGGACTTCCAACAAATGCAATGATCCTCATTTTGTGGTTTTTTCCTTGTCTGTGCTTTAAGGCCAGCTGCAAAAAATAAATAAATAAAAGCAAGGCTGCTGAAAAAAGTAAAACTATGATTCTTCTGAATTTAAATGACACAATTTGTTTATTTTAGAAAAACAGTCTAAATAAAATGTATAAATAGTTTATATTATAGGAAATTGATTAAAACTAATACTGTAAAATTGCCATAAAAGGGGTATTGTATCTGGACCTAAAGTGAGAGAAATATCACAAATTTTCTGTCTCAGTTTGTGGCTGAGAGCAGCACAAACAGTGAAGAGAACATTACGACCAGATGAGAGGTGGAAAAACAGTGGAACAAAGTGTGTGTGTTCATATGAGAAACAGCTGCTTTTCATTACTGCCAGAGAAGCTTCACCTTACACAACCAGCTGATCTAAAAGAACAAACTGTAGGGTGGAGACAAGGTGGGATACTTCTTTCAAAACTGTGGCTTCAGGGGTCATTTTGACCCAAAGGCAGCAAGAGTGTTAAAGTAGAAAGTTAAATTCATTCATATATGATTCATCCATCTTCAGCTTTGCTGATTGTACTTTTTACTTTCTATTTTAAAATTTGAAAAATGGCACAGAAGTGTGATTAATTAGTGAGCAACAGTTTTCAGTTAAATTAGAGTTTCTATTGTGTGAACAATGCAGCTATGTGAAGCAAGTGAATCTGTCAAAAGCTGGTGTTTGACAAAGAACAAAGCAGAGCTTGTTGTTGAAACAAAGCAGGACATAAAAGATGTAGAATTACAAGAAGAGTCAAATCAGAAAATGGATGGTAAGAACAGCAGTAATTTCAAAAGTAGTTGTCTATAATAGTTGAGAGAATTTGGTTCTTCTGGCTCAAAAGATCGAAGATCTTATGGGCTGAAGATTACTTACATGAGCCACTCTGATGCCCGTACAGAAGCAGATGTTTCCTTTGGGTTGGACAGCGTGGAGTTTGGACAGGATGCGACCGGTGTCTGGTGTCAGTGTGGTGAGGACCTCACAATTGCTATATCAGAACAGGATAAAAAAAAAAATACCCACAGTTAATCATCATCCCAACAAGGGCCAGATCATGATGAAACTGCAGAAATGGACATATAGAAATCAAGAGTACCGCTATCAATAAATTGTCAGAATAATGAAAATTCAATGCACGAATTCACAAACGTCATTACATCATTATATTGATAAATTGGAGAAAAATGCTTACTTTGCCATAGTAATGAGTCCCACATTGTTCTCTGGATTGCTGCGGGTTTTGGAGTGACAAACTATGTTGACAGCATCTTGCTGAGCCTGTAACCTTGTGGGCAGAAAGTCTCCATTTCTCATGTACTCGCTGTTGTCCACACTGAGGGAAAGATGTCAGTTAGATAACACTTTAGCATCAGTGTGGTAACCAACTAGCTGACGCAAGTCACCCAGAAAGTGTGTTTTCTTCACTTTAGCGCTGATAAAGAACTTCGAATAGAAGCCAATATTGTGACAAAAAGTAGAAACAAACTAGCTCGGCTTGCTACTGTTAGCAACAGCTAGATACAGTTGAACTAAACTAGCATTTGAGTTGTCAGGGGATGATTTAGATACAAAACATTACATCAGAAGCACAAACATTAACACACAATATTGGATGTGCTTAAATCAAAGCATACATTTATTTAAAACCGAAAATATAACCTAACTAGCGCTAACAATGACTCAGCTAACCCGTCACCGGTCAACTAAGCCGAAGAGGCCCGTTAATATCCCCAATTTTCCGATTTATACAACGATTAATCGAGTATTAACTTCCAATTATTCATATAATCTGTTACTGGTTTGACAACTATTGAGAAATAGTTTCTTTTAAGGTTCCTACCAGACCATAGTACTTTCCAGACCCATTTTGGAAACTTCTTGTTGCTCTCTGTCGCAGTCTTACAAGCACGCATCCTATTGGTTAAAGACTGAACAAAAAGAAACGTGATTGGTCAGAGAGTGTCTGCTTTGATTTGGCACTGGAAAGCATTCATAAGGAGGTACAAAAACTCTCCATGCACTCACAGCCTGTTTGTAGTTTGCATGTTTAAGAGTGTATATGTCATGAACAGGTGATCTAAAGCACAATCAATGCATCTTAACTGAGTTTGCTAATCAATGTTTTGTGGAGTGTTTTTTGTATAAAGACTATGGTACTTAAATGTTTCCTCAATTAAATTATTTAACATTGGCAGACAAGAGATAACTTTTAAATGCAATGCAAAGTTAACATGATCCAATCCCAATGTCACATATATCAAAAAACAAATAGGCTACTACCAGCGTTTACACTGTAGAATAAAAACACTTAAAACAGTTTGTCTACAACTTTCCTATTGTAGGACTGGTCATACACAGAATAAAAAGAAAATATCACAGCTTTGTAAAACAAACTTTTTGTTTCCAAAAGAAAAAAAACAGTGAAATTGTTTTGAGGCAGTAAGTTTTATTTAGAACTAATATTTTACAAAGGCACAAAAGCAGATTAGCCTGCTATTAAATTATTTCAAATCTCATAAACAAGAACTTCTGCACACTTTGATATCAACATCAAAAAGTAACTCTGAAGTAATTTCAGCTCGGGGACACAAATATTTAATAAAGGTCGTTCATTTTAATGTAAATACATTTGTAGAATTATGAGTAATGCTAGGAACAACAACGCAAATAACCTTAGAAGAGGTAATTAGAGTAATAACAAACTGATTGTGCCAGCTTGCAACATTATTTCATCATCTTTGGTATTTTAACAATTAGTAAAAACACCCAACAAAAAGAAAAAAACTTGCTCTTTAAAGGTTTAATCAGAGGCTTTAAATATTCGAGCACTTTAGTTTGAGCAAACTTAAGAAAAAAAGAACATACAAGTTCAGGACCAAACAACACTTATAAACTCAGTAGTCTTTGTTTCATGAGAATGGCCCCTTTTAGTTTTTGTGCTTTATCACCACCTATCAATCACTCTATTCACATGTATTCCAGCTAGCATACGAGTATAAAACACATAGAAATCTTCTTAAAATATTGTTTCGTTCTTGTTAGGGTTCACAGCCCTTAAAGTAGTATAAGTTCATTAGAAAATTAGTTTAAATAAAATGTGAAAGCTGAGGGTCACGTCTTTTTCCAGCATTTTTTTTTTTACATTTACAGTGAGTATTTAAAAAAACATCTTTACAGCATTTTAACATGAATGAGTACAGTATATTTTTCCAACAAAATACCCTATTTTTTTTATAACATGTGCTCCCAAAACAACCAATATAATTTGTGGTAGAGCATCTAAACAAACAAAAAGGGTGGGTGTAAACAGATTTACCCCTTTAGGGGTATAAACTGTAAATAAGAGATGGATGTCATCTTGCATCAGAAGTAAAAACCAAGTGGAAGAACAAACTGCAGTACCACCCATAACCACCAGGGGTCATGCACGAAACAAAGATATTGAAAAAGGGTATAATCTATTTTCTGAAACCTTTTTTTCCAAGTCGTTTTGGCACAAATGGTTAAATTCCCTCCTCATTTTCAGCATGGTTAAATACATTTTAATTATTAGACCTCAGAAATACAGTTTTATCCAATCAGTCTTTTTTAAATCACTTAGAAGTTTCATCTTTTGGTTACATTTCTCTCTCTTCTGGTTCCTAAAACATGAAGATGATATGACGTCAAATCTGATGTTGCAGACTGACAGATACACCAAATGATGTCATCGCTTTAAACACATCTTTTTAGATTCAGTCTGACGGTGAGATGGATATTCATGAATATGGTCAATACAAAACCCGTAAAAGGAAAGAATACTTGAATGACTTTTCTGCACACAAGCAACACTCAATCCTCATGAACGTTGGCATAAATGAGAAAATCAGGACCAAAACTATAACTGGTTGTTAATACAGGAACGTTTATATAAAGGAATGATAATGTGCAATACCCACCACATTAATGTCCCCACAAGTAATAAAGTCAAAACACAACTGTTTATCAAAGTGCAAAGAACAGGAACAAATATAACTATACCGCTTTGTCTCAGTGATGCACTACGAGGCTTTTATTTTGAAGGTGGTTGTATTATTTCAACCTTGTTCAGAACAAACTCCGTGTTCTTTTTGGTTCATTTGAGTCCTGTTCATCTTTCCACATTTATACCTGCAAGCAAAAAAATTTTGTTATAAAAGTACAACATTTAAGCAAAGAACAATCACCCCTGAGACGCCTGTAATGTACTTACATCGGATTGGCTCTCATAAACTGTATAATCGAGTGAGGTTGAATCCTCAGTACCAATACTTGCTTCAAGGGCAGATTGAGCTCTAAAACAAAAAAAAAAAGACAAAATAGAAATATGAGGTATTGCAATTCTTGCATCCTTCTACCAGAAATAATTAAACATTTTATTGCAAGATTTTAGAGAATTGTCTTCTAAGGCTGACTGGAGTGGACGGAGAAATGTCAACAATTCAAGGAGTCAACATTTTTTGTTTACACCTGGTAGTGAGACACCAGAGCCCTCTTTCAGAAAGCAGGATAAGTGAAAATCCTGAGTAAGTTCTGGGATAACTAGGTGTATAACCTGGGTTTTCGGTTTCAGAAAGCCAGATAGCTGTTATCCTGAGTTAACTTACCCCCGCAAGTTACTCCGTGAACCAACCCTGCTCCATAGCAGGATTACTTGAACATATCCTGAGTTTGTCTGCTTAGAGCTCCACCAGGAAAGTGTCAGAGAGGGCGTGTCCTTTTCTAAAGGTGCGCTTAGATTGGAGCACTAATACTGCTCAGAAATATAGGTCGGGAGAGAGTGATAATTAGACGTTTTGTCATTTAGGATAAAAATCTGAGCATTTTTATTTGTTTTTGTTTGAACAAGTTTCAATCTTTTCCTTCAAGTAGCCTACACCTTGTAGCCTTAATTTCATGTGTTGATTTGAGCTGAATTATGTAATTTATTTGTTAAAGGTTGAATATAAGAGCTTAGATTTCTGTGAATCACGCATTAACTTAATCAGCAATTATCTGCTGCACAACTTATTTTCTCTTGCAGCAGCAACAGTATTGTTATTTTATTTTATTTTTTTAAATATATGTTGATATTCTCCGTATACCGTCATTAATATTTCTAGTTCCAGTGCAGAGAAATGGACTTCCGGTCTTATTATTTTCTCCCGTTGCCACGGTGAATCGCGTTATCTGACTTCCATTGATGAGGGCTTCCTGCTCCAACTTAACTCAGGGGTAACGTGACTCAGAGTTAAGTTACCCTGTTGATATCAGCTGTTCTGAAACCGAAAATCCTGAGTATCACATATCGGGGTAAGTTGACTCAGAGTATCTGCGTTAACCCAGGGTTTGTTAAGCCTGCTTCCTGAAATGGGGCTCAGGTTGTTTCCAAAGTGTGCTTTTCAAGTTTTAGTGCAGTTTTTGACATCACATACAGCTCACTTTGCTTTAGGGAAAAAAAAAAAAACTCTACGCCTCCCAGTATCTGTTTCTGCCACTGTAACTTATTT
This sequence comes from Cynodonichthys magdalenae, assembly GCA_031762555.1. NCBI lineage: Eukaryota > Metazoa > Chordata > Actinopteri > Cyprinodontiformes > Rivulidae > Cynodonichthys > Cynodonichthys magdalenae. Next base: position 14,116,309 of record JARVJO010000155.1, on the reverse strand, counting down.
TGAAAAGGTCATAAAGTCAAAACTATGGTTCAATGAGAGCTCAGTTTACTGCCAGAACAGATGCAACCCTTCTATGTTGAGCCATTAAACTTGTAAAGGAATATAAAGATGATGTATTTGCATCCATGATATTCACTTCCTGTTTATATATCTTCTTACTTTATGGGAGAACTTGTTTCCAGGTCTTTAAGCTTTGCCTTATTTTCACTTCCTCCCCCCAACTCTGATGTTTCCTGGGAGTGAGCTGGAGAATGTGTTGTGGGAGCAAATCCTGAGCTAAGCAGGGAGGTAGAAGTGGAGGCTTCAGGAGTGTCATCGACAGGGATGCTGGGTAGGAGGAGGTCAGGGCGACCTGACGGCAAAACTGGGTGGAAGAGGAGGATAAAGTCTTATTACGG
>JARVJO010000155.1:14076708-14115901 GCA_031762555.1 Cynodonichthys magdalenae | reverse complement strand
CGGTGTTGTGAAGGATGAGATTCGCATGCTGGCACGTGCTTGAAGTTAGCAGTAAACATGACATGTTTTCCAGTGAAGTGAAAGCAGCTGCATTCTTTTTGTTTTCCAGCCCTTACCAAAACTTCCATCGCTGTCCTCTAAGGTGTCGGAGCTGATTTGGTGTTGGAGTGAAAGTGGGTGGTTGCCAGTTTGGGTCAACAGAAAAGCCCCAGAACCAGCAGGCTTTTTCATAGGACCATTGGCACGGCGCTTCTTAGTCGGAGAAGACCTCACTACATACGAAACAGAAAAGTGTAATTTAAAACTTCAAATAGTTCCACTGACATGTTGTATTTAGTTTTAAACTGACAATATAAACTTACTTGGCAACCTTTTGAAGACCCTGTTTAACATGAACCTCTGAAATCTCTCAGAGTAGAAACCTGGCTTATGTACTGATACCGTGTCCTGAGAACGAACAGATGTTTTTTTAACAATCTGTATTTGTAGACATGACAAACTAACAAAAAGAGGCAACTTACCCCATCATGAACTAGGGCTTTCCAGGAATGTTCAAGCTTCTTTACAAATCTGAAAAAAAAGTAAAAAGTTGCATTAAAATTAATTGGAGGAAGAGGATGTTTTTTATTATTATTTTAAAGCCCTCCATGGTTTCTAACTTCCTTCCTGAGATGCTACACTTCACACCCACCTGTTTTCTCAAGTCAGCAGACCAGCTGCTCCTGAGTGTCTCAAAAAACTAAATGTAGAAGACACCATCTGAGATGTTGACGCTTTAGTTTAACCTAATTGATTTCATGGTTTTTTAAGTTGATTTTATTAATAGGGTTGTTTGTACTTTATTAGGCCTTTCGTTATTTTCCGTCTTGTGACTGTCTTCTTTATTCACTCACACCATAAACAAGCCACTGCTTGTGCAAATTAGCTACAATGGCTTCAGGAGGGAAAAAAAGCAAACAAGTTCAAGCAAGTCAAGCTGAAATAGTCTGACTGTAGTCAACTACCAAGCAATGGGTGTATCCCTGCATAAAAATTGAGCATTGTGGCTTTCATAGACCAAACAAACAGAAAGATTGTCATGCACAGCTTAATTTATGTCAGTGGTTTTCAAACATTTTTTGCCGCAGTAAACATGCACGTCAAGTTGTATGGATTGTCCTTAAATTACACAGATCTTTCTACATTTTGCAGGTATAAAGATGTATTAAGAAATCTCACATTTTTCAAATATCACAATATATTTTCAAAAAATCTGCTTCAAATTTATTTAACATCCCAGAGCCTGTATAAGGTAAAATATAAAACAATAAACAAGCTAGAACTTGATGCCAAAGCATTGACTAGTTTGCCTCCACCTTCCCTAGAATCATCTGCATTGAAAGCACTGGACATGCAGTTACTTTTTTATCTCTATTTTTGGACTTAATATTCTATAAAGTGTGTAACTATCAACAATGTCTGAGCATGACTTCATATTTACCACATCATTTAATCAGGTATTTCATTTGCACTGTTGAAGAATTAGAAAAAATGCCAGTTTTATATTACCAATCATCATAAATGAGCTTGACTATTGACGCACAAATCTAATCAGACTTTGTACTACCCTAGTAGTTACTATGCCTATTTGTAAGTAAATATTTTATTTCATTCAGGAGATATTGTGCACACAAGACCACCCGTGACAGACGGACACCGCACTAACACACGGACAGAGAACCGTCTGCCTCCGTCCCCGGTGGGCAGAGGCATAATAATAATAAAATTTAACAGCTATCTCCCAATCCGATCTGTAGCAAGAAATAAATTTGCCACCTCTCTTCATCCTTTCCTGCTCCTCTACACTGCAGGTTTTGTTATCAACTCACGTACTTTCTGTTCCTGTGTTTGACAGTCACACCCACCCTGTTTTATTGCATGAGAGTACTATAAATTATTTGTGAAAATTATGGATTTTTGAGGATCAAGATACAGATAAATGCACTAAGGGGTTGACATGTATGAATAAAATAAACTACAACCTCTTCTAAGTGGCAAAACAACAAAACTTTTTCATAGTGTCAACATTTTAAGTGCAACTGTTGTTTTACTTTGTGAAAATATTCAACATTGATATCAATAAATCTTTCTTCAAAGAAATGCTTCTCTGTGCAAAATAGGTTTAAAAACATGGGAAACTTCCTAAAAGGAAGTGACAACTTTCTTTGCATTTATGTGGGAACCCTGTCCTGTTCAGTATACCAGCAGTGTCTAAACATGCTCCCCCCTGCAGCACCACTGTGCCCCCTCTTTGGGAACCTCTGATTTATGTCAAGTGAACCTGGCTCATCTGTTCTTGCTTCTCTTGTTCTGACTTCCCAAAACACATACATTTCAATTGAAATCCCTCAACCAGTTTTTACAGCTACAACAACCAACAGTTTGTTAAACTCATCCCAAAGTCTACATGCCACCAAAACATACTAGTAGGATTATGTTTAAAACAAATCACCTTAATGTATTTAGAGTAAAAACTGACAGATCTTTGAAGTTGCTGCTCAGCTGGTGTCCTTTTTTTAATCCTGTCTGGGTTTGTGTTTTGAGATTCAGTGACCAAACAAAGGTAAAAAACATGTTTTGATACCTGTAGGACTGCAGAATGTCAATAATGCCTGTATACACCAGCAGCCTCTCGCCTTTCGAGTTTCGTGCTGGAATTCCTCCAGTCCTGAAAAATAAAACACAGGTCTGTCAAGGCTGACAGATTTCTAACAACAAAGGCAGCACACACACAAAGCCTCTCAAGTGTCACTCACGTGTCCGCTGGCTCCATTAATCCCACGCCTCCTGACTCAGCCTGAATGGCCTCGATAGCCGTGCTATACAAAGATTTTTGGACTTGTGGCTTCCTTTGGTCCAAAGCAGCTGCCTCTTGGCTGGCCTGTTCTCGACAGGCCTGATCTAAATTGTGAATTCCTACTAGAAGACTGTAGTCCATAATTTTGAAACTCTGCAAAAGCTGAAAGCAAGTAGAAAAACGCAAGTAATGAAAACCCATGTATTGAATTAGACATTAAAATATGAATGTTTTATTCAGTTGTATTAGGTTTTTGAGAGGCACCTTACCAAACAGTCTCTCTGGATGGTCTTACAAACAGCATTGTACTTGTCCACCTCGAGTAACAGCCCCCCTCCCATGTCCTGCATAAAGTCCAGGTCTTTATATGTGGGCACGGCTTTCTCTCTCTCTTTAGGCGAAGCTCGTCGCTTATAGGTGGAGCCTTTAAGATCAAACTTTTGGTGCATTTTTACTGCACTGGGGAGCAAATTGTTCATGACTACAATGCGGATGTTTTTGCCACCTATCTGCATGCAGTAGAGCCCATAAAACTTGGGCAATAAGGTCCTCTTGTTTTGGTTCAGATTCTGCAACAGACCAGGTATAAAGGTCAAAGAGATTAATAACACTGATAATTGTAAGTGAACTGAATGACAATAGGAACATTTAAATATATAAAACAATAGGCAGAGGTGTGTTTGTAATCATCTCAATGCAGCTAAGAACGTTTCAGACAAACCACACTGTCTCCCATGTTGCACCATCATTCACAAACAAGAACACATTACGGGACCAAAGTCTGGCAGGAAAAATATTTCAAAACTTACAATAGGAACTTGTTTTTTATTTTAATGACAAATCGTCTGCAGATGGTCTGTAAAGTCATTAAATCATAAAAATTATCAACGTTTCTGATCCAAGCCTGAGGTAATTTTATTATCCAACTTCTTTTTTCAGAAGAATAAAAGTGCTTGAATTTTTAATAAATCTGAAGTTTCTTAGTGCAACAATATGGACCTAAATTCTCACTACACTGAAAAAAAAAAATAGTATAACCACTTCTGACTGATTATCTGAGGCTATAACTCAGGTTGTTTTACCAATACTGAGTTCAAATTTAATGCGTTCACAGTATACACTCGAGAATGACGCCATGAAAAACCACTTCCCTCTGCCTTCCAGTGAAATTCTGTCACTAAAAACCAACATCGACACACAACCTAAGATGATGACAAACTAAACTAGATGGACAATCATGCTTAATTCTGCAGATAATCTCTGTTCATACCATAAAGTATCCGGGTAGAAGTTTCTGTAGAAACTCTGCCTCTTTGTGCTGCACTGTCTTAATAATGAATTCATCATCACTAGAAACGTAAAACAGAGATCCACTGGCCCCGGAGTTCGACAGCTCAATTAGCGACTCGTTGCACAGAGAGTACTGTAAAAAAAAAAAAAAAAAAGAGAGAAAACAAAGTGTTAAAGACATGAAAAAAAAGAACCAAACAACACAACTGGCTTTCAGAGGGAAAATAAATGACGAAAACTCCACCTCTCTTGTGTCAACACTCATTTGTTCAAACTTTCCCAGTTTCAGTCTCTCCAGTTACTCAATCACGCTATTCTTTTGGTGCTTTTGGGCTGTTTTGCCTTTTTAGCGACACTTTATCCAAACAGAATAAATGCTGTTTAAAGAAATGTACCATGTAGTCATCGGGGCGTATGCCAAACATCTCTCTGAAGTAGCGGAAGGCAATTGGAGCGTACGTTTTGAACCTGAAGTCTCCATAGTGGTGAGCTGGTGTCAGGTTACTGCCCTCACTGACAAAAAAATACAAAACAAAACAAGAAAAAAACCATTACATGCACACAAAAATAGCAAAAAAAAGTATTAAGTGGTGTGAAACTGTTCACATACAATAAATAAAGAAACATTTCCTTATTTTAAAACTTTCAAAACTCACTTGGGAAAGAAGATGCTTTCCACCACCTCAAAGTCCTGCAGTAGAACATCTCGCTCAGGTTTTTGGCTCAAGCTGCCCACTGTGTATGTGATACCCAGCTGTATTGCCCCTTTCAAAGCAGAGGATGTTGTCTGAAAAGAAAAAAACATGTTTAAAATGCTGCAAATGAGGACAATCACTGCTAAATCAAGCATGATAAACACTGGAGATTAACTGAAACTACAAACGGTAGTGAAACCCCATCAGTGTGACCTAAAATCCTTGTTTCTGTTTATTGAGTCATGGTTCCTGATATGATTAAACTGGAATAAAATCTATAGTTTTGCATTTTCTTACTATCAAATCAGATTATTTACTTTAGGAAGTTAAGTACAGGCAAAATGCATGAGTCTGCTGTGTTATAAAGCTGATCTATGTGGGAATGCAGATTTCAGAGCATTTATTAATTTACAAAAATTGTATATTTTTTTGGAAAATCAACCTGTATGTTGATTTTAATTTTTTTTCTTTCAAATACAATGTCAATATTTACTCTAAAAAGAGTTTATATTCAATGAGGAGAGAGAACTACGAGTATACATATTTCAAAGATGGGGGGGGGGGGACCGATAAATTAAATTGTGGCTTCTTGTGTGCGTGCGATGGCACCTTTTTGTATGTCGTCTCCCCCGTGGGATCAATCCCACGATGGCCGATGGTTTTTTTCATGGCTGGGGACATGACGATGCTCGGACCCTGTCAGACCAAACATAAAACAGCAGAAAGTTACAAAAAGGAGAAAAACAAACAAACAAACTCACAGGTTTGATGCAATATAACCGTCTTGTGTTTCAAACAGGAAAGAGGCAATAACATGTCAGCAAAAAAATTGCTAAATATCATCTTGTTACAGTCATTATTACATTTTGTGTTTCCTAATCGACACAAAACTCTATTACACACTTCCTCTCTGGTTGATTCTCACCTCTGCAGAAGCATTTTTTCTGGTCCCTGATGGATCTGGAGAGGGTTAAAATAGTAAAGACACAAATTAAATAAAGAATTGCTAACAGAAAAGAGAACACTTGGCAATCAAGCATAGGCCCTTTCTTCACTAGATGCAACAAAATCAAACAGCACAGCTTCAAAAATCTTCCATCATTGTAACCTACTAAAAAGCAAAACGCACAGCTGAGCTCCAACACAAGCATGCAGACAAACCTCATTTATCTCTAACAGAAAACAACATCTTCCTAAACTGACCGTGCAGGTCGTTGCGAGCAAAGACAGGAATAAAAGTGAGTTCAAACAGGGCCCGTGAGGAACAATTACAAAAGTAAAATACATTAAGTCTGCTGCCATTCAAACGTAGCTCCTTTATTTAGCAATGAGTTTAACAGAAAAATGCTGCACAAGCTTTGTCAAACATACAAACAAAAACAACCCTGATAAGACTTAAGAAATGCAGTTACAACTGTACTAGTAACAACTAACCTAAAGAATAACAAAACTAACAAAATCATGGGTACAAACTAAAACCCAAAGAGCTAATAAAAACATGCTGGTGGAAATATTGTGGTAAAAAATAACAGCATTTTGGGATTAAAATACATTGAAAGAAAAAAAAAACAACTAATATGCTTAAACCACAATCAACAAAATTTAAATCAGTGAGCACTGATAAGATAAACAATACAATCTAGGTCAGTATTCCTACTTAAAATACCTTACACGTGTATCCTATAAAAGACTGAAAGAAAAAGCAAAACACACCAGAACAGGAAGACATTTAGGGAAATACAATCACTTATTTGCCGAGAAGCACATAAGACGACTTTTACTGCAGCATTTATCATTTTAACATGAATTATAATATATTAAAAAAGTGTAATGAGGGTAACGACAACAGCTGAATACAATAACCAAAAATAACCAACCAGTGTTCCAAAATACAACAACTGTACTGCCCTGAGGCAAAACTGGAAATCAAATATTTCAACTAAATACAGTCATACAATGCGCTCTCGGAAACACGATATTTGACCTATGGGTATATGTGTATACATATAAACAAACTCATCTTAAGCCACAAATTATACGTTTTTGAAAGAAATGGTGTTATTTTAATTATAACACAATACTTACTGAGCGTTTGGCCCTGAAGACCTGGAGGCTCCTCTAAAGCTGTGGCCATTCAGAAAAGACAACAACTAAACCCAGGTTTTAATGGACACTCGAGCTGTAAAAGTGGACAAACAGGAGCTCGTTAAAAAAAACATACCGTTTAGGTGATTTCATATTAAGGACCAAGTTGACTGACTCGGTTAACATGAACACGTACAAAACAAGACGTATCAACCTTTTCAAGACAAAACAATGAATATAGAGTAAGAAGGCATCCAAGAACTTTGAGTGCTTAAAATTACTGATAAATGAACGTTCAGGTTACGATACTTGACGAACGAAGCGTAAAAGCTAGCTGCTAACTTTTTTTGCTTAACTGTGTTGTTAACCAGATATAATTTACAACGTTTTAACTAACAAACACGACACAAACAAACGGCCAACTTACTAGATTATCTTGTAAATTATTTTTGCGAGTTACCAGACGGGAACAAAAGTCGTCTTCTAAAAGGAATGTTACCCCAGACAAGTAAACAAGGAAGCAATGCGGATACGTTAGTAGTTTTGTAATTAAAACAAACTCGCTCACAACCGGAACAGGCACCTCGTTTCCGGCGACTGTAATGTTTTTCACAATAAAACACAAAACCGGAAATGTCCATTCAAAGTTCAGCCACGCGGAATAAATACATGTCTAAAATTAAATAAACACTCTAAACGTAGAGAGTAACAAGTTCCTTAAAAATGTAAACAATAAATATTTTTTCAGAATATTCAATAAAATGCAACAAATTAAAATAGATGCAACAAGATTTCAAATAATAGTTTGAAAACTAATAGTCACATTTCATTTTTTACAAATATTTTGTAAACAAAAACAGAATATAATCATTTGAAAGTATTTTTTCTTATCTACTTTATATTTTATATATGATGATGCAATCCACTGGATTTTTAAAAATAACTTTTTTATGATAAAAAAATGCAGTTTCTAAAATTTGCAGCAACACTAATATTTTTTCATTCAACATTAAATTAATTTGATATATAAAGACACGAACACAAGAAAAGTAATGAGAACCGTTTGGAAAACAGCACTTCTGCTTTTATTTTGAATGCATAATCTTTATTTATAGACTACGTGCAACACACATTAACAGCAGGATTATGTAAAAAAAATTATGACTTTTATTGGACATTTCATCTGAAATTAAGAAAAACACACCTTTAATGTTTGTATCCAACTAATCAAGTTATAAACCTATTACAACTTCTGTTTTTCTGAAGAAATAAAATGCACACATGTATTTGTTTGTTAGTTTGCTTTGTTTTATTTATTTCAGAGTCATTTATTTATAAAAGTTTGTAGTATTAAAGTAAGAAACGTTTTGTAAGAGAAAGGACTTATACATTTGAAAGTTAAGTTTCTGGTTGTCTAAAAAACAAAAAACTGATTACAGTAACACAACCAAACTCATTTCTAATTTTCTCTTCTGACTTCCACAATGATTAATTCTTTTTTCTTTTCTCTGTTTCTTTTTGTTGTATTTCAATAAGTTTGGTTGTCAGTTATTGCAAGCATTTGGGTTAAACGTGAATCCCGGCACTGCAGGCATTACAGGAGAAGTGTACCCTGGTGTTCCCAAGTAATCTGGATTTGGCAGCTGGCTGTTGAAGCAGGTCCATCTCTTTTCTTCTTTGTACTCGCAGCACTCGTACGGACTAGTCTTAACAGAATATTCCTCAGTACAGAACTGAGACAGGGCTTTTTTCCACTGTAAGAAAAAAATTGAGTCATGATTTACAACAATAAAAATAAGTAAAAACAATACAGTGCAATAGAATTAATAAAATCAGACATATAAAACAAGATAAAATACTAAAATCAACAAACCCCCGTCAAGCTGTTCATCTCCATAAGAAGCAAATCATTATAAATCTCATTATATATTTTATTACCTGATAAAACAAAGTTATAATAGTGAATATGAATATCGCTTGCTTACGTTACACAGTATGACAACATTACTGTAATAACATTTAGAGAGGAGGCCTTAACGGGGCATTTTAAGAAAATGAGCTTTATTATCTTGAGAGAACAAACACAAATAAACCTTCACCTCAACAAAACAAACCTCATCGCCACCCGATAATGAAATAAATCTTATTATCTTGAGATAATGTCTTAAAATCATGATTGGCTTTTTAAAGAAATGTTCTGCTTTATTTGTGTCCCGAAATTTTAAATATTGCATTTTGTGTGAAAATATGTTTGTTTGATGTCTTTCTGAAAGTATATGTTTTTGATCAGACTTTAAATTACATCATGTTGGTGCATAAACTAGAGCAGGTTATTAGAGTTCAGGGTAACACAGACTTTTTAACCTTGAATTTCTATTTTATCATGACTAGATTAAAAGAGAGATCAGGCCTCTTATGATTCCAGAAACTCACAGCTTGCTGGGTGCAGCAGAGGATCTGGTTGATTTCCTGTGCTACCAGTCCACTGCAGCACACAGTGTACCACGACTCCAGACGGTTGACGGTGCTTCCAATGCGGCGAAAGAAGCTGAAACCAGAGGGCGGGAAGAAGCTGTCAGGATATCTGGGACGGCTTTGACTCTGGAGACAGATGTTGGCCAGATTTAGTGGAGTAGGTTTGGCAGGTGGGAACGGGATATCTGGCTCATTCAAGGTGTACGCTGTGGTCTCTGAAATCAAACACAAAGCAACGCAGAGACTGATGTTGTTGCAGTTTGAATGTGACACAAAGCTGGAACAATCAAGAAGTCTTACCTTCCAGAGATGCACCAAGAATTGTTACCACCGCGGTTATCCAAAATGCAGTGAGGCCTCCGGCTGAAGTCATGGCTGTGGTGGCAGTGAGGTTCTGGAAAGGCGGGTTTGTGATGCGGTGATCCGCAACCAATTTAAAGGCGTATGGATGTGGAGGGGGAAGTGCGCGTTGGGGAGAAAGGTTTGAAGTGGAAGTGGGAGTGGAGGGTGGTGAAGGGATGTGGTGATGTGTCAAAATAAAAACAAACTGAACTTGTGTTTTTGTTCTGATATGGTTCAAGGTTAGATTTTCAAAACAATTCGTTAACCACACCAAAATAAGACAGAAGAACATACCTTGTATTTCATGTGGATTTTCTGTTGGTAAATGTAACTTTTTATTTTATGAACAATTGTTATCTTACCTGTTGTGGATAACATTTTAAAAGACCTTGTATTGAAGAAATTATAGACTGTATAGAACGTGTTCAACTCAAGGCCCACAGGCCAAAAGTGGCCCGCCACAGCATTTTAAGAGTGCTTCAAAGATGTATTAATGTCTTGAAATAAGCGTATGCTGTGTTAAAGCCAGCAGATGATAAACTACATCTCCCATAATGCTTGTTGATTAACTTACTCGCAAAATGACAGAATCTCACCACTAGGCAGAGGTGCACAGGGTTCAAAAATAGCTTGTAGCCAACAAAATTTGATCTGCATTTTGGTGCATTTTCGCCAACTAATTTGTACTTACATGTCAGGACAGGACTCAGTTTTTGCCATGCTGTGTTTTAGTAACCATAGTTTGAGCACTCAGAATGTGGGGCTTTAAGTCCTGAGTTGGAGCTAATGTTTTGTAGACGTCATCTTCAAGCAACTTTAATCTAAAACAGTTTCCTATAGAAGCTCATGTATATGTCTGCACATTTTACACTATTTAGCTTTAAAAGCTACTATTTTATTTTTTTCAATATCTACGTGATGCTAAATTGGTTGCAATAAACTGGTGGCTTTACAAAATGACATTGGTATAAATCACTCCTTGTTCCTGCTCAGACTAGATGTTAGCTTGTCAGTAAATAATAATTTACTAATCTTTCTACAGAACAATACTTCAAAAATCTAAACTGTTGCTTTGGGACATTTCTGGCAAATGTCAGCTGTTGAATATTTACCCAATGAAGAAGTAATCTAGACTGAAATGTGATGATAAATGTTGATTAAAACTGTTACATTCCTTCTCTGATGCATTCAATGCAACTGCCTGTTAATCAGTAACATGTTTACAGGTTGATTCACGATTAACAACCTAAACGTTAACACATTTTTTTGTAAAGAGACACTGAAAAGAAAAACAGAAAACATAATTACAGCAAAGCAAAAGTTATTTCAAAGCACAGGTTAGTTCTGTTATTTGATACTGTAAAACTTTGGCTCTGCACATGGCTTTACTGCAAAACAAAAAGCAAAAAGTATTTTGCAAAACAAGTTCTTCTGTTGTAAAAGTATCTTTGACTTGTTTTATCAGCTGTTGAAGAAATCTTTCTTTGTGAGTTGGATTCCACATCGAATGGTCATGCAGATAAAAGTAAATACCTGAAAAAAATCAGAAAACAATAACAGCTTGTCCACGGGTGCAGAAACGTTGAGATACAGAAACTTTAAATGCAAATAAAAAATCCACACAAACTACAGTTTTACACTCTAAAAAATGAAATGTTGGATTTACTTAACCATGTTATATCAACTGGTTCCACTTAACTGAGTTGAGTAAACTCAAAGCAATATATCAGTTTTTTAACCAAAGAACATGAGTAGGTTGCTTTGCATTTACTCAACTTGGTTAAGTTGAACCAGTTGACATAACATGGTTAAGTAAATCCAACATTTCATTTTTAGAGTGTAGCAGTGAGAAAATAAACAAATTTATTTTCAAATGTTTACTAAATTCTTAAAAAGTCCATGTACTCTTGTTCTCAGTAAATGCAATTGAACAAAGCAATTAGCAAGCATTAAGCTAAAAGTATCAAAAGGCTAGTTGTAAGTTAAAGTAGCAAAATGCTAGGCAAAAGCTAGGATTAGCTACATAAAGGTATCAAAACATAAGCGGGTGAAAACATTAACCAAAAGTATCCAAAAGTTAGCTAGAAGCAAGCGTTTAGCTAAAAGTATCAAAAGACTAGTTTTAAATCTAAAGTAGCTAAATATTAAGCAAAGGCTAAGAGTGAAAAGTACCAAAACAATAACTAAAAGTATTAAAAGTTTAACTTGAAACAATCATTTAAAATATTAAAAGGCTAGTTAGAAACTTTGAGTGGCAAAATGCAAAAGCTTGGAGTAGCTACGTAAACATACCAAAACATTAAGTAAAAAAGGTTAACAGCATGCTAAAATTTGGCTAAAAGCTTAAAAAAAAAGGCTAAAACAAGTCTATAGCTGAAAGTAAGATGATACCTCAGGCTAAAAGTATAAAAAAAATAGCTAAAAATATCAAGATTTTTAATTCATAAAGTAAAAATTGACAACAGTCTCATTTAAACTTTTAGTAAGTTTGAAGAAATCTTTAGAGTGGCTAAAAATGCAAAAATAGAGCTAAACGTTTACACATGGGGTAAAGGTTAGAGGAAGTCCATATTTGAATTGAAGCTTCTTTTTTTTAGTTAAACAGGAAAGACATTCCACTGAAACGTTTTCACTCTCATTGCACCATGAGTCCAATAAGAGTTAAGGATGTCTAATAAAAAATTCTATTAAAAAAATCATCCTGACCTTTTTCCCTTCTGACACAACAAACATGACAAAACTCCTGGAGCTCTAACTGGAGGGAAACAAGCCCTGAACTCCTCTTATCTTTCTCTCCCCAAACAACAAATAACTTGCAGGAAACTCCTTCATCGTGTCTGCAGAAACTGCGTGAGAGAGTTTCCTGTTATCTGAAAATCACTTGCTCACCAAAAAAATGATGAAAATGTCTTTTCATGTCATTATCTGCAGACGGTGGAGAGTGGAATTAAGACTGGACTCATTGAAATCCTGCTAATCAGTTCTTACACTCCTTAAAATTCAGTCATGGAACAAGTATTTACATGGGTCTGCACACTTTCTGTCAGGGATATCAAACATCAGGATGTTGTGAAAAATGTAATGAAAAATGAAAGCAATCATTTGCAAATCTCATAAATATATCTTTTAGTATGATGAATAAAATGTGGATTTATGAGATTTGCAAATAAGATTTATTTTAAAAAGGAGGGCATCATCAGGGCAACAAAAGGTTGTAAAAATAAGGCCTATTGCCTAAAACAACTGGATGAGCATTTTGAAACAGTTTAGTTACCATTTTAAAATGCTAATAAAAATATAATTCAGTTTAAAATGTAATTTTCATGTTTGTTTGCTTTATTTGCTCTGTTTTTCTTTTCATGGATTTCCCTGCTGTCCCGTGAACTTGTCTTTAGGTGTCCTCAGTTATCTGTAGCTTAATACAACAATTAGACACAACAAACATTTGTTTTATGTATAAGTTGGCAGTGAAACCCATTATTGTCTTTAAAGACAGATTAAAGGTTATTTAAGCCTTTTAGTCTTTCATAAAGAAAACTTACTGTACATTTGGTGTAGCAGTATTCACAACACACTGATATCACTTGAAATCCTTAATATTGTAAATTTAAAGATTTGATCAAATCATTTCTCCTTCTTTTAATTGAGGCAGCAAATATTTAACATTGTAAATGAGATCCTTTAATTTGTTTTTTGTTTTACCATCTGTCAGAAACTGTCTGGTGGTTTTGGCCTCTGATTTAGTTTGTATGTTTTCAATAGTTATCAGCTGATGTCAGTTTTAGTTTGGCTGCCAGTCAAAGGAAAGGAGTGTCCCTGCTTTGTTTATAAATAGTGATCTTATCATTTTATTGGGCACAATACAAATGTAAAAGTGTTCTTGTTTTGCATATTTAATCTTCCTTTAATGCCATTAGTCACATCTGGCAGTTAAACCACGGCGTTGAGCCTTCCTAACACATTCAGCGTTCATTCTGTTGTTTTTTGACTTATATGAAAACATTCAGCTCAGCTGGGAATATTGTGCAGTGCCTCTTGGATTTTGTAACTTTTATACCATTGAAAATATTTAATATCAGTTACAGAAAACGTTTTCCACAGCATTACACTGGGATCACATCAGAAACAAAGTTCTCTTTCAACTTCTTCAGCTCACTCAGACCTAATTTTGTCTTTTTGCTGCTTTTAGGTTTTAGCTGCATTACTGTTAGCTTGTGTTTGCTACTTTTAGCGTTTAGCTATCATTTTTGTACTTTTAATTTGAGCTAGCTTTTTGTTACCTTTAACTTACTGTTTTGTGACTTTTAAATTTAAGCTAGCCTCTAGTAGCTCCTTTTGGCTACTATTTTGCCTTTTTCAGCTATTTTTCTATTTATTATTTTGCTACTGTTATTAGCTAGTGTTTTGCTTCTTTTGGCTTAGCTAGCAGTTTGTTAGTTTTGCTATTTTTTAGCCATTAGCTGTGTTTTTGGATTTTAGCTAGCCTTTTGCTTCTTTTAGATTTTTTGCATTAATTTGTTCCTTTTATTACAACTTAGTTTCAGCTTTTTTAGCAGACCCATTAGTGCGCCACATTCACACTGCATTTTTGCAAATTATAAATAAATAAATGCACATATTTTTTTTTATCTTTGTTAAATATTAGTGTTGCTGCAAATTTTAAAAATAAATTTGCTCCCTTAGCTACAATCATTTTTTAAAGCTCAAGATCAATTCATAACCTTTGTAGAAGTAAGAGTTCTGCTCATCTTTAAAAAGGAAATGGGAAAAAAACAAAAACAAAACAAAACAAGGAAATTTTTCACAAGGAAGTAATATGGAATGTTTGTTAAAGAAAATGTAACAACCGTCATCTGTTGAATTTTAAAAGTTATGGGTTAAATCATTTGCAAAACAGGAAACAGTAGATCCGCTCTGGTGTCCTTTTCCAGGTCTGACAAAAGCCGACAGACAGCCACGGCTCTTCATCCGCTCCTCGTAGGACCAGAAACACCAGTCAGACCAGAGGTAGGCTCAGGGGAAATGTGTGCAGGCGTTTAAGCTGTAATGGATGGAGAAATCCTGACCAGAAAAGAGAAGCATGAATTAAAATCAGAGGTTAGGATCCTCCAACAGAAGGAACACTCTGACATCAGAAACTTTCAGGTAAGTCACTTTTATTTAATTAAATTTTCTCTTATAAACACAAGACATTTTTATTTCTTCTTCTCCCGGTTATTGAACAATTTGAAACCTGCTGTTATTAGGCACAAAACCACATTGTTTGGCTTTCAAAAATGACAAATTACATGTCCGATCACTTGTTGCTGGAAACGATTGTGTAATTATTTGCATTTAGGCTGCTTAGAATAAGCCACTGGAGCAGTTCTTAGTATGTGGACACATAAACAGACGCAAATTTAGAGCACATTGTAATTTTCTTTGCCTGCAGGCCCCAAACACTGTTCACAAACACCTGCCTGTGGATCAGTGCTGACACTAAACAAAAGCTGTTCATGGCAAAACAGAAATTTTATGCTCATTTTGCACAAAAATATGAAAGAAAATAATTGCTTGTTGTTTCTCAATAGTCTAATTCTGAACTATTTTTTAGACAATACCAAACAAATCCACCCGTTAATTCATGTGAACTTGTGCAAAACCTCTGAGAATTAAAACAAATATTTACAAATTACAATTTTATTGTAATGACAGAGACAGGAATGTAATTATCTGATATGTTAATGCCAAATGCAATTAATGTTGACACTCCAGGAAATAGTAATGATTTGATTGACTGAAATGAGCTAGATGTTACACTTAAAACTGTATTTCTGGTGACTCTCTGCTACTACCACAACAAATTTTAGCTCAATATCAATAAAAATGAAAGAGCTATAAAAGTTTAGTATTTTTTGCTAATGTGCTCCTTCTGTTCCTCTTAGAACCAATGGAAATTACCCTTTTAGGACTTGATACACTACAGAACAAAACTTTCTGCATTCTGACACCTTTTTCACTCTGAAGAAGCTGCAAAGCAGGTTTAATGAATGACTCATCTCGTTCCTGTGGCAAGTAAAACAGAGTGAACTCATAAGAAGAGGAGGAAGCTCGTTTTAAAAAGCGGATGAAGTGTTTTGTGCCGTTAAGAAGATCATCACTAGAGCGGAGAATTAGTGAGAAGTAGGGAGCTTCATCTAAAGTGGGCTACAAACACCAGTGAGTTTTCGAATAAATGCTTATTTTTATCGCAGGTGACATGAATGCTGCTGATTTATGTCATTTTGTTTGATTTTAATTTTTTCATCACAGCATCATGAGGACTTCCTGGATCCTGTTTGTTTTCCCCATCTTGTTGTCTCTGGGTCTGGTGATGGTTATCCTGGGTCAGTTCCAGGAAATGGATATGATAAATAAGAAGAGTGAAGAGCTGCAAGAGATGTCAAAGGCAGCTTATAACAGACTTCAGTACGAGTCTAATTTTAAGAACGCACTGGATGATCTGCTGGTCAAGGGTGAAAAATCCAAAAAGGAATTGGAGGCTGCGCTGGTTGACCTCTCCTCACAGCTGGATAGCAAGAGAAAGGAGAGCATCAGCTGTCAAGAACAAGTGGTAAAGATGTTTGCATTTATCTTTTTGCTTAATATGAAAAAAGTTAGGAATAAAAACAGTTTAGACCATAATGATAAATCAGTGCACAGTTAAAACAAAGCACAATATTAATAAAACTGACTGAGTTAAAACTGTTTTCCTTGAAAAATGCTAACAGGACTTCCCACCCTTGGTTCTCAGGACTCACTTTCCTGCATATTTTAGGTGTGTTTGTGTTTCAACACACCCACCTTACAGGAATAACTGAGTTTTGCTGAAACTTGGGATTTACTCATCAAGTAAAACCAGATATACTGAGTTTGCTTGTGGTGACCACTGCAGAAGGGAGCAAGAAAAAACAGCTAAAACAGCTAATTCAGTGTATCCCTGCTTACAAAGACGACTTAATAGAAAAAGCTTATCATGTTTGTGGTGTCAAAGTGAGAAAACACATCATCTCCTATTTCCAACAAGCTTTCAGGACAAGCATAAAGAAAACATCAGCCTCCAGCATGGGAGTAACAATAAACTGGAAACAATTGTTTGTTTTTTATCATTTTTTATGCAAAACTGAATCTTTATACATAACATTCAAACTAAAGTACATGCATCAGTAATCAAAAGTAAAACATTTGTCTCACTTTCACTAAAACATCTGTTTAACAGAAAGTGAGAACAGTCACGATGAACAAAAGAGTGAACACCCAGCAGAGTGTCTCTCACTCACAAAACAGACAGAAAGGAGGGAAAAACTTTTAAGGAACTTTCTAAAACTGTGTTTGTAACTTTTTAACAATATAACAGTGTTTAAAACACCTTTTATTATTAAACTAACAAAGTAACCTTTTATTTTCTTTATAAAAATAAAGGGTTTCAGTCTTTTTCGCAACTGCACAATTTACTTTTGTTTCCCCAATAACAGTAGATGAGAGAAATAGTTTAAATGTTTTATAAAATTAGCTTTCAACTTTTATTTTACATTATTTTTCTTTTCTCAGACAAGATGTGCATGTTTGGATGTGTGTAAACAGTCTTATAGGCAGGACAAGTTTAGGTGTCAGGTATTCTCATTCTATTTAGAGGGTTATTTTAAGAGCTTTATGATTTTGAACTTTTACCAAAAGAGAAGGTTGGACGATTAAACAATTCAGAATAAGTTCAAAGTCATTTGAGGTAGTTTCCGTGGCAAAGAAATTAAATAAGTTTTAACTTTTTTTTTTGCAAAGGATCTAAAACCTTAACACGTGCACCAAATCATCAGTAATTTAAATATCTGACAAAAATCTTTTTCAAGGAAAAGGGATTTATTTATTGTCACGTAATCTAAAATCCCCAATTCTAAGTTTTCAGAGTGTGATGCCCCCACGTGACGGATTTATCTTCTGTCATATTAAAAGAAAAATTAAGCTGCCTCAGTATCACTTTTATTGAAGGGCATTATTTAAAAAAATGATCACAATAACTTGAAACTTGACATCATTATTTGATAGACTTGTTTTTAATACAAAATCTTTATGTTTATCCATTTTTCTGCAAGCATTTAGCAAATTATGCAAGTTGACCCAATATAACTAACATCTATTCTGGTTTTTTTTTTATATTGTGTAGAAAACAAAAACCCAGGAGGAGGCAGCTAAAAAGGAAACTCAAAAGAAAACAACAGGTACAATAAACTGTCTGTTTCTGCTGCCACCGTGTGCTGGAACACAAGAATAACAGTTTAAATCTGTATAATGTTTTTTTCTGTCACTAAGATGAACTAAATGCAGAGTCTGAAGCCTGGAAAAAGGAGATTGTCACTTTGAAAGCAACCCTGGTGGGATACAGGCCAATATGTGATTATATAAAGCCGGACAAGAAAGCTTTGTGAGTCACAAGAAATCCAACATTTTCAGACGACAACACAAAACTGATGGAATAACAACAATTTATTCATGTTTTTCAGGGAGTTATGTGGAAAAGTAAATCAAACAAGTTGAAGAGAATCCAGAGGATGAAGCTGCAGCTCCAGAAAAACAGCATTTAACATTTGACGAATACCTTGTATTCTTTTATTTGCTGTTATAGCCATGTTTCACTTGAATTTAAGATATTTCTGGCCAAAGTAAAGTGTTAATCTCAGTTACAGCTCTATATGTAACTACATGCATTTAAGTGAATTTGTATGTTATTTGAAGTGGGTTTCTGTTAAAAGGTTAAACAGTTTATTTTTTAACAGCTCTTTGAATGACATCATTTTGGATAAATACAGCTTAATATAAGTAAGAGTTGGAGTTAGAAAGCATTAATGATTGAAATCTTAATGACAAGAAGAGGAACATCTGTGATATTTACTGCATTATCGCTGTATGATTTAAATCACATGCAAACATCAGAATGGAACTCGTGTAACGTTTTGTACATCCTGTGCTTTATATTTGATTAAATATTCATGTTTTCTTTTTCTTTTTTTTTATGCAAATGACTACATTGTGAACCTTATGTGATGCCAAAATTAGAAACTTCAAGACCAGCACCAAATAACACATTTGTTTTAGTTTTTGTTGTGTTTGAAGCACCAAGATGCTTGTCACTTTAACAAGACCTAAGAGAAAACAGGATCATTTAAAATAAAAAATGGAAAATCAGGAGATTTGGTCGTTTCTATATCAAATAACACAACTCAGAACTTTAATGGTGACTAATTTATTATTTTGTTCTAGTTTTGTCCGCCAGCAACTTGACCTGCAGCCTGCAGCCGCCTCAGGAGGGGGAGGAGGCGAAGCCACTGGAGGAAGGAGGAGGGACAGGGTGGGTGGGTGGGGAGTGTTGAGTGGACGCAGCTATGACAAAAAAGCCGATTATTGAAGGCTACTGAGTCCTCTGTGTCAATTTGCATCCGTCCTCTCCTGGTCAGACAGGAGGAGGACACATCAGCTCCTGAAGTTTCTGCTTCTGCAGTTTTTTAATTTATTTTTTTAGCAGCTAAAATTCTGAATGACATATATTCTGGATAAGAACTCTTATGAGATAAATATTCTTTAAAAAGAACATTTTATCTTTTTTTTTAAACCTCATTGTGTTTGGGACACTTTGTGGTAAATTAGAATAATATTAAATTTGCTGTTTTTCAAATGTTTTTATTTGGTGGTAGAAGATTTTTTCATTTTTATTAGGTGAGAGTTAGATATCAAATAAGAAATGGGATTTTTACCAAACTTTACTGCAATTTGAACTTTACCCAGAGTCATCAACACAGGTAAATCCACTCAACTTGGAAGGTTTTGAAATGACCAGCCCCACCAGGAGCGTAGATGACCAGAAGGTCATCGGGGAAAGCCCAGTACACAAGCCGGAGACCCCCAGGTATCGCAGCTGGAGCAGCCTCCACTTCTCCAGATGGAGGTGCGGTTCCCAGAGGGCCACCCCTCCAGGTACCCCCTCCCCAAAAACAGAGAAGAGGAGCGACGTGACCAGGACCTTGTTCTCCCTGGTCAAGACGCACAACGACGACTACGTCGCCGACCCCGATGGCACCTTGGACCCCACCGGTGTGGGCGAGGGGGGCTACGATGACCTCGTCCAGGACCAGTCCACCTACTTCCAGAAGCAGTTTGGCTCCATGCTGCAGCCGGGGGTCAACAAGTTCTCCCTGCGCATGTTCGGAAGCCACAAGGGGGTCGCTGCAGAACAGGAAAGGGTCAAGAGCTTTGGAGTGTGGATCATCCACCCCTACAGTGACTTCAGGTAACTTCACCCTCAATCCTGAAACACCATTTTAAACATAAGTTCTGTAAAGCTCATAGGAATTTCAGGCAACAAAATCTGTGCAAAGAGTGAAGAAATGTGCAAGAATTACGCTTAAGATTCCTCGTGTTGACATTAATTCCCATAAACTTCTCTTGAAAGCATTGTTTCCCCCATCAACACCCAGTCAGCCAAACAGCTTGTGACGCTCACGTCCAGTTTTTCAAGGACGTCAGCTGATGTCACGGTTTGTAGCACATGGTAAGACGATGAAGGGATTTGATGAGTGATACAGTATATAGGACCAGATCAACTGGATTAATCATAGAACTTTCATGTGGTCCTCTTCACAAGGAGAGAGGAGAACTAGATTTTGATTTTGAAACTGTTAATTGAGCTGAAATACAGTCGTTTCCTTCAGTCTGGATTGGCCTTCTTTTCAGAGGATTTCAGTTTTGGGAGCTAAATTACATCTTAACAATGAAGCCGGGGCAATCTGTCTGCGGACACAATAGCCGGCATCAAATTTGAACAATTTTGAACCATCAGGCCTATGCCAGACAAAGAGGATAAACCCGTGCATTGGGGATTATTGCCCATAAGAATCCCTATAATTCCCATCTTGCTCTATTATGCAATAATACACAGACAGCTGAGGGGGAGATTATAGAGGGCCGTCTCTCCTTAAACCTTATGGCCCAACTTCCTCTTTAACTGGAACAGCACATTTTGCTTATATTTAAAGACTTTTAAAACAGATATTCTTTTTTTCTGCAGATTAAGATTTTCAGTCATGTTTCAACACGATAACTAGCATTTAGCATATTAAACAGCTAAAATTGATAGAAGCATCTTCAATGTTGCAAACCTTTTGCTTTAAAAAACAAATTTAAAAGTTGTCATCAAACTATAGAGGTTGATTGATTGATTGAGTTACTGCAAAATGTTTGTCGTTTTGCTATTAATAGTTCCTCTAAAAGGGACTTTTTTTTCAGCAGAAATTACTCAGCTTCTCTTAAACACTAAGCTCACATTAAAATGTACATCATGTCCATGTTGACAGCTGTAAAAACCTTCCCACGTCTTTGCTGGAGTTATTAGCAGCAGGAAGGACTCACTAATCTGCTGCAACATGAGATGTGATGACAAGCAGTCATGTAAACTGCTGGGTTTGACACAGATAGCCAGCAGGAGACGTGAGGGTTGGATGTGTGGGGAATTGAAAAACTCAATTAACTCGGCTCTGACCTAAAGAAGAAAAATGAGGAAAGTCCACACTGTTGGGGGTCATGTTGCAATCACTGAAGGGTGGCAAGAAGTAATCAAAAAACGGTCCGGTTGAGATTCTGTTACTGTGCCAGTGTAATGAAAGAGAGACAAACAAAGGGACTGACATTCGACGTAAACAATCTGTAAGGAAATTCAAACCATGATCGCCACGCATAACGAGACACTGGAGACATATAGGCCAGTGGAATGTGGGCGAGACGAAGCTCAACAATGAAACTATGTGGAGCACAAAGTCCACAAGGCAAACATTTCCACTGGTATTGATACTTCCCTTTGTTTATTGTCATTATGAAAGTGTATTGATCTAATTGGAGCAAATTGTGTTAATTTTTAATGGGAAGGGGTTCCTCTTGTGACAGAAACTGTTACAAGATTAAGGGTCATTCCCTGAACGAGACACTGGCCTCTTAGCGGCATGACTTCACTCGTTCTTGGTTGTTTCAAAGCATGCAACTTCAATTTTCATTCTGTAACTTTAAAAACTTAATTAAGGCTGGCAACAACACAGCACCCAAATGTACGCATATATTAGTAAAAAAAAAAAAAAAAGTGTCATAGCTAATAAAAAGTGGCAACAATGCCAACAGATATTCACAGATCTGACCCATCTGTTCTGTTGTGTCCAGGTTTTACTGGGACATAGTGATGCTCCTGTTGATGATGAGCAACCTGGTCATTCTCCCCTGGGGGATCACCTTCTTTGAAGATCAGAACACTTTGCCTTGGATCGTCTTTAACGTCATGTCGGACACCATCTTCCTCATGGATTTGTTTTTCAACTTCCGCACTGGTATCTTGGGAGAGGACAGCCACATTATTCTGGACCCCAAAGAAATCCGTGTCCATTACCTGCGCACCTGGTTCCTTGTGGACTTCATCTCCTCTATCCCTGTGGACTACATCTTTCTCATTGTCGACATGGAGTCCCGGCATGAGTCATCCGATGTGTACCGTACAGCCCGTGCCCTCCGAATCGTGCGTTTCACTAAGATCCTCAGTCTTCTGCGTCTACTCCGGCTTTCCCGCCTCATTCGGTACATTCACCAGTGGGAAGAGGTAAACAGGATGAGATGGAAGACAGCATGCAGTCTAAAGTATGGCTACATTTTCCCATCCCTCTGTCTTTCTCTCTTAAAGATTTTCCATATGACCTATGACCTGGCCAGTGCTGTGGTGCGTATAGTCAACCTGATTGGAATGATGCTGCTGTTGTGCCACTGGGATGGTTGTCTCACCTTCATGGTTCCCATGCTGCAGGACTTTCCTCCAGACTGCTGGGTCTCCAAAAACAACATGGTGGTGAGCAAAAGCCTTTATATTTAAAATGTTAATTCAGCATTTAAAACAACAATCCTTGCATCATTCAGAAATAAATTTATTTGCCATTCAATCAGCAGGAATCCTGAGGAGGGACAGGGTGGGTGGGGAGTGTTGAGTGGACACAGCTATGACAAAAAAGCCGATTATTGAAGGCTACTGAGTCCTCTGTGTCAATTTGCATCCGTCCTCTCCTGGTCAGACAGGAGGAGGACACATCAGCTCCTGAAGTTTCTGCTTCTGCAGTTTTTTAATTTATTTTTTTAGCAGCTAAAATTCTGAATGACATATATTCTGGATAAGAACTATTATGAGATAAATATCCTTTAAAAAGAACATTTTATCTTTTTTTTTAAACCTCATTGTGTTTGGGACACTTTGTGGTAAATTAGAATAGTATTACATTTGCTGTTTTTCAAATGTTTGTATTTGGTGGTAGAAGATTTTTTGTTTTATATTTTATTTGAGACTGCTGGGTCTCCAAAAACAACATGGTGGTGAGCAAAAGCCTTTATATTTAAAATGTTAATTCAGCATTTAAAACAACAATCCTTGCATCATTCAGAAATAAATTTATTTGCCATTCAATCAGCAGGACCCCATCTAAAACTAATTTATTTCTCTGATGTTTTTGCACAATTCTTCTCATTTTGGTCTCTATCAACCCTGCTGCTTCTCAGATGATTTCCTGAATTAAATGACTATTGAAAGAAGACCTTGCTAATGCCAGATGATTCTCAGACGTTTCAATTTCAGTAACCATTTTTATACAATTCTATGACCTAATTTAAATAAGAATCTAAAGCTAGAATTAGATGGGTTCAGTGAGCACCAACAAGAAGGTTGGAGGTTTGAGTCTTTTGTGAGGCTTTCTCTGTGTACCCTGTTTTCCTCCCACTGTCCAAAAACATGCACATAATGTTAACTGTCAATTCTAGATTTACCCTATCAGAAACTTGATTGTTAGTTTTATGGCATGTCTCTTGATAATTGACTGCCAACCTCCTAGCCCTGGGGCCTACCAGGAGTTTAAGTTGGCCCTGGAAATGAGAGCTTTGATCAGACAAGTTTTGAAAAAATAAAAACATCTTTACAAACTATTTGGTTTGTCCTTCCTAGGCTGTTGTAGTAACACAAACCTGCAGAATTTTGGACATTATTGTTGAGCAAAGAGAGGTTTTTAGTGTTTTAAAAAATACAGAAGAAGGGTTTGCAGATTTGACAAAGTCTCTGTAGTAAACTGTAACTGTAAATATACTCAAAATGTTGCAAACCTCAATAATAAATGTGCTCAAAATGGGATTTAAGTTACATTTTTTTGCGTTCCTCCTCTAATTTACGTTTTTATACGACTGCATTAATGCAGCTTTACTTACCACCTCTTTTCAATCCTTCCTGCTCAGAACGCCACCTGGCACATCCAGTACTCTTATGCCCTGTTCATGGCCATGAGTCACATGTTATGCATAGGATACGGCGCTCATCCTCCAGAGGGCATGAGTGACGTTTGGCTTACCATGGTCAGCATGGTTGTTGGAGCCACCTGCTACGCCATGTTCCTGGGTCACGCAACTAACCTGGTCCAATCCTTGGATGCATCCCATCGCCAGTATCAAGAGAAGGTAATCATCTCACCTGTAAAATGTTTTGACCTTCAAGCTTTGTGGACAATATGTTCCAAAAGCCTCACATGGACATAAATGTGCTTCTGGTTTTTACTATCCCAGCCTTTTTTTACATCATTACCTTGCTCAAGCCATTTTTCCCCATATACTGTGCAACATGGTGTATTATCTAATGGATTTTGTGACCTCATTGCAACCCTTTCTCTGGGATTTTCACATGATAAAGCTAAGCAGATGATGACAAATGGTGGCACCTTTGTTTTGGATCACTGTCGGCTGATGGTTGCCGCAAATGAGTTTGTAATCCACTTAAAAACCAGAGAAAAGCAGCCTATAAATCAAATGGAATGGATGTGTAATCACTGTGGAATAATTCAGCAAACACATGCCAGAAAATGTGACTAATCATAACCTCTTATATCAGTCTCGCAAAACTTTGTGTATCCTCACAAGGGTCGGGTCGGGTCCTGATGTGTGCTGTGCAAATCTTTGCAGTATAAGCAAGTGGAGCAGTACATGTCCTTCCATAAACTGCCTGCGGACGTACGACAGAGGATCCACGATTATTACGAGCACCGATTCCAAGGCAAGATGTTCGATGAGGACAGCATACTTGGAGAACTCAGCGATCCGCTCAAGGAGGTTGGTTAAACATCACATCTTTGAGCTTCTTTCTGCTCAAGCCCCTGTTTCTCTAAAAATAAATTACCTGCCAACTACCTGTCCATGCTGCAGTGTGAACTCTATACCTAAACCAAAAACACTTCAGCGGTACTTTGACCACTTCTAAATAAAAAGTTTTTCTTTCCGCCATTCAGGAAATTGTCAGCTATAACTGTCGAGGACTCGTGGCCAACATGCCGCTCTTCGCCAACACCGACCCTCATTTTGTGACAGTGATCCTGACCAAGCTGCGTTTTGAAGTCTTCCAGCCGGGAGACTTCATCATTCGAGAAGGAACACTGGGTCGGAAAATGTACTTCATCCAACACGGCACTGTCACAGTCATCCCACGTGGCAGTAAGGAGATTAAACTCAACGATGGAGCGTATTTTGGAGGTTTGCTACTTTCTTTTATCAAATCCATTGGCACCAATTGGAAACAAACGATATCAGAACCTGTGATGAGGAACAATTTTGCTTAAAAGGAACCAAAATAGACAGAACTAAAACACTGTTTTGAATTTTAATTTTGCTGTTATTCCAAAGTGAAATTCTTCCAGCTGCTACTCTTATGATATTTGCTCAGAGGCAACAGTTATTGAATTTCTTCTTCTTGCTCTAGAGATCTGCCTGTTAACTCAGGGACGACGGACGGCCAGCGTGAGGGCCGACACCTACTGCCGTCTTTACTCTCTGAGCGTGGACGATTTCAACGAGGTCTTGGAGGAGCATCCTCTGATGAGGAGGGCGTTCGAAAGTGTGGCTGTGGAACGGCTCGATCGAGTTTCACGAAGACCCAGTTATGAGCCTCCAACCACTGAGTCAGAGGGACAACTCCAAACAGAAAGAGACAGAAACTTTTAAACTGAATTCCACTTTATGTTAAATGTAAACTTGAATAATCATTGTCTTGATAGGCAAAATAAAGAGAGTACATTTTATTTAATAACATGTTGCTCTTTAAAAGACTTTACACCTTCAGCTAAATAAATACATTTTGTTGTATATTTGTCATTTGTTTATGATAGATTCACTGTAATTTCCATACTGAACAGACTTTTGACAAGCTATTTGCTTGTGTTTCTTGTGCAAATTCCAATTTTTAGTTATGCAGGTAGTAAAGCTCAATCAATCATAAAAACATCCATTAATGCATGAACACTAACAACCAAGGACAATTAGTTTTAACTATACATTATTTTTCCAACTTGCACAAGGGAGGTTTTTTGTCTTTATTTTGAGTCAGACCCTGTCATGCCACTAAAAATTATTTTGATTAGATTAACAATATTTTAGAAGATTTATATTGTACTTTTTTCTCCTTTATTGAGCTATTTGCACAACAGTATTGTACATCCAATGAAAGTGTTTAGTTGGAACCGAAATGCCTATTTTCTGCCTGTTTATTTAGACTTTCCAACAAATAATGTTCATACTGATCATACATTGTAAATATTAATATTTCTGCTCCTGAAGCATTAGTATAAAACAGTTTTTCCTATCAAGTTGCCATAAAGTGTGTGTTTGTTTGGTCCACATTTGAGGCATAATATCAAGCTTTTTACATATATTATAGGACAAAATATTGCTATCTTTTAATATTTATTTTGTACTGAATTCAGAAACACCACAAAAGCGAATCTGTCAGTGTTGCCAGATATGTGATATTTATTGAGTCACAAGATTATTTTTATATTCAACAAATTGATAAAAGGAAAACTGCACAAATCATTACAAAACTGTCTCATTCAAATTCAAATGATGTCTATAACATTAATTGTAGCCTTTTGAAGAAATATATAAATAATTTAATTAAGCCTTTGACTTATTTAATTTATCAATTAATACCTCCATGTTCCCTTTAAGATGGAAAAAGGCAGTTGTTGTACCTATACATAAGGAGGGAAGACAAGACTCTATGAATAATTATCGACCTATATCCATCTTACCTGTACTGTCAAAAGTGATAGAAAAGGCAGTAGTACTACAACTGACTGAATATTTGGAAGCTAATCAGCTTCTCCACCCATTACAATTTGGTTTTAGATCAGGGCATTCTACTGAGACTGCAAATTGCTGTTTAGTAGAGAATATTAAGAAGTTTCTTGATCAGGGGAAGGTGGTAGGGGCAGTATTTTTAGATCTTAAAAAAGTCTTTGACACAGTAAGCCATAGTCTGTTGTTATCTAAAATGGCATCCTTTAAAATTTCAAATGAAGCTGTGGGCTGGTTTACTTCTTATCTCCCGGACAGGCAGCAATGTGTTAAAGTGGCTCAGAAAAAATCTCCCTTTTCAAACATCAAAAGAGGACTCCCTCAGGGCTCTATATTAGGGCCACTGTTATTTAGTCTATTTATAAATGACCTTCCTGCCGTATGCAATGGTGTAAATTGCCAGCTTTATGCAGATGATGCAGTTTTTTATGCACCTGCTAAAACACCAGAGCAGGCAGCTGATGCTTTGTCTGCCTGTATGGAAAAAGTGAACCATTGGTTGTTCAATAATGAGTTGATAATCAACTTAAGTAAAATTGTGTCAATGTGCTTTTCTATTAGAAAACAGCATGTACAACACAATTTTCAAGTTTAATTACAGGATGAAAGGATCCAAAATGTAACAGAATTTAAATATCTTGGGCTGTTGTTAGACCCATTTAAAATTTGAGTCATATAAATTATATTTCTAAAAATATAAAAAGAAACGTCAATTGTTTAAAACTAATAAGATCTTACATTCCTGTTCAGGCTGCTCGTCAGTACATGCATGCCATGATATTTTCCCACATCTCATATTGCATGACAACATGGGCCCAGGCTACTACAACAGCTATCAAGCCAATTGTCTCCTTGTATAATCAAACAATAAAAGTAATGGACAAAAAGCCAATAAGATTCCATCACTGTCTAATCCTGAAGAAACATAATCTAATGACTTTTGAAAGTTTTTGCAACTTATGTTTTCTTAAATTAATGTTTAAATGTATTAATAAGTCAGCTCCTGATCCATTAAGATCATTTTTACAAAGGCAAAACAGCTACAGGGTCACTAGAGGATCAATACAACAGAATTGTATAATTCCTCTATAGAACCTCGTTTGGTCAGACTACATTTTCATACAAAAGCACAATATTATGGAATTTATTGCCTTTGCAAATAAAAGCTACACTTGAACTTAAAAAAATTATCCACATGACTAAATCCTGGTAAAAGGAAAACCAGAGATGTGATCATTTTTAATGATTAGAATAGTTTGTATGGGACAGTATGTGTTTAGTGAGTTTGTATTTTAGTAACAATTTTTTGTACGTTACCTAAATGTGAGAGAATGGAGAGCTATTGAGGCTGTGAATTGATAATTTTAGAGGTTGTTATTTATTGAACGGATTTTGGTTTTTAATTTTAAATTGTTTTTTAATGTTTTGTATGTAAACTTTTATTTTATGAAACAGTAAGTTGTATGGTTTACAATAAAAATCTGTAGGCAGAAATGCATATGGATTTCTAGTGTATGTGAATGCATAAATTGTATGTATTTTATAGTTTAGAAATGCCCAACCAGGGACTGGAGTTGCAAATTAGCTGTAGCTATATACTCTTTGTGCATCAGTTTCAGATTTGATTCTGTTTCTATGTTTGTGTGCATTGTCCCTGTTAAAAAAACTAATAATAATAGTAATAATTGTATTTGTTTGGGAGTGTTAGTATCTATCTGGCGTACGATTAATCATTTTTTAAAAGCCCAAATATATGACAGTTTTGTCATTTCCGTGCACCAAAAGTAAACCTAGTTTCATTCCCGCGAAGTTTTATCCGACAATCTAGACTATCTGGCAACCCTGGACTCTGTTGACATTTGTATCCGGGCTAATCGCGTTAGCTTCCTGTGGAGCTGTGTTTTATAAACTCGTTGACTCAGGGTAAGTTGAATCTGTTGCGTATTCTGTCTAAATCAACACATTGTCTGTATTTCGAAGTTTTTACTGCTGCATTTTGCATGAATCAAACATCGTTGTTGGGATGTTTGCATGCTGCACGTGGAATCCGCTCCTTTTATTTCTGTACAAGGTTAAAACCGAAGCTAACCGGACTTAGCTGTTAGGCTAGCAGGCGCTAACATGGAGGTCAGGCGGTACACGAAATCAACACAGTCGACGTGTGTAAATATCCTAGTTTATTCTTGTTTCTTCTTTAATCTTTTTAAAGTGTAACATCCGAAATTCTCACATGAACATCTAAGGTGCTAGAGCTTACCCTCACCATCATTGGCTAACTCTTAGTTAGCTATTACGTATTATTGTTACACAACTAACGCAATAACAAACTCCAAAAATCCTACCCCACCAGTGAAAACTATTTATTTATTGAACTTGCTTGTTCAAGTATTCGTTAGCTTTTCTTTTCTTTTTGTTTTTAAATGTAAATGAATGATCTTCCTGATTAAACAGAAAGTCGGTTTTTGCGTAGTGTTTTTTATTTTATTTTATTTTGAAAGTCAAATCCAGACTTGCATAATTAACATTTCACAATTTGTGTCTATTATACTCGAAATAAAATTTATGTACGTTACAGCAATTACAATACCCATTATATATGTGTTACATCACATTTCATTACAAATACACAATTCAGCCTGGAAATGATTGGGCACATAATTGGTAAAAACTTAATTAGTTACCAGTACATACCAGTTAAGTATCTGTTAAGTACCCTGTAAGTACAGGACAACAAGTTGCATTATTCAGCTTGGTCTCTGTGTACTTGATAGGTTATCGGTATGTCCTTTATTTGTGCAAGTAGAAGTACATTTTGAGAGAAATGTATACAGTCTGTTTGTTTTATATATTTTTTAACTAAACAAATCTGGAGTATATTTGTTTAATGTTTATTATCTCTCTTTTTAATCTTTTTTTAGTGTTTATTTCTGCAAGGATGCTGTCCTTGTCTCGGTCGGCGGTGTGTGCGTTGGTTCGCGCGCCTGTTGCAGTGTGCCAAGGTGGTGTGACCACTATAACCAGGTTCAACAGCACAGCAGAGGTATGTTTTTTATTTTTGCCAAGTTGATAATTAACAACAAAAAGCTTAAATGATGGCAACAGGAGTAATTTTTTTATTTATATATTCAGAGCGCTCCTAAGAAATCCAAATTTGGGCCACTGGCAGATGAGGATAGAATTTTCACAAACCTTTATGGTCGTCATGACTGGAGGTAACCTGGCTGATTCTTTCACACCCTTTGTGAAATCTAAAATCCTGATATACATATTGATAGGATGCAAAAAGGTGATCGAAAACAACCAATTAAAAGCAAAATGTCTTCACTTACTTCTGTGCTGTTTTAGGCTGAAAGGTGCGCAGAAACGTGGTGATTGGTACAAAACCAAGGAGATTCTTTTGAAAGGAGTCGACTGGATTCTCAATGAAATCAAGATTTCTGGTCTGCGTGGGAGAGGGGGAGCAGGTTTCCCTACAGGCATGAAGTGGAGTTTTATGAACAAGCCCAGCGATGGTCGGTCAGTAAAGAGATGGATACATTTACTTTGGATATTCTTGTGTTTTTGTCTTACTTTGTGTACAAAAGTTTAAAAAGTTTCAGTATTTGCAATGAAGAGGTATTTAAGACCTCTGGGTACAAATTGATTATGAGAATTTCTTTTGCATAGCATAGCTGCATTATACAACCTGTTTTTTTTTTGTTTGTTTTGTTTGTTTGTTTCTATTTTAGTCCAAAGTATTTGGTGGTGAATGCCGACGAGGGAGAGCCAGGCACCTGCAAGGATAGAGAGATCATGCGACACGACCCTCACAAGCTGGTGGAGGGCTGCCTGATCGCAGGAAGGGCCATGGGTGCGCGAGCTGCTTATATCTACATTAGAGGAGAGTTCTATAATGAGTCATCTAACCTGCAGGTGAGTGTGGGTGGAATGAAAGCTGTCATGCAAACCTTAAATTGGAAAGAAAACCTGTAAATTTCCCCAGATTTATTACAAGCGGTTGATATCCCTTCATAGCTTGTACTCAGGGATCAATGATAAAGAGATTTTCTCCCTCAGGTGGCCATAAATGAGGCCTATGCTGCTGGGCTGATCGGTAAGAATGCATGCGGTTCTGGTTACGATTTTGACGTCTTCGTTATGCGCGGTGCTGGAGCGTACATCTGTGGAGAAGAAACCGCTCTTATTGAGTCTCTGGAGGGAAAGCAGGGGAAGCCCCGCCTGAAGCCTCCCTTCCCTGCAGACGTTGGTGAGCCCCACAGTTTTGGCTTTTAAATTTTTGTTAAATGGTGTTTTTTTTTTTTTTTTTTTTTTTAAATTGAAACAAAATCTCACACATTCTCATCTTGTGATATATTAAAGGTGTGTTTGGTTGCCCGACAACTGTTGCCAATGTGGAAACGGTGTCTGTGGCGCCCAGCATCTGTCGGCGTGGAGGCACCTGGTTTGCGAGCTTCGGCAGAGAGAGGAATTCTGGCACGAAGCTCTTCAACATTTCTGGCCACGTTAACCACCCGTGCACTGTAGAAGAGGAGATGTCTATTCCTTTGAAAGAGCTCGTTGAGAGACATGCAGGTATACTTTGTTTGAGTCATTTTTTTTTATAATAATTAGACTGTAGGTCGTATTTTGGGACCTTATAACAACGTGTTTGAAAGGAGATGCTTTTTGAGACTACTGTAATTAAGTGCAGCCTTCGTAAAGGAATGACCTAAATCCATCTCTCGTATTCCTGCATTAAGCGGCATGCACTCAAAGATTAAAATGGCTTAACATAAGTACAAATGCAGGTTTTTATTTTGTTCTATACTTAATTGAAACCAACATCTGTCTGGCAGGTGGCGTGCGTGGAGGCTGGGATAACCTGTTGGCTGTAATCCCCGGAGGATCCTCAACTCCCCTCATCCCTAAGAACGTGTGCGAAGAAGTGCTGATGGACTTTGATGGCCTCATCCAAGCTCAAACTGGGCTCGGCACAGCTGCTCTTATTGTCATGGACAAATCTGTGAGTGTGTCACCTCTGCAGCGTGTTTCAGCTCACGTAAAGACGTTGGCAAACATCTGTCACATCGATGAATGTGTCTTTTTTTGCAGACCGACGTTATCAAGGCCATCGCCCGCCTGTTGGAGTTCTACAAGCATGAGAGTTGTGGCCAGTGCACGCCATGCAGAGAGGGTAAGTACTGCTATAGAATCACTTTATGCATTTGGGTCATTGTTTGTACACAATATAATATTTGTTCTGCATTTGACTAAATACAAAAAATGGGTTTGTTTTCTGCAGGAGTAGACTGGATGAATAAGATGATGTGGCGTTTCGTTCGTGGTGATGCTCGGCCATCAGAGATCGACATGATTTGGGAGATCAGTAAGCAGGTTGAGGGACACACCATCTGTGCTCTGGGTGATGGTGCCGCATGGCCCGTACAGGTAATATCATATGCTTGCATTTTAATTAGATCGTTTGAATAATTACTGGTAAATACCGCAAACATATTATTGATTTAATTGAAATTTGTACTCTACAGGTTCCTCATTTTGTTCTTTTTGTAGCCATTGTTTAGCTCAGAAAAAAAAACCCAAGTATTATATTTTATAATGTTTTTGTTAAGAATTATATTAATTTTTTTTATTTAAAATTATTAAATTAAATAAATAAATAAATAAATGGAGTGTGGGATCCTTCCTACTTCAATTTCCTTTCTAACAAGAAAACTTTCAGA
This sequence comes from Cynodonichthys magdalenae, assembly GCA_031762555.1. NCBI lineage: Eukaryota > Metazoa > Chordata > Actinopteri > Cyprinodontiformes > Rivulidae > Cynodonichthys > Cynodonichthys magdalenae. Next base: position 14,083,271 of record JARVJO010000155.1, on the reverse strand, counting down.
TAGTCTTAGAGTTGCTCTTACCCAAGTATTGTCTTCAAGTCTGATACTTCTTGTAATTTGCAACTTTTACCACTAAATGTCACTAAATCCCAACTAACAAAATCCACATAATTTCTTGTTCTGTGTATTTTGAGCTTATATATTATATAGGACAATGAATAAAATGTAGCTGTTGGGCTAATTCTGGCACATTTATATTCACAGATATTTATAAATGTGCATTGTCCTTTTAAATAAATCAATGACATGAAAAATAAAAAAAATAAAAAATTGGATTGCATACATTATAAATGATTCTTTTTTTGTGTGTTTTAAGGGATTGATCAGGCACTTCAGACCTGTGATGGAAAATCGAATTGCTGAATACCAGCAGCAGGAGCAAGCCAGGGCTTAAATGATACCTATTTCAACTTCTTCTTGAACTCTTCGTCATCCTTATATAAGCCCTTAACTTTGAGCTTTTGTCCTTCAGAAATTATTTAAGCAAAAAATAATGTGACATCTGGTCACCTTCTCCTCAAGCTTTGAATGGTGTCTCTACCTTGTAGGGTAAAAGTATCATTAAAGTTTTATGACAATAAATCTGTGTTTAAATTCATTTTTTAAAACTATTGTACATAAATAGGATAGGGTTTTCTCCAGGTGTTGTTTCCTCCCACAGTTTAAAAACATGCATGTCATTTGTGATCCTAATGGAATTTAACTGGTTAAGTAAATGAAGATTAAAAAATTGTAGTAATAAAACAAATGATCATAATGTGTCTTTTTTGTTTAAATTAAATAGTTTATCGAGTTTGCATATTACCCATGTGCACGTAGGTTTTAGGTACTCCGGCTAAGAGTTGCTGCACATTTAAATAGTCAAAATTCAAAGATTTTTGTGTAATTCAATATAAAATCATGGGAAATCGCATATAAACTGAGATCTCGTCCTGAGATCTCGCGTTGGCGTCTCCCCCGCGTCACGTGACATGATGGGCTAAAACCGACTTCGATGGACACTGCAGCGAACGGTACGAAACCATTCTTAATTTATTTTTCTTATCTAAGACTCAGGATTGACCTTAAATACGCACATAAGCGGTGTTCCAAAACATACATTTATTGCATGAATAGAGTGTTAGTTATAATAAAATATTTAAAATGATGTAATAATTGGTGGTTAGCATCTCTGTGTCCGATGCTAACCAAAAATACCAACCATCCCATCAACCAGTTTGTTCGTGGCTATTGTTAGCGGGTTTGTTTCGTATAATAATTTAACGCAAACACTCAGTGAAACCTCAATGGGTACATTTTGCTTTGAACGTAGTGGTTGATTGATGCATATGCGTTAACAAATAACAGAATCTGCTAAGAAGACAAGATTCTTCATAATGGGTTAGGACATTGTTGTGCTTAAGTTGCAGCTGTGTTCGGATCGGCTGTGTGTGGAAACATCAGTATGGATTTGGAAAAGATCCAGCAAGTTATTGTTGGAGACGAAATGAAGCCCCTCATGTCTACTGAGGTGAAACCTGAACATGTGGACTTCCCAGTTCAATCATGTAAGACTGAAAGCCTTGTTTTATTTGCACATGATTATTTCTCTAAAACACACCTTTGATTATTAAACTTGTAATCTTGTTGCGATTCAGATTATGACGAGAGTCTGCAGTGTTTTCAGTGCTTCATCACCTTCAGTGACCCTAAATCCAAAGAGAGACACATGAAGAAGCATCACCGCAACCATTATGTGCAACTCCTGCAGCAGGTACAAGGAACTAAACTGTCCAATATGAGTGAAATGGCAATAGCAACTTTGTCCAATATTTTGTTATTGTTATTTCCAGTATCACACTATTATTAAGCAAGCCTGCAACCTTCTCGCTGAGAGAGAACAACAGCCGCAAATTTTAACAAAAGCAATGCAGTTGATTTTATATATTGTCCTTTTATGTTTTATTAATACAACTTTTAACGTGAAATCTCTTGTTTTGCTCTTCAGGACAACTCAGTGGTTTATTGGAAATCTACAGTGTGATTGATTAATGTTTGACTAGATGTAACAGTCAAGGCTGTATGCACTCTTCTTCAGGATGTATAGCTCTCTGTTGTACTTTTAAATAGAATAAATATGAAGAAAACTTTGGTGAGGTTGCATCTTTTACATCAGTGAAATTATATATTGAATATTTCTTTATATCATTTTTGCAGACTAATATACTGTTTACTTGCTACAAGTGTGACAAGTCTTTCCACTCATCTGAAGAGCTCAATCAGCACCAAGTAACACATAACACAGAAAAAACACCCCTATTCTGCAAAGACTGCCAGAAAACGTTCAGCACATGCTCTCAGGTGAAGACACTTGGCTAAAAGTTGTTTTTTTGTAATATTAATGATCTTTTTTCTTATTTACTCTATATGTTTATTATTTTGCAGTTAAGCACACACACGAGCTTTCACTGCAAAGAGCGAAAATATTCCTGCAAGGACTGCGGAGTTTTGTTCCACACTGGCTTTCGGCTTCAACACCATTGCAAAGCAGTGCATCCCGGCAACACAGACGACAGTAAAGACAACACCTTCCGATGCTGCAAATGTAGCTGTGGTTTTCAGACTGAAGAAGAGCTTCTGCAGCACCAGGAGATGTTTGCTAGTGACCAGAACTGTGGTCTTAAGCCTCAGAGCAAAAAACGTGTCTCTAAACCCAAATGTGCATCGGAGAAGATCGAGCAAGAGGACAGAGCAAAACGATTCCGTGAGGAATCCTCCTCTGCAGAGCTCAACATTCCCTGTCCTAAACCAGATTGTGATTGCACGTTTCCCTCTGTTGAAGCCCTGAGAGCACATAAACAAGACAAACACAGTCCCATCCTTCACAAAGCTCCCAGCTCAGAATACTCCTGCCCCACATGTGGAAAAAGCTTTGCAAGAGAACGTAGCCTAAAATCTCATCAGGCTTCCCATAAAAAGGGGGGAAAGGTTTCAGATGTGAGATAATATATGTGACATTGTCCTACATCTTTTGTGTGTATGATTTTCATATAGTTCTTTACTATTAACTGTATATAAATATAAATGAATAATCTTTATTAGACCATATCTCAAAGGCCCTTGTGCTGTCACTACATTACCTACATTTAGTTTTAGATGAATGGTAAATTAGTAAGTAAATTTTTTCCTTAGTGTGTGAATGTTTTGTTTCTACCGTGAAGTATTTTCTTCTCAATAAAATATTTGAAAAATATTTCTAAGTATGTTAAGCAACTCATTGTATAGAACTCTGCAACTTGACAAGTGAAAGTAGGCCTCCTGGAAGTACATATAGTAGTTGTATCAATGAGTTCATTGGTGTTTTTGAAATTCACTATCTGTGAAAAGTGGAAATGTCATATTACATATTTGTTCATCAAAACAAAAAGGAAACCTTCAATAACGTGTTTTACTGTATCTTTTTGTCAAAACAGACTTAGTAAAACTTGATTTTAAAAAATATGATTGTAAAAATAAGCTTAAAATTAATATTTTAAGTGAGTAGGGACATTTCTCTGATGACAAATTTTTAGTCATTCTACTGATTTAACCTTATTGAGGAGATAAGCAAAGTAAGAAAACAAATAATTCGTTTTAATCAACCCTAAGCGGTTAACTTAAAACCCATTTGTAACTTTGGATTTATAATCGCAAAAATTTTATATGTTTAGTAACTTAAAGAAATTTTATTGCTCAACAAAAAAGTAATTTTTAAGTTTTTCTTTAGATTTAGGTAAATAAAAGCTTAAATTACCTGATACCTTACAAACTTCCGACATAAACACTTCTGCACAATGACAAGGTTTAGTTTGGATACTTAAGTACATTTTCTTCAAAATATGCATTGATATAAATTTATGCTGTATTATTTCTACATTAAGGTATACTGTTTGTCTGTTAAACGTTAAATATGTGGTCTGAACTGATCTTAAAGTTTATGACTGAAATCGAAAAGCATCTGCCAACAAGCGAAATCGTCCACATTAGGCGCTGTAGTTAAATTTTCCCATGATGCACCGGTGCTTGCTCCTATCTCGCGCCTTTGCCTCGGAACAGACCATCTTGCCTCGCGCATCGCTGCAGTGATCCTCTGCCCGCGCACTGTGTTGTAGTAAATAATGGCGGCCTCGGGAGGCGGATTATCTTGTCCTTCTACCACCGCGGGCCCGGGTACCTATTCTCTACCGGCCCGGGCTCGCTTCCCAGGCCGTCCGTGCGCGGCTCGCTTCAGGTTTCGGTCGGAGAAACGGACCAGACGCGGAAGGTTGGGCTCGGCCGACTTCGAGCTACCTGCGGAAGGGCCAAGGCCCGTCAACATCGGCCTTGCGTTAAGCGAAGATCCGTCCCTGCTACCCCTGCTCGGGGTGGCGGAGAAGTATAGTCGTCAGAAAGATGCGGGGTTCGACTCCAGCAGCAGCGATGGGGTGAGTTAATTAGCTGTAAACCGTGACGATTGGAGGAAATATATTTGAAAGACTAATTTAAATACAGCTTTTTATCACTTGTGAATAACATGTTAGCTGATGTGCTGCTAATTAGCTGCAAACACAAACCCAATACGGGCATTGTTTGCCTGCAGGAAAAGCTTCCAGAGAGGATTTGAAGCAGTTATATCCTGATTACTTCTGCAGATATTCATGTAAGCTTTGTTGTGCAACACATAGAATCGATGCAGCTGTTAATAATGTCTGTCCAGGTGAGCATGAAAAACAGATATTAAAGGCGGAAACTTTGGCGGTATGATGGCACACTCGTGTTTTGTTGTGGAAACCATGCTTTGTTCACCCCCCTCAGCGCCCCCAGATGTGTTAATGTTAGCTAAAGTTCCCATCTCAGTTCTAATAACTTCTAGCTCCTAGTTTTTGTTTTAAAATGTTGCTGCTGCGGAGTGTTAGATCACACTCTCCACGTTGGAGCTGCTGTCAGCTGACTGCTCGGTGAGTTTTAACGTCAGCTGAACGTAGGAAGCAACAGGGGGGAAGTTAAACGTCTAATAAACGTTATAACAAAACAACCATCATGCATTACAGCTGCCTTGTTTAAAAGCTAAATACGCACACTCTGCAAGGTAAAATGGAAGGTTATCAAAGCTTTTTACAATTTAAGTAAATGTTAAACCTTTGCGTGAACAGAGCTTATGCATGTAAAATAACTAAATGAAAACTATGTTTTGTGTGATATGGGCTGCAGTTTTTATATCCTGTTCTAATTTATTTTAGTGATGTTACAGTCAACATGCCCTGCTAGCTTTTACCTCAGTCATAACTGCAGGAAGTATTTTGAAGTGTATTTTAAGACCTAATGCAAAGTGGAGTGATTTGGATCTGTATACAGGAATCCCATTTTACAGTAATTTAAAGGTACTCATTGCAAAAAAGAAAACACACAAAGGGATATTCTGAGCTATGTTTAATTGTACAGTTTGAAAGGGTACATTGCATTTTAGAGTTTGAAATACTATTAAAAATGTGGGTATGCACTCAATATAAACAAATCACTTGACTTTCTATAGATAATAAGTATGTTAAGTTTGCAGCCATTCACAAACTTTTGTTTATAATTGTTTTTTTTTAACACCTTACTTTTATTAAATCTAATCATGCCATCTGTTATTTCCAAAGTCTTAACTGATGCAATCTCTGTAGAGGGGACTGTAACAGTCACGTGGTTCATGATAAATCTTGTGGATGCTGCTCAACTGGAGTGCAACATGTCATTGTCACTAGTGTTCTTCAGTGGTGTGGAATATATGTTGTTCAAGAGGTTTCACTGGTGACCAACCTGTGGAGAGGCTTAATGTAAGTAACTGAGATATACTTTTGAGCTGAGTGTAGAAAGCATTCTTTATATGTATTAGATGCAGAGGTGCCTGAATTATTGAATTCCAGAGACTTAATGGTCTTTTTAAGTTTTATTTAAAATACAGGTATTTTGTTATGTTCAGTAGGTGTTTGTTTATTATAAGTAAAGTTGTGGTATTTATTTTCTTCCTCCTTTTGCTTATTGAGTGCAGAGAAAACAATCCTAAATGTGGATTATTTATATGTTTAAGCATGTGCACAGAGATGGTGCAAAGAGAAAAAGTGTGAACTCATTATTTTATAGCTTAGTCACGGATTGAACATGAATACATTTTCCTTTGCAGTGTCAGAACTGCACTGATGCAATCCTAGTGTAACAGAAGAGAGCTGTGCTGCTGATGCTGCACCAAAGTTTCTGTTGGGCAAATACCTGAAATTCAAATCATGAAAAGCAATGACTCATGCTTAGTTTCAACTACAGTCTCATACATTGTGCAGACGGTATCAAAGTGGTCATGTTAGTAATGTATCATATACACCTAGTGAAGACCTTGCAAGTCTGCTTTGTTTCCTAAAGTGAAATAAGAAAGATTCAAAACATTGGGCCTCATGCAAGAACCGTTCATACGAACAGATTTGTTTTTAAGCTGTGCTTACGAGTGATTTGGGAGAACTTGTGGCATTCACCAATTTTCTCGTATTCTAAGATTTTTTTCAGATACGAACAAAATTCATGTGTGGTCC
>JARVJO010000155.1:14022835-14070982 GCA_031762555.1 Cynodonichthys magdalenae | reverse complement strand
CTCTTTTTTTGTATCGAAAAAATATCGACCCGTGAGTCTAAGTACCGAACCGAATCGTGGATTTTCTGTATCGTTGCACCCCTAGTATCAGAATATTATTTTATTCTGTAAGCATCAGGAATATAGTTTAAGAAATTTGACAAAATAACTTAAATACTAAATCAGCTCAATTAAAACTGGCTAAAATTTAGCTTCTGTGTTAGTTCTCAGTTCATACATAGCAAGAAATGTAAATTTATCAATACCACAGAAGTTTTTTTGAATAAATAGTTTGTTTTTTCATTTGATTAGTGCCAATTTCAGTTTCTAGGCCTTTTATTGTGTTTTATTTTATCAGATTTAAAGTATATTTTGTCATAAAGTATATGTAACAATTTTGGATGAAAAAAAATTTTTTGAGTCCTAAGTTTAACTTTTTTGAATCTACCACAGTGAGGTTAGGTAACGTGTTAAAAATCTGTTGATTTGGTGAGACAGAAGTGGTCTTGGTTTGTATTTTTTAAGTCTTTCTGAAGTTCCTTTAAAGTTTCTTTGACCTTTGGTTGCCTTTTTTTAATTCATTTTCCATTACCTGACCATTTTTACAGGAATGTTCATATATTCTGTCAAAAAAAAAAACATTTAACTCTGTTCCTTCACTGGTTTAAAAAAAAGGCAAACTTTAAAAGTATCATCTCAGAACCCATCAACAGTGGGGACTGAATAGGAGGGGTGTGAGTTGTGATGCATTAGAAGCACCTGGGAAAGGCTGAACTCCTAGTAAATTAGGTGCTAAAATTTGTATGGTTTTTGGAATATAATCATATTTGATACTGCATGAGAGAGAACTCATAATATATTGGATATATACTCACTACTTCCAAAAAGCTATTAGCTTGTCCATTTATAGAATAAGCTATAAGAACCCCAGAAAGTCAAGCTCATGACCGACACTAACAACATAGATGAACTTCATACTGCATGTAACCTCCCTCAAGTAGTCTGACCTGTCTTTTGATGTAGCTCACCTCCAATGCTTCATTATCATCCTCCAGATGTATTTTATTTTGTTTGGGAAAGCCACTTTGACTGTGTTAAAAGAAAGCATAAACAAATTTCTGAAGTAGTCGATGCACCACATAAAATGTAGAAAGAAAGTGTAAAAGCACAGTTTTGTTAGCTTTTTGGCCAAGTTAATATGCTAAGCAAAAATTGGAAGAAATTTGCTTTGATAGCTCAATGTAAATAAAATATTTTCCAGCAAAAAATTATCTTTTGTCACACACAGATTAGCCACCGCTGTTGGAAAGCTATACCCAACACTGGTCGAGTGAGCATCACTCAGTATGAGGTGAGGAAGTACTGTTTGACAAATAGATTCACTGAACACATCAAGAGCAAAAAGTAATCCCTTCACAAGGTTATCCCAGATGCATTATTCATTCAATTATAACTAAAAAACACAATTTTTAATGTCTGAAGTAGCTTGTCTGAAGTAACAGAAGCACATAGGGGAACACGAGGTTGTCATTAGATATGAAAAATGTTATAAAGAGTTTCCAGCAGTAATGGACTTTGTGGGAAGCTCATTTTAGGTTGTTTTTTTCCCTACAGGCAGCCTATATTAATGCAGCTGCATGACCCAAACTTACTAATTTGGAGGGAGACCTGTAAATTCATTTGATGGACCTGCAGTCACAGCATTTAGACTTTTAACATCTCCAGCAGACTGAGGAATAAGCTCTGACATTCAAAGATGTCGCCACCTCATCACATGTGCATAATATGGATTTAAAGGTGTATCACCCCTTTTACCCATCCGCGCTCTGTCTCGCCTGCAGATGTTGCTGATGATGATGACGATGGCGATGATGATGATGATGATGATGACGTCTGTGATCAGGGCGGGACCCACTGGGTTGTCCCTCAGGAAAGCATCAAGCGCAGGAGGCGGGGGAGGGGGCACAGGTTCAAAACAAGGAAGGTTCTGACCCAGTATATCGCTGGAGGGAAACGATCCCGTCGCTGTGGAATCTGTAATGGCTGCCTGGTAGAAGAAGACTGTGCAAAGTGTATGAACTGCCTGGATAAACCCAAATTCGGAGGCCCGAACACAAAGAGACAATGCTGCATGTAAGTCCACAGGCTTTGTTTACGGCAATGGTGTTTCTCACACACAACACACTTTTGATAATATCAATTTAAAGTGAGAAGAAATTAAGGAAGACACTCATGTCTCATATATGAACTGTAAATACTTTTGCTAAAGTTTCTGTAAGAACTTTGAGAACATGCATAATATTTTAAAATGTTATGCCTTGTTTAAAATAAGGTGTCTTCACATGAAAACAATATTTTGAAAAAAAAAAAAAAAACCTTTGCACGTTCTCCAGCATTTCAATATGAACAAACATCAATGAATAACGTTTCCAACATTTTCTTGATTCTGTGATGATTTTTTATTTAATTAGGCCTTAGTGAACTGGTTAAAATAACTTTAACTTTAGCTTAAAATGAGTACTGTACAGCTAAATTACATTCTGTGGTGATTACCTAGTACCTAAAAGATTGCTTAATTTTTTATTATTTTTAGAAAGGTTATTAACTTATTAATGTGCATTACATTTGTAGATGGCTTCACAGAGATTTTCTCTTTAATAAATAACTTCCATTATTATTACTATTATTGTTGTTATCATTATTTTATCTGTTTCCAGATTCAGGAAGTGCGATCGGATTGAGCAGGCAAAGTTGGACCGCACTGCAAAGCCTCTGAAAAGTATGTAATGTGGAAGTTCTGTTAGTATTTTATTTTCTATTAAATACTTTTTTCTTTAGTTTCATATCTTTGAAATAAAATCTTAACAGAAGTGTGTAATTAATGATGGGGCGCCATCTTCTCAGTCCATTCAAAGCACTACTCGGCCTCCACCACCAATGCAAACAGGAGTGAACCGGGCGACACTTCATTCGGAATCCAGAAGCAGTCGCTGCGTAAGATCAAGCCACGCTCTTACAGCAAATTGCTTAAATCTGAGTCCGAAGAGGAAAAAGAAGGAACAGAAGGTGAAAAAGCATTTAAGATAAACGTAGTTGCTTCTTCCAAACAAGGTAGTTTGTGATAGTTTCTGAGCTGCTTGACAAAACACTGGGATTGTATTTCAGATTATTTTTAATTTATTTATTTCATGATCTGAAACTTAACCAGTAGTAAAAATTAAAATACATTTGTATTTGTGGTGTAATTTAATAAAACCACAGATGGATAATTATTAGTGATCACCTTTGAAAGAATTTGATTGCCAATGCTTCAAACTGCAATATTTTCACTCTGCAAAGAATTTCTTGTTTAAATTATGAAATAATGTGTTTCATACTTGCTTTTTTATTTATCTTTTGAAAATATAGCTCTCCAAGATGGTGCTTTGCAGGATCTACCCACCGAGTCAGGGAAGAATCGCAGGCCGTTTTCCAAAAGTGCTGGCAGCAGAGCGAGACTTTACAAGGTAAAACTACGGAGCAGATTTTCGTTCTTTCCTCTGTTGTATAACCTTACCAAGCCTGGGTCAAATTGTATTTTCTGGAGAAAGGTATTTTTTTTTTTTTCTTTTTTTGGGTGTGTTGGCCTGCTAAATTCTTGGACATTGTGTTTTGATTTTTCTTCTTTTTTAGTTTGGTTGATTTGCATTTTAAAGGTGTCTTACATGTTCACAATTAAAACAGCGCCAACAATTATTTCCAAATAATACTTGACCCAGGGCTTTGTCTCTTTTGTTTTATATTATGAGTAACTATAATACCATATTTCAGTTTCACCCTCTTTTCGTCTGTTTCTGACTTTATTTCATGCTCTTTGCATGCACCTAATATTCTTTTAGGAACTTGCCTTCTTCAGCTTTAATTTATTTAAATGTTTTTATCAAAGCCAGTTCCTAAAATGGAATAAAAACTTGGCATTATTTCCTCACACCTAAGAATTTAACAATTTGGTTTGTCATTATTGAAACATACTTGGTTTATTTTGCACAGAATTGTTTGACTTTTCTGTCATGATCACGTTTATAAAACTGAAAAGGACAAGACAGGTAAAGTTATCTTTATTTTTGTTGAGTTACATTAATGGAAATGGGCTAAAATAGTTTAAAGTTGTGGAACTTAAAGTAGGACCATGTGACAACAATAGGTTGAACATATTTCATTTTTTACACTGTGTGAACATCATAAGTTGGATGTATGCACTTGTGGATATAGTTGTTCTTGTACATTTTTTTTAACCAATTTAGGTAAGCACTTGTGCTTGATTTGAACATAAACCAATTTTTTAATTTAGAGCCACAGCTTAGAATTTGTATGTGTATTTTTGCTGTTGCTAAATTCCTCTTTAACTTCCTGATCTTTTTAACACGTTATTTGCTAAATGTTGCTGCTTCCTTTTGTCTATCACTCTGGCTGCCGCCGGTTGTCGCCTCTGCATGCTACTGTTACAAGTATCACTTTGGAACCCGTCTTGCTGGTTGGCTTAGGCAGTCCCCTCCTCCACAGGAACAGGAGAACACAGAGGAGATGGAGCCCAGAGAAACTTTATCCGAATCCAGATCAGCTGGGAGACCAGAGCCGAAGCTGCAGAAGCAGCTACAAATACACTTGTACCGTCTGCCTGATTGGGTTCTGAAGTCTGGCGCTCAGTCTGTGCGGTGGCAGTCGTTTCAGTGGTTGGATCAGTCTGTTGTTCAGTCCCACCCAGCATTGTCCCAGCTTCTAACACAGCCTGCTATTTCACAGCGTTCACGCCACGTAACAAACTCCCTCCTTTCACCGCATCCCGTTACAGACTCTCCACAGAAATCTTCAGCGTTACGTATGCAGCATGTGCAGTTGATGTCGTATTTGCATGACTCTGTGCCATCATCACGTCAACAGGATCCAAAGTCCAAACCGCACTCAACTCGGACAATGGTTTCCTCGCAGATTTGCTCACAAGGATCAGAGGTGAAGCGCCCTGACACTCGGCTGGAGATTAACATAAAACAAACTGTCTGCAAAGTTGAGCCACGATATCGCTCGATTTTTAGCTCAGGCACAAAGGGGCGTATCCAGGAGGAGCTGAAGGAGCAGCCTGAAGAGGATGACAAGGATTCATCTGTTAAAGGGACGGTGCTGAGCTGTCCAACAACTGACCCACAATATGTCCTTCATTCTCAGAATCCTGCTGAATGTGCATCAGTGAACACCCCGACAGGGATAACTAATGGATTTCCCCAAAGGGGCCTGTTGCAGAGCAAGCACAAGATCCGTGTAGACTTTAAGGTGAGTTGTTGCACCAGAAACGGGGACTATTTTAATCTCTTGTTATGCTTAAAAATGTCCTTTTTTTCATAATGTGACGTGCCATCAAGAGACTAGATGTTTAATACGACAACTGGCTGTATAGAAGCTAAGCTGTTAGCGTTGATGAATCGTAAAGTTAGCTACAAAGTATAGCTCGTTCAATTATCACAAATCTAGCAGGTAAAGAATCTGGATCACGTTTTTGATGCTTTTTTCTGCAGGAAGACTGTGCAGTCAAGAACGTCTGGTTAATGGGCGGCCTCAGTATTCTCTCCTCAGTCCCATCGACTCCTCTGCCAGTTTGTCTCCTGTGTGCCAGTAAAGGAAAACATGAGGTACTACAACGTTTTAACAAGAATAGTGTTTTTTCTCTTGTTTGTTTTGAAATGTGTATTTGTATAAAACCCCAAATTTCCTCCTTTTGTTAGATGATTTTCTGCCAGATCTGCTGTGAGCCTTTTCACGTTTTCTGCCTCCCACCTGAGGAGCGCCCCCTGGAGGAGTCCAAGGAGAACTGGTGCTGCAGGCGCTGCAAATTCTGTAATGTGTGCGGACGTAGAAACAAGAGCTCCAAGGTGTGCAGCATTGATAATGAAGGAAACTTTTAATTTGTTTGGTTCTGTTGTAAAGTTGCAAGAAATTATTGGTGAACACAGATTTGTTTTTTTTAATATATTTTTATTTTGTTTATATATCTTTTGTTTCTCAGCCTGTGTTGCAATGCAGGAGATGCCAAACATCTTATCATCCTTCCTGCCTGGGACCAACATATCCAAAGCCCATGAACTGCTCCATTCCCTGGGTAACATTTTAATAGCCATAAAAATCTTATTCTTAGAATATTAAGATAAAACAGATAGATAAATGTTAACGTTGTGCTTTATGTATTGGGTATATATTTGTATTTTTTTTTTGTGCAGGTGTGCATGACGTGCATTCGTTGTAAGAGCTGCGGGGTGACTCCTGGGAAAACCTGGGGGATGACCTGGAACCACGAGCAAGACCTCTGTCCGGACTGCACTGCTCTCCACAAGAAAGGTTAGAGCTTCACTGCAGTAAACCAGAAACTGCTCAAGCTTTAGTCACAGGCTAATTTATATAAATATAAAGCACTGTTTTATATTTGGAGCATTCAGTACCAGACATGATTGATGTTATTTACTTTATGTCAGGTCATTTCTGTACCGTCTGCCACAAGTGCTATGAAGAGAACAGCCAACCCCCTGAGATGATTCAGTGCTCAAAGTGCAGCCACTTGATCCATTACAGATGTGAAGAACTTACAGGTGAGTAACCCTCATTAGGTAAATATTAAAGTTCCAGCTGTCTGGTTGATTAACTTTTAGATTAAACTACTATAATTAGATTAAACAACTGCTATTATTATGGTAAATTCTGAAAGTCAAGTCATTTTACCAGCTTCTTTGCTAATTTCATAAAGTTTGATAACTGCATACTAAACAATAACAACTACTTAACTGTAATGAACATATTACCTGATTTACTTTTCTTTATCGTTTTTTTCTTTCATATTTGCTGATAAGTGTCTAAAATTCACAACATTCAATAAACTATGCTACTGTTGTCTTTTGGAGTAAGAGCTAAATCTGCGTTTATTGCTCTTGTGTTTGCAGAAGAGGTTTTTGGGCTTATAAATCCTCCAGACAACGTGGATTTTACGTGTACCCCATGCCGACAGCAGTACACGGAACAAAGCAGCTTGAAGGAACGTCTGCAGAGTAAACTGATCGCCGGGCTGGAGGAAGTGCTCGCTGACCTCCTCTCCTCCAGCAGCACTCAGCACCTCCTGCTCTGTAAAGAGGTGAGAGCTGATGTCCAGAAAACTATAGAAATCCATTTAAAGAAGTTTTGTTGCTTCATAAAGTGTCTCTTTAATTGCCTTTCAGTGTCAGGAAGCAAACACGACTCCAGATGTTCAGGAACAGCAACCTGTCTGCGATCTAACCGCTGTGGAAAAGAAATTCAAAGGAGGTGGCTACACCTCAATAGTGAGTAGATATGCTTATTGTAACCCTAATCCAGGAACTAGTTTTATCTACTTCATCTCCTTACTGAAGCACTTTTTTTGTCTTGTTGGTAAATCAGAAAACTTTTTATTTGGATGTTGCTGCTGTGATGAGAAAATGGCTGAAGGAAGAGGAACTCCTCCCCGAAGACCAGCGATTGACTGTAGAGTCCAGAGTACACTATGTCCAAGTAAGCCCACAGTTTTTGCTGCTTTCTAACAGAAACCTTTCTTACTTTTGTTGGCGTCTCTGTCTTTGGTTAAGTTGGCTAAAACAGGCGTTTCTTCTTGAAACAGCTCATCTTTGATCTCACTTGAGATTTGTCCTCCCTACAGGTGATGAAGCAGGTTTTCAGTTGGCTTCCTGCGTGCCATCTCAAAAAGTGGAACTCATTCTCTGAACAGTTCCCAAAGTGAGTACACGCAACCAAAACACAACCCTTTGAAACATGACTTATTCTCTTTTTGTGGTCTAGCTTTAGATGAGTGTTAATTATTGCAAAGTAAACACAAACAAACCAATCTTAAATGCACTCTATTCTGCAGTGGCATGCTCCCAGAGGCAGTTGTCCCACCTTCTAAGGAGCACAGTTACGCACAGTGGATGGAGAGGACATACCAGCCCAGAGAGTCCAGGGGCCCTCAGACTCAGAGTGACTGTAAGCTGTCTTCAGTCCTCATGCAGGAATCTGGTGCACCGCTCAACACCCCTCTTTATGCACAAGGTATGAAAACTGTCTGCTTCTTTGTTAAGGAATGTGAGCTACTGAAAACCTCTGGAATACCTGAAGAATAACATCTGTGCAGCTTTGAAGTAGAAAATAAAGTGATACATATTTTTCCTGCAGAATCCATTAAGACAGAAGATGTGAGGCAGTGTGTCTTGTGCCAGCGATATGGAGACGCAGCTTCCAGTGTGAGTTTTTATGGGAACTTTGTGTGGCTTTCATTGCACATCAGAATAAAAACAGGCCCCTCTTTTTTTCTTTTCTTTTCTTTTTTTAACTTTAGCCATGTGACCATCCTTTTTGTCTTGATAGGAGGCAGGGCGGCTGCTGTACTTGGGACAGAACGACTGGGCTCATATCAACTGCTGCCTGTGGTCTGCAGAGGTCTTTGAGCAGGATGGTGCTCTAATGCAAGTGCACAGTGCTGTCTCAAGGGGGCGCTATCTGGTAAGTCATGATGCTATGGAACGGTTGCATGTATAGAACTTCAAAGCAATTTTATTTTATTCTTTTCATTATTGTTTTTCCAGCGTTGTGATCGTTGTGGGCAATCAGGAGCCACTGTTGGCTGCTACCTCGCCAACTGCCAGAGTAATTTTCACTTCATGTGCGCTCGAGCCAATAGGTGTGTGTTCCAGCAGGACAGAAAGGTGTACTGCTACGCACACAAGGATCTCCTCAGCTCAAAGGTTTGGACTTGGACCTCTCTTGTTAGTTTTACTTTATTGCTGGTATAAACGCTTGTTATTAGAAGGGTGAGGTACCACTCTAGAGTTTATTGAAACACATCTCTCACCTCGTTTCTTGCACATTATTTTGATTTTTGCTCATAAAACCTTCCAGATGGTGTCAGGGAAAGGGTTTGAAGTGCCTCGCCGGGTGTATGTGGACTTTGAAGGGATCAATCTCAGAAGGAAGTTTCTTACCGGCATTGAGCCTGAAAGCATAAATATGGCAATCGGTAAGAATCTATGTTCTGTTCATTTAAGCTGTGTGTGTTTTCTTAACATTAAACATTACTCCCATTGGTTGTCTTGTGTTGAACTCTTTGTTTCTGCTTCCAAACTGTTCCAGGTTCTCTGCAGATTCAGAAACTTGGTGTGTTGTCAGAGTTGTCTGCAGTTGGGAGGATGTTGTATCCAGTTGGTTATCAGTAAGTGCCTGATGTCAGAATCTAAACAGGTTTTGACATTTTGAGATGGTTTAATTGCATGTTTTTTATTGGCAGCTGTGGCAATGTTTTCCCTCAGAACATAGCAACACATTTTTAATGTAAAAATATATTTTATTTGCATATTAAAGTAAAGAAACTGCCTTTAAAAGTAATTTAGACTTCACTTGAGGTGCTATTGATATTGTGCCATTTCTCTTTATGGTCCTCAATAGGTTTAAAATTGTTTATTAATATTTTTACCATCGTGTTTTTTATGTTCGTTCCATAGATGCTCTCGGTTGTATTGGAGTACCCTGGACCCCCGGAGACGCTGTAAATACACCTGCAAAGTGACAGAAGTGAGTTCTCCTCTACCTGGTGAAGAACAAGATCTGAGGTGGGACAAGGAAGAAAACCACACCATAGTCCACAGCCCAAACCACCACAGAGTAGAGCCGGATCTCACAGGTGGTGCCGATATTAAAACGAATGAATTGTTCAATGATTTGTGGTATTTTTATTGACGCTAATATATGTACATACATTTTGCTTTGTGGCAGATTTGGAGTCTCCAGATTGTTTAAGCTCCTCTTCCAGTCCAGTAAAGTCCGCAACCCCGTCACCCAACTCTAAAATACACAACACACCTGGTTCTAAAAGTCCTGGTTACAACCAGACCAGGAGACCTGCAGGAGGATCATCACGTCCTCTCCCATCTCCAGGTGCTTATTTAGGAAAATTCTGTTTTGTTTTTTTTTCTTTCTAATGGATTTGTTTTAAATTTAACTTTCTTTGATGTCAGGATCTGTTCATCACAAATCTCATCACATCCTGACTCTGAGGGACCTTGACGACCCCCGTCGCCCCCGTAGGCTTTCATCGAGACGACGCTGCAGCTCCTCGCCAACCGAAAGCAACCCGTCTGTACCAACAAGCCTTCGCTCCATAAACTCCAGATCCGCCTTGTTCAGCTCCCATCCAAGATCTTTAAACATAGGATCCACCTCTCCTCCGCTCTCACGACAGAACTCAACGTCTCCGGTTTGGAACTCTCCTCCCAAATCAAACTCCAGCATTTCTCCAGCGCTTTCGCCTCGCCAAGGGGCGGTCTCTCACTCCCCAAGAGGAATGCAGAACTTCAAAATCACAACCCTGGTGTCCGCAGAGGTTCCCCAAGACTTTTTGGCGTCGTCTGAAGCAGAGGATGCAGCTGTGGCCACAACAAATGGGATCTCTCTTGCTCCTGGTAACCTGGAGGAGGAAGTAGCCCAGCTGATGTCCCAGGAGCTGCCTTACACAGTGTTTGACACAGATGTAGCAGTGGCCTCCATATTGAACACTAAACTGGAGTTTGATGAGGCTCTTCTTGCCGAGAATGTGACTCTTAGTGCTAAAGCAGAGGTGGAAAGTGGAGCACAGAAAGACAATCAGGAGAAAGACTCTGGTGATGAAGACTCGAGTCATTATGTCAGATTTACACGTACAGTTGTGAGTAATGCTGCAGGTAGCGCTGACACCTCCAGTCAGCTTACTTCTGCACCTTCAATCTCACAGTTGGATGGAGCAGACAGCGGGTCAGAGAGTGAGGAAAACGAAGTGCTCGGGGAAGAAACCAAAGTTCCCACTGTTTACGAAACACCTACAAAACGTCTAACAGTTAATCTAACGAGGCTGGAGCCGACTTACACTTTGTCATCGTCAAACACTGAGCACCCAGTAACTGTAACAAACCAGGAAACCTTACCCTCTCCTGTTTTTCTGGAATCAGGTTGCATCAACAATGACTTGTCGTTACAAGAAGAGGAGGTCCCGATGACCTCAGACACGTCGACATCTCAGAACGAAATGCTTCTGGATTCAGAGACGGGCCATTTTGTTTCAGCTGCAGCCAGCTCCATAGTAACCTCAAACCGCAGGGAAGTTTTAAACCTCGATGAAAGTTCCTCGTCCTCCGAATTGTCTTTAGGTTACAAAGACGATTTGCGTGATGCTGATTTTCAACCAGAGACTGAGCGGCCAGTGATGAAGAAGCCTATTTTAGTGAAGAAAAAACCATGTACACCGAACCTTAAGCTTCTGTTACCGAAACAGAATCTCCTGCACCGCCCAAAAGTCAATGTCTTGGCCCCTCGACCTCCACAGACGATCAGAATTGTTCCCCAGACTCGTGCTACTTTCTGCACAGTCCCACGTCCAGTCTCCTCCCCCATCATAATCAATGGTTTAAATACTTTACCCATTCAACCTGTGCAGGGCAGAACTATTGCAATCCGCTTGGACAGCTCCAAGCCCGAGCAGCAAAAGCAGGTGGTTCCGAATCAGGCTGCGGCTACAGGTTTGCCCACTCCTCAGACTCCTGCTGTCCGTCAGGTCCTGCTCGTCAATCGTCAGGGTCAGATTCTTGTCAAAGACCCAAGAACAAACACGTTTCAGACACTTCCTGCGAACTCACCGACTTACAGTAAGATAAGCCAAATCGCTAAAATCCTCCACAGCGGGACTGCTTTAAGTCAGTCTGTTCCTCGTGTCGTAACAAAGCCTCAGCCCAGCCCGTCTGACGCAAACAACCTTCTTGCCAGCAACCTCACAACAACGGAGAAGAAAATCATTGTTAGAGTGTTACCTGTGAAAAGCCCTCTAGCCCCAGTCACTATAGAAAGTCTTCCTCAGCCGAGTTTTTCCAACGTTGAACAAAGCACAGCTCAAGCTATTATTGACAAAGCGATGGCCACTCACCGTGACGCACAGAGGCCAAAACCCATCATTCTAAGCAACACTCGCCGCCTAAAGGCCAGACATCGAAGACCGTCTCAGGTTCCAGACACGGATGACTCAGATCAGTCATCTATGGAACGTTCAGAGTCCCCCGGTAGAGTTCGCAGGGAACCAAGACGACACCAAGTTCGAGTAAAGAGAGTATCCTCTGTGTCTGAAAGGCCCTCCAAGAAAAAATCCAAAACTGACATTCTAATAGATCTGTCAAATGAACCAGAAGAAGTTCAGCAAACCAGGTATTTAATTTCATTGCATCATAAAAACAGTTGCTTTCTTTAGAAGTATGCACTTTTAATCCACAGCATTTTTACCTGGAATATTCAAATTATAAATGACTGTTTTGGTTTCTTTTACAGGACAAGTGGTGTTCGAATGAAAGCTCCAACGATAAATGATGTCCTTGATCTGACTCAGAAGGACGTGTCTGAACCTGAGCCGGTGAAGACTGCAGCTTCACCACTTCCTACACCCACTACACCTCCTACGCCTCTTATACCTCCTATACCGTGCAGGTAAGTTTGTTTTACTGTAAACTTTATCTATAAACTGCTGCTTTGGAGTTGACAGTTTTTCCTTTAAATGTATTTTATTGTAAGCGTTTGTTTATTCTTGATCTCATCTGTTAACGCTTTCTGTTCAGGTATCCTCGGGCTCAGAGTCCCCTTTCATTTCCACAAACCAGGTCTCATCCTGAGGCTAAAACAGACACATGGGTCAGCGCTCGACACGGAGACCTGTCCGAGTGGGGCCCCTATACAGGTTTGTTTGTTTGGGGCTTCATTATTTGCAACTATTTTTCTTGCTATGTAAATCTGAAGTAACGTTTATTTTTAATTTTTTAAGAAAACATCACATTTGATCCCTATTTGTTCCTAATTTTCAGGTTTTAGCTCTGAAGAAGAAGGTTCGGCACTGAAGCACAGGAAGAAGACTCGTATGAATCAGCCTCACCTGCGATTCGAAATCACCAGCGACGATGGCTTTAGCGTTAAAGCTAACAGCATAGAGGGTAGGAGGTGTTTTGGGTTGTTTTATAAATTGTCATGTTTAATTGTTATTTAAATAAAAATGTATCCAAGGTGAAAGAAGAGCTGTGTGTGCATCTTTGTCACATTCTCACCCTGTAACGTCTCCTTCCTCAGTTGCCTGGCGTGCCGTGATCGACGGTGTCCTCGAAGCCCGAGCAGACTGCCACCTGAAGCAGCTTCCTCTGGGCGTGATGAGTGGCCCTCGGATGCTTGGTGTCGTCCACGATGCCGTTATCTTCCTGCTGGAGCAGCTGGAGGGCGCTGCCAACTGCAAACAGCACCGCTTCCGTTTCCACCGCTGCGACCTGGTGGAGGAGGAGCTGCCTCTCAACCCGAGCGGCTGCGCGCGAGCTGAAGTCTACAACCGGTGCGGACATTATACTTACATTTGCATATTTTTTTTCTGCTTTTACAAGTATGTGAATACTGTTAACAGCTGCTTAAATAGGTTTTATCCTTACGTTGATGTTTTTCCCCCTCTATTTTTATTTGTTTAATCAGGAAAGCAACATTTGACATGTTCAACTTCCTGGCATCACAACACCGAGCGCTCCCTGATTTTGTTGGTCCCTTCGATGAAGACGATGATGAATTTCCCCTAAAAGCCTCTAGGTCAGTTAACTAAATCAATTCCACTTCTATATATCAATTCTATATGTAGCCTGCTTAAAAGGAAGCACCAGATGCCTATTTGTGTCAAAAACAACTCTATTTTTCTTCTCCCTCTCCATCCAGGCGAGCCACCAGCTCTGAGCTCCCCATGGCGATGAGGTTCAGACACCTGGAAAAGATCTCCAAAGAAGCAGTTGGAGTTTACAGGTGACTATTACAATAAAAACAATGAACAAACTTAAACCATGATCAAATTAACTTGTAAGTTTCTCTCTTTGCTCGACAGATCTCCAATTCATGGTCGGGGACTTTTCTGTAAAAGGAACATTGAAGCTGGAGAGATGGTGGTAGAATACGCCGGCACGGTCATTCGGGCTGTTCTGACCGATAAACGGGAGAAATATTATGACGGCAAGGTTAGTTAAAGATTGGATTGTAACTTTATATCACAGACGCAAATATGCACAGAAATTAATGAAAAACTAAAAATAAAACAGAAATTTAGCTATAATCAGCAGTAACGGGTTAGAAAGCGCCTCATCATCCGAATACAGTTCTGAGGTCTGCGATGTGGTTATGAAATTATTTATTATCAGATGTGAATAATGAAAAAGATGGTAAGCTTATGATAGTTATCCAAAACAGAAGTAGCAAAATGTAAATAACTATATGAAAAAGTAACTATAATATAAACACTGTTGACTCTTGGCGACATTGTGATCCTAGTAAGGAAAAGTGATATTTTATTAGAGGTATTATTGTCTCGGTGCACAGAGGCATGCAAGATTAACAGCGTGAACAGTTCCCAAACTATGCTGCATGTCAGAAAATTATCTCACCACACGCTGTGATGCAAACAGGGAAACGTCTTTAGAGGATATTCTACAAAGCGAAGCAGCTGATTTACTTCTGCAGCAGCTGCTGGTACAACCTCTAGTTGCGCTCTCTGGGAAGACTGACAGCTCCCATCAGCAGCTCGAGGAGAATGACAGAGCAACAAGATTCCTCATGCTGAGCTGCTCTAAAGATGAGTTGAATCAACTCTACAGTAGATGTTGAAGTAGAAAAAGAACAATCACATCAAGAATTGACATGAAACACACAGATCAGTTGCATGGATCAATGGTACATTTTTGAATGATAATCTTGAGCACACACACCGCTGTGGTACTCAGTTCAAAATGGTTTGACACCCTGTACTGTACTTTTTGCTTTATACCATGTTATATCATTCCCACATCAAACAATGGGTAAGTTACCCATTGTTGATTTGACTCATTCATGCATGTTTGAGAAATCCTTTGGAGCTACTAAACATTAGCTGGTATAAAGCAGCACCTATTTACACAAAGCTCCTCCCTGGAACTCAGTCCGCAGCAGAGCTCCCACCCCCACAGAGCAAAGCATTGTTGTGAAGACGTGCTGAAGTGGGAGTGTCAGAAACGGTAGGAAGTTTTTAAAGAGACCGAGGACAATTTCAAGGTGTTATTTTCAGAACAACTGAAGGTAACATAGTTACTTAAATGTGGTATAGAATTAAACTGTGCTTGGAAAATACAAAACAGCTCCCCTTTAATATAGGACAGGAAGAGGTTTCAGGTTATTTCAGATGGTACAGCCTTACCGGCAAAAGTGAGCCTAATTATTCTCATATTTTGCTGTAAGGATCCAATTTAACAGTATTAACCTCCTGAACAACAAAGTTGTGAATATTAAGTTCTTTTTAGCAGGAGAGAGCAAATGAACCCAGACCAAAAGGCATCAGGAGTGATTTCCTTTCCATGCGTAGCTTAGAATCGGAGCCATCTCAGGTGATTTGTGTAGTTTGAAATTCAGGGAAGGATCCTAACCTGTAGTGACTGAATGAAATAAACGCTTTGAAAATAAATAATCAAGGTTTGTCGCCTCACACCAGGGCATCGGCTGCTACATGTTCCGCATCGACGACTTCGACGTGGTGGACGCGACGATGCAAGGCAACGCGGCTCGTTTCATCAACCACTCCTGCGAACCAAACTGCTACTCCCGCGTCATCAACGTGGACGGCCGCAAGCACATCGTCATCTTCGCCCTGAGGAAAATCTACCGGGGCGAAGAGCTCACCTACGACTACAAGTTCCCAATTGAGGACGACGACAACAAGCTGCGCTGCAACTGCGGGGCGAGGCGATGTCGCCGCTACCTTAACTAGTATTGTTCCGAAGGAGGCTGCGACGTCGAAGCGATAAGAAGAACTGAAACGAGAAGTCGAGGAGGAAAAAAAGAGCCATAGTTGTGAAGAAGTTGATGGTTTCAAAGTGCTGGATAGTTGTAGTGCTTTCTTTAGGTCTTGTGTACTGTTTTGTCATTTCCCGCCACACTCTTAGGCATCAGTGACCTCCGGGTCTGGACCGGTTATTACCCACAGCTACAAACGGTGAGCAGAGGCTGATTGCAGTCATTACTTTGTAAAGAGGAATTCACTCCTGTGCTGCACACGGCGCGTCTCTGTGAACAGGAGATCAAAGAGGAGGACGGAGAGAGAGATTTTTTTTTCAGCACCTTACTTTGACACAGCCTTCTCTGGCAGCATCGGCGTCGCAGCAGGCAGGTCATGTTTTCATTTCCACACAAAGTAAACACATTACAGTCGAAGCACATAGAGCAGCTACATTTTAACTTCACTCTGGTGAGCAGGGACTTGGGATATTTTAGGTGCTGGTGATGTTTATCCCCCCCCAAAAAAAGTTCAGTTTTATTAGTCATCCCGTTTTTCCTCCAACCCGGTCAGATTAAACTTTCTGTGTTTATTTGTGATGATCTGAATGTTTTTATCCCGCTGTTATGTTCTGTTCTGTAGTCGTTACTTTGTGCATTTTTTAAAGCTCATGAGGGAGAATTTTTCGAACATTTTGCTCTGCAGTCCCTGAAAAGTTTTTGTATATTTGAACAATAAATGTCTATTTCACACATCGATAGAAATGTGTTTGAGCTTTTCACCTGTGATTTATTAATGAAGGCTGATTTACAGAAATGAAGCGATTACTTTCCTCTTGTTCATGGTTGTCTCAGGTGTGCTACCTCAAAAGTGTTATGAAGCAAGATTTTATTTAATCACACATTTAAAAATAACCCACTGTCTCATGGAAATTTTCTGTCATTACACTTTGATAATACAAAAAGAAGTAAAATACATACTAATAATGGTTGAATATTCTTATAAGACCAGACGATGTTTTTTCTGGTGAATAATTCGCATTTAGAAACCACATTAAGCTACTGGTTGTATATGAGGGTGGTGCGGGGGGTTTCTTTTTATTGAAATAATTTAATTTCACATGCAAATTTGTTACCTTAAAAGCTCGTTATGGATTCTTGATTGTAAATAGTTGTATAAAAAATTCTAAAACCTGTTACATATTTTTTTACCTTTTTTTTTATTTATGTTCAATAAAAATTTGTTCAAAGTTTGATTCTCTTGCTAATGTTTTCACCAGCCAAACTTTATTTAAGCTGGGTTTTTCTTGTCCTGTAAACAGAATTTTGAGCGCAACAGATTAGCTTTGTTGTAATAGACACCTTCATCTCCCAAACAGGAACAATCAAAAGTTTATTAAATGAAAGATAAACAAAATAAACCCAGTTTTTGAGCAGCTAAACAAGCAAGACTGAAAATATAGCATCATTCAAGTCAATTTGTTCTATTTTTCCAAACCGAGGTTGTTCAAATGGCTATAATAAGTAAGATATTAACTGTTCATAACCTTTCCATAGAACCCTGCTTCAAAATTTTTACATTTAACCAGAGGTTATTTTTTCAGGTTTTAGATCAGAACTATTCAACTACATTGCTCCCAGGGCTGCAGTTATTCAAAGCCAACAGCTTGGGGGCCTGACATTCCCAGTTAGGGTTGTGGGTCGACCAATAATGGTAGGTAAAACACTGCAGCTTGTAACAGAACAAGTATTTTTTACCTTTTAAATTTATTTTGTTGTGTTGAAACAGAAATTTTAAATTCACACATGATTTGAAATCTATTAAACTAAGTAAAAAAATGGCGGGCCGGATGTGGCCCATGAGCCATTAGTTGAATAGCCCTGTTTTAGATTGTTTACTTAGAATCATGTTAAATCTTCCTGCTGCTGAGCACTCCAAACTATCAAATCCTCTGTTAAAATGTTTCGAAGCAAATATAACAGCATGAAATGTGTTTTATACTAGAATACATTCAAAAA
Source organism: Cynodonichthys magdalenae (assembly GCA_031762555.1). Lineage (NCBI taxonomy): Eukaryota > Metazoa > Chordata > Actinopteri > Cyprinodontiformes > Rivulidae > Cynodonichthys > Cynodonichthys magdalenae. The sequence goes on along the minus strand of JARVJO010000155.1, from coordinate 14,053,138 downwards.
CTATATGTCATGTTTTCTGATCTAAAATCTTTAAATAGTTTCTGCTGGAACAGACCAGTGCTGATTATATCACAAATCAAGAACACCATTTTGCCTGAAGTGGCAGCTTGTCTCGTTTTTCAACATCAGTCAAGGTCTTTCTGTTATCCTTCAGCCATATGGCTCTTTCCCATCAGTTTTACCTCCTGGGCTGTGAGAAGTATGAAATACAAACAGCAGGACAGGAGTTTAAAAAGAGCTCCAGTGTGAGCTGAAGTCACATTCAGACAGACGTCAACATGAAGGCCTTGGTAGTCCTGGTTTTGCTTGGAGCAGCATGTAAGAAACACATTTGTGCACTTATTACCACTGGGATTGCTCAGTGTTGGCTTATTTCTGTTTTTTTTTATATGTTAACACATTAAATCACTTGCTCTGCCAGTTGTTGCGGCTGAGGATGAGAAGGTTGTCGGGGGATATGAGTGTCCCAGAAACTCTGTGCCCTACCAGGTGTCTCTTAACGCTGGATACCACTTCTGTGGTGGATCTCTCATCTCCAGCCTGTGGGTGATTTCTGCCGCTCACTGCTACATGTCGTAAGTGCAAAATAACAGATTTCGAGCAATGTTTGTTGCACTAGAAGATTATTACTTAAAGGAGACATATGTATCTGTATGGGTCGTATTTTCAACCCATTCTGTTTTCTCTATTTTCTATGATATTTTCTAAACAATTACATCTCAGTATTTGCAACAGAACTTGTAAATCAGGTCTGGACTTACCAACTACAATTTGATGGTCTTCAGTCTCCTCTGGCTCCAACATGTAAGGCTGGATGGACAAATCTTTTAATTCATTTTATAAATAAAATGTTTTTGTGCAGCTATATAGTCGTAAACTCCTCTATCAAACTGGAATGGGCTGGTCTGGAAGCTGAAGGGGGCAAGGTGTGAATCACCTTGTTTGGATTTAAAGAGACAGCCTCAAAACGAGTTGATCTGAGACAAATCTCAGAATTACAATAAGGAGGAATTCAGACCAAAACATTTATTTTCATTGCTAAGTAAGAACAAGGTTGCAATCTGTCCAGTGGATGATACCTCAGAGGAGGTCAAACAAGGAACTGTGGTGTTCAACTGTTCTTTTCTTCCAGCTCCCTCCAGGTGCGCCTCGGTGAGCACAACATCGCCGTGAACGAAGGCACAGAGCAGTGGATCAATGCAGCCAAGCTGATCAAGCATCCTCAGTACAACAGCTACAACCTGGACAACGACATCATGCTGATCAAACTGAGCCAGCCTGCAGCCCTCAACAGCTACGTCCAGACTGTGTCCCTGCCCTCCCGCTGCCCAGTGGCTAACGAGAACTGCCTGGTGTCCGGATGGGGAAACACGTCCGCCAGCGGAAGTGAGTGGAGAGGCTTGTTCGGTTTATTAGAGAATGTAATACTGGGAAATGTGTTGCTTGTCCAAATTTTTTTTAGATGACAACTGGAGATTTTTTCAGCATTTCCAACATACAATAAACTGATGATATCCCTCTCACTTCCCAGGCAACTACCCCGACAGGCTCCAGTGTCTGAGGCAGCCGATCATCGATGACACGATCTGCAGGAACGCCTACCCGCACCTCTTCACGGAGAACATGGTGTGCTCCGGATTCATGGCTGGAGGTGCCAGCAGCTGCCAGGTGAGCAAACACAAGAGTACGCTGAGTGCTTTAACATTCTCACAAGTGGCGCATAATTAGTTTGCTGTAGCACATCGTTTGAAGTGTTTGTGTATTTTTATGTAAGTTCAATTTATATTCTGACATTCTAACTCATTACCATAGCATTGCAACCACTGTTACAGCGTGATGTTCTGCTGAGTAAGCGTGCAGTGTGGCATTTAGTTCCGACCAACCTGAAGGTTTTTACAACCATCAACAGGATTTGTGAGAAGCAAGCAATGTTTGGCAAAAGCTAAATAAATAAGAGGACTTAAAGGAACAATCAGGCATGTGGTTGTAATGTTAAGGCTGACTGGTGGTCAGAGTAATTAATCTGAACTGACTGTAGAGTGTTTTGCTGACTAAAAATGTGGTTTTGCTTGGATGGAACAAAGTTAGAATTTAACTACGAAGAGAAAATACTGATCTGTAGTTTTCACTCAGTACATCTTTGCAGAAATCGTTTATGAATTATGAGAGAATGTATATATGCTGAGAGTGTCCCTTTAAACCCCGTCATCTCTCCTCCGTCTGTGTCTGCAGGGCGACTCAGGTGGTCCTCTGGTGTGTGGGGGTCAGCTGCAGGGAGTTGTTTCCTGGGGTTATGACTGTGCCATGCAGGGACATCCCAGTGTTTACACCCGCGTGTGCCGCTACAACAGCTGGATCCGTTCCACCATGTCCAACAACTAAACTCCTGCTGTCATTAAAACTTCATCCAACGTTTAGTTGGAACACACGGTGTGTTATGGTTTAACGCTTATATGTTTAATTACCAATGGAAAACAGTAGAAATGAATAAAACACCTGCTTGGATGCATTGGTTTTGTTTTTGTCTGCAGTCTTTACAGTTTTACATTAACATGCTCAGTTTTTCATTATGTATTCTTAGTTTTAAGGCAAAAACTGGTGCAAAAAAAAAAAACAATCTATTTAATCTGCATTGTACTGTCTCATGGAGTCATGCATATGAACGAATTCCCGTTTACTGAGGGAAGTGCAGTGTGGGAGGCAGGCATACTTGTAAATAAGCGGTTAAAGATAAAGGCATTTCACTGCACTGGTCTGTGTTTTCTGCATGCTTTCCTCAGATGGCGCTTTGTAAACTTCGCTGCTTCTTGTTTGCTGAAGCGACCTGAACATATGAGAGAAAAGAGAGAGGGGAAAAGACTGATGCAGCCGTAACATAACAGAAAAACACTAAATACACAAAATCACTGCGTAAATACAGGTATTACACAGCATTTTATAGGCTTTGTGAACACATCTGGAGCCACCTCTGAAGGGAATTTTAGCTCAATAGTATTTGTTTAAAAGCAATACTCACCTGACCAGCAATCCTGTCCAGGTCTCTGTGGCCCTGAGCCGTAAGCCGACGACCCCTGTGATCACAAATTATTCAATCACTCGCAATCAGCACCTCAGCAACACACTTCCTCCTTGATCCACCTCTCTTACCCATTTGGATCCCTCTCCACCATCTTGAGGCCCTCGAGAGCCTGCAGGACCTTGCGTGCCACGTTCCTGGAGCCCACGCTAAAGTGGGCGGGGCACACGCCATTCCGCTGACGCCCTCCGTAGATCTTGATCATGGAGCCCACGCCCACACCTCCTCGCAGGTAAAGGTGGCGGGCTGTAGACGCTGGAGACACGTACATTTTTATGCTGCATGTCGCAATAAATACATGACTTTTTCACCTGAACTGTATGAACGCCAACATTCCAGCTTATCACACGTTTGACATTTTTCCGTCTTAGCTGATAAGTCCTGGTAGATAACATCCACATCAGCACAAGGCTCTGTGTGTTTTACTGTACATGTGTAGGTCTTAAAAAACCAGCAGGTCTGTTAATGGTACAACTATAGGATGATAAATTCTAGAGAAACTGAGCCAAACACAGTGGTCTCTGTAACATTTATATTTTAGATTATATTTTAAATTGTTGGGTGGAGTGATGAGTTATGGTAAACAACCTGCTCTGGTGTAAAACCAGTTGTCATCACAGGGAGCCAGCTCCTTGTGCCTGGCGAGCTTCACAGTGTCAACCCACTCTGGAACCTTTAGTTTGCCAGACCTGAAAATTTCAATTAATATAAATTGTAATTACAGAATAGTAAAAATGTCTGCAAATAAAGGTATCATCATCCATACTTTCAGTTGCACCAGTTTAGATAAATGCAAGTGCAATGATTTCAACAACAAAATAAGGCTTTATTGTGATTTAGTACTCCATTAATGATTTCAAGGACACTTAAGCGCAATGACGCATTATAATTTCACCATGAGTTTGTGTGGAACCTGAAAAGATGATAAATTTGCTCACAAAAGAGAATTTTTATTTAAAGAGCATATGACTGATAAACAAGATATGACATCTTTTTCCCTATCACAATAAACTGTAGGTTTTGTATGGTATTATAGTGTTATTTTTTATGCTACTCTAGTAATTTCTTTCTGTACATGACTGCTAATATATTCACATTTTCCTCTGCAGATAAATAAAAAGTAAATTCAGAAATAATGTAAATCTCATTCATTTATCATCATAGCAAAAAATCAAAACCCTAAAAAACTCACAATTTTATATCTATCAATAAAGCCCATAAATCCGGCAGCCAAAATTCAGATTATTTTGATTAATCTTTAAAGTTTTTTATATCATTAATTTTTTCCCATCATAATAAATAATTACTTCATCCACCTCAACTAATCTGTAGCTAGCTTCTGTTCTTTAGCTTCATGACTGACATTTTACTGATAATATGACAGCCAATCAGCATCCAGAACTTCCTCCCACCAATCACAACTCATCAGCTGCACACTCTCATTTGCATAACGGATGTGTGCGCCCACCGGCCATATGCCTTAGAGTGCTTCTAGAGTTTTACTTACTTTTTGAGAAAAGCTGACAAAGCTTTGACAAATTCCTGCTGGTTGACATCTTTTACTGTTACACTGGGCATCTAAAAAGCAAAATGGAGACAGAAGGTGAGCTTAATTCATATGACAAAAACGTATACCACAGAAACGTCAGAACATATGTGTTAAATTTTTTTGCTAGCATTAGCTAGACGGTTAGCTAACCTGGCTATAATAAATTCAACTAATGGCTGGCAAAAATGTCGCACTTCAGAACAAATTATATGTATAGTTCATTTAAATTACGCACTAGTCTTACTTTTGTCCTTCAAATCCAGGCTGGTGTCGAAATGTTCACCCGAGGTAGCCAAAGAAGCTAATACGGAGGCGCATCTGGAAGGAGAACGCTGATGATGAAGGATGGAGGGAGCCAGTCCTCATTAAAAAAGGATGAGACGTAGTGTGGAATAACTCTGCCTTCAGACCCCAAATTGCTTATTTAAAATCCTAATTTAAACTCAGTTAAAAATAGAAATGCCTTTCTCCTATCACGTTGTAAATATTTAGTCGAGTTTACAGTTTAAAACATTTTAAACAAGAAAAAAATGCTTGTGTTCTCGTTGTATTCCAGCAGAGGGTAGTGTTGTAAAACTTAACATTTTGACCTTTTTTTTTTTTTTTTTTTTTAAACAAACCGACACAAATGCTTTGGAGAAAACTGCGGTGAAGAAAGCAGCAGAAGTCTGAGAAGACACTTTCACAAGGTCAGAAACTTTTTGATACTTTACCTAAAAGTTACAAATGAGGTGTAGAAATACGCTTTATGATGTATTTGTATGTTGTAAAGTGAGCTTCTTTTAAGGCGATAAACTGAAGTTATTTTGGTTTAAATAAATAAATAAATAGGCCTAAGGTGACTTAACATTTTTTATAAATACTACTTTCACCGTTGGTTATTGTTGTTATTTTATTTGAGACCTTTTTTGTAGTCTGGATTAAAGCACAAAGCCTCTGTTTGAAATAAATATGCACTGACTTATTTCAATGTCACACAGTCCTCAGAACTGATTTACATTGATATTTAAAGACAGCATACAGAAAACTATATCTGACCAAGGTGACCAGGTTTTATTTTAGCACTTTCCTTTTGCATCATAGTTTTTTTTCTTGTACTCATTTTGCCTTAATTCTTGACATTGAAATAATTGCAAAATTAAATATTCACTTTACTGCAGCCTTTAATTCATTTACCTTCCACAGTAATTGCATCCATTCTATAAGTCTAAATATTTTTCATGAACTCTACAAATGTATATTTAACAGCGTTTTCACATGTCTAGATCAGTGAATTTAAAGTACAGCTTGTTTTTACAGTTGATTAGTGTGTGATTTGTTTTTGTTCACTAATGAGTTGTTATAAAAATTTTAAATGAATTAAAAGTCCCATTTAAAAATTTCTAAGAACAATGATTGTTTTATTAGTTAGAATAATGCAATTGAAAAGCCAGTGGAATATAGTCAATTTATTAGATTTGAGTCACAGAAAGAAAAAAAAAGATTTGAGTCACAGAAATAATATTGATTCAATAACAACTGCTGGTAATAAAATCTACAATTTACCTTTTTATTTTCTTGTATCTTTGCAATCATAAATGGGTCAAGCACCATTAATTTGTGATTATATGTGCTTTGATATAACAGAATAATATAAAATAATTATTTTCTGTGTTTACAGTACACATTTGATAACAGCTGTTTTTTGTCTCATTTTGCTCTGACCTGATGTTCAGCTTAAAACAACCATCAGTTTGGTGCCAAACAATAAGGCAGAAATCACACTATCACACACTATAATAAAATTTAACACTGTGACAATCACGAGACACTACAAAGCTCACTATGTGTTCCACTATTTTTAGTAAATTCTTCTTTAAAAACAGGCAGCCAGCACAACAGAGTAGTCCTGCTGCTGTTTCACAGACTGAAAACATTTTGAATCAATACCTCAAGTGCAAATCATTGTTTAAATCCAAACAAAGCCTTTTTTCCAAACTTAGCTTTATTTTTCTCAAAACGTGGTAGCTACATTGTATAAGAGTTAGTGCATATCGTAAATTAGCATTTACTAGTTGCTAAAAATGTATAAAATCTTGCAGCCTTATTTAAAACCTTTTTTAATGTCTGGAAAAAGTAACACATTTTCTTCCTGCTATCTAGGCTAACATCTTATTACCACTGGTATGAGAAAGACTGGATATAAATTTGAGGTAGGTGGATGTATGTTTACAAATGTGCAGACATGCACATGCAGGACACACACATGCACAGACACACATACACACCAGGCTCTGTGCTCTCTATGTCAGCCCGTCTAAGCTTGTTCCCCTCCCCCCTTCTCAACATCTCTCTCCCCTTTTTGTCCCCCTCGCCCTCTCCTTTTCCCTCCCCTCTCACTCTCCTGCCTGCTAGCACTATTTCAAGCCTCTGCCGAGGAGAGACGAAGGGAGAGCGAGGCAGAGACGCACGGATGCGCAGTTCGAGAGAGAGAGAGGAGAGAGGGACGGGGAGGGGAAAGCAGACAGGATTTAGAGTTCAAGTGCACGTGCAGAAAATAGGTTGAATAGAGGAGAGCCGGAGCAGAAAGGAAGCCAGGAAAAGGAACGGCTGGGGGGACAGATGAAGCACACAGTTTTTTTTAATCCCTGCCTGTCTTCCTCTCTGTTTTCTTTAAATGGAAAAAGAAGCTTTGAAACGTAAGGGTAAAAAAGAAAAAAAACCCACAGATTTCAAATTACTTCAGTGTAAAATGATAACCCCCCCCAATTTCTATCTGTCCTCTTCATACTGACACACTCCTCCTCTATCCCTCCCTCTTGGATATTTCTCTCTTTCTCTCTGGCTCTCCTTTTTCTCCCCTCCCACCTCTTCACACACACACACACACACACATACACACACATGCACACGCCCCGGACTCCTTCCCACTTATTTTCCTCACGCGCCCTTACTATCCACTTTCACTGGAGGCCAGCTGCAATGAACTCAGTAATTTTTTTTTTCTCCCTCGTCTTTTACTTTTCGTTCGCTTCTTTGCTTTCGATTATGCCTTCATGCACGGAGAGGCACCACCACTGAGACGCTTCACCCTCACTGTGTGGCGCCCCTGAAAAACAGAGGCCGTGGATTGTCCATGCATTTGACTGCATGCCACAAATCGCTTGTCCTTTCCTGTCAACAACAAAAAAAAAATCCGCCTTTTTCTTTTTGAGGAACTGGTCCACTGTTCAGAAAGCTTTTTTTTTAAGTCCTGTTCGTATTCAGAAGTGGAAGCTGAGAGTTGGGGAATTGTGTCCGATGCATGGACGTACGAAAGAGATAGGGACAAAAAAAATGAGGGGGAAACGGAGAGCATGTTCTGCGGCATGAAAGACAGGAAAAAGAAAGAGAAGAGTGATAGGAGAAAGAGTAGCAGCACTGGCAAGAAAAACAGGAGGAAGAGAAGAGAAGGACCAGCTGTGAAGACCCAAAAAGGAGAGGCAGCTGGATAAGAATTGGTAAAAATTGCAGAAAAAAGGAGCAACTAGACTTCTTCTCAAACTCAGACTTGCACTTTTTAGCCCCCCTTCGATTTTTGCTTCTGAACAAGATTTTTAGTCACAGTCTGTCTTCTCATTCATTTGTGAGTATACACCCTGTTCCTTTTCTGTTGCCTTTCCCTCTTTCCTGAAGACATTCTCCCCCCACCCTCCACCTTCACTTTATTTTCAACTCCTCTAGTTTTTTCCTCTCCTTTAAAAATTTGTTCCCTATAGGTTGTTAATCCCCCCCCATCCTGTTCGTCTATCCCATCTCACGCTCCAGTTCTCACTCTCTTTCACTGTCTCCCTCTAATTCCTCTTTCATCTCTTCTGTATCTTGAGTTATCGTTGTTCTCTTTGCCTCTCCTTCAAGGATTACCTCCGCTCACATTTTGATGAAGGCTCTGGAAAAGGATCACTGAATACACCCAGTTCTAGAGGGGGGCCCATGAATGGGTGGCTAGAACACGGAGGAGGCAGGGTATGTGCATTTCTATCAGTCATGTGTATTTTTTGTGTCTCTGCATGTGTGTGTTAATATGCTGGGGTGTGATTTAGAGTTAATGGAGCCGGCAGTGGTGGATGGTCCCTCCCTCTGACGCATGCGTGGATTTGCAGAATCATGTCTCATTTTTGGGGATTTTTTTGTGCCGTTTAGTTGAATTGGAGCTTCGCTAAGAATAAATGTGAGCTGTGAAAAAAAAAGACACAAGGTAGAGGCGAATACACTCAGAATATTGCCATAGAATTGCATCATTCCTCGTGTACTTTTCCTTTTTTTTCTTCCACCCTTTTTCATTTGTTCATCCGGGTATTCCCAAATCCGTCTGCCATTAATTTGAACCTACACGTGTGGTTCGCCATGATCAGAAGTTAAAGATGAATTTCGTCCAGGTCGTCGACAGAGTAACCACCTCAAAACGTATTTAGTTTGTTTCATAATGTTTTCAGGATTCCTTGTCTTTGAAAGGGTTAGATTCAGACCAAGACAGAAGATTCTGGGCGTTTAAGTACGCATCTGCAAATAAAGTGTGTCAACAGTAATGAATGTTATGAATTCATTATTACAGAACAAATGTGGTCTGGATAACGCAGGGCAACGCACAGAGACGTTTGATATATATAACACAAACCTGCAGCTCATTCTGTGTAATGAACATCAAAAGTACCCATTTCACTCACAGCCTCAGAAACCTCATCTTTTATCCCTCGTGTATTTTTTTTATCTTGTCTGTTATAGATCTCACAGATCTTCCTCTGCTTTTTATTTACATGGTTGTTACTCACTTGTCACAGTCATTACCTACAGGATCGTTATCTATAATTGTTCTGAGGGGAGCACGTAGGAATGTGTTCTCTGTTGAGGTTATTAATATCTCTGTAACAGTTTCAGACAGTTCTGTTGATCAAACGTGGTTTTTAAAGTCGTAAAAAAAAAAAAAAACAAATTTGCCAAAGTAGTTTAATTAAAAACTGTTGAGGCATTTTTGTGTAGAAGATACAGTTAAAAAAAAAAGTCACTGGCCTAGATTAAAAGTAATTGTCAAATGTAAGCTGATTCAGTTCAAATGCAATGATTTAATTATTATACAACAAAATGACCTTCATGGGCAGACGACATCACTGCAATCTGTGATTAAGCCATGGGGGAGAAAGCTTTTGTTTGATAGCGTCCCTGGGTCAACCTTTTAATGATCTCCTCAAATGCTCTCCATTAAACCAGAGGGGAAGTTTTCTTTTTAAATCCAAAATCTTGCTGAAACCAAAGCATCTGCTCATGTCAGCAAAACTTAAAAAGAGGGTCAGAGAGATGGACTGCCCTCGATTTACTCAACCCATTACATTAGACGTTTCGTTCTATTTCTTTACATCTCCAGCACCTTTTGATTCAACTCCTGGGAGAGTTTGGTAATTATACCAGTGTGGTGGGACCCCCAGGTTATGAAATGTTGCTCAGACCAGCCTGGTGTTATGTAATCTTACATAACCGAGGCGGCAGCTCAGCAGGCTCGTGATCGGAGGCTCTGGAGGAGAAGCTATATGGGTCTGCTTATGGTATGAACTCACTGGCAGGGTCAACGCTCTCATGAATACCTGGCACTTAAAGGGGAAGAGACTCCCAACTGCAAAAAGAAAAAGAAAACTTTATTGCATTATCTGCACACGAAATTTCAAGACTCATCTGTTAATGTTTAAGCTTAAGACTAGCTGTCTTAATTATTTACATAATCAAGATACATCGCTGCGCATTTCCTATGTTTCTATACCATCTCTCTACGAGTCTTGCGTGTTTCTCATTTAAAATTGATGACATTCAACCGCAGCATACATTAATGGATTGAACAGACTTCAGGAATTCCCATGCAATCTGCCGTTGTGCGTAGCAGATTTGAATATGTGCTGATAAATTTGTCTCTAAGGCCTAGCGTGATAAACTCACGTGTGTAGCAGTAAATAAAAACAGGGCAGTAAAATGTCTGTTAGTGTATGAAAAAGCTGTAGTTGGCAAAGAATTACAAAAGTACTTAATAATAGCAGTGGCGGTAGAATAAAAAAACATAATAAATGCCTATTGTGATTTATTAGGCATCGTATTTTGTAATATTACAAGTATCACTGATTTTATTGATATTTAAAGAAATTAGGGTTATTGTTCACAATAAAATCACATTATATGGTGATTAATGCATTTCACCAGTATTTGTTCAATATGTGTTTGTTTTTAGATGGAGCCTGACACAACAAGGATTTAAAACTCAATTCCCTGCCGATAAGGTAAGGATACGTTATTTATTTTCTTTTGTTAAATGGTGTAAAATTAGAAACAGGATGTACAATTTTTGTTCCTAAAATAAGAGTTTGTTTTTAAAAAGGTTTACGTAAAATCAAGTTACTTCTTTCCAATAGCACTCAGCAGATAGGAGCACTTGGTCAGCCATTTCAGTCTGCGGACCGATCGAAATGTCAGTGCTCCATCAGTATAATTGAATTACTCGTCCCTGAGTCATTCTGTCACGATTAACCTAACAGATATGTACGTTATAACCATTTGGCCACTCTGAACTAAACAAACAAACAGAAAATCTTTCATTTTCATAGCATGCCTGTTTGTTTCAGTTTGGTAAAATAAACTCTATGACTTATGTTAGTTAGCAACGAGTGGAAAGGTCATCAGGTGGTCATGTCCTGATTATCAGATGCTGTTGAAAAGTGAGAGTCTGTGGGCATAAAGAGGGTCCTGTAATTTTGCCTTGAAGCTAGCTTTGGAGATGCCTCACATTACATTTCTGTCTTTGTGCTGATGTCACCCCCTTGCCCCCAGACCAGCAGCACCAGAATAAGAGCTACATTCTGCCTCTCCCTTACAATAGAGCCCTTCTTGCCCTGAAATTTTCACAATGTTTGTGTGCACACAGCTCTCTGCAGACAACCGAGGCTGTAGACACAGAGCCGTGCGATTCACCTGATATTTCAAATATTGTAGAAATGTTTGTTCAGAGATTTGAAGAACTTTGCCTCCACTTTCATAAAAATGCTCTGTAAATACGCTGCAGGTCGGGTTGTTAGAATTTCAGATACATTTCCCTGCGCCCACTCAGAATGTTACTGTTGGCTATTAAATGTGCATTTATTCCAGACTGTTAAAGTGATTCATTTACGGGTCAGCGACAGCGAAATCAATAGAGTTCAGTGTGATGGTGTAGCATGGGTTAATGTCTGATAACAGGAAGAATGTGTCCCGGTCAACAGGGAGAATTTCTCGGTCTTTTGCGACTAGGTCATTGCACTGAGTCTGCCACCTATTTTAGCATTCACAGTGCTTACCCTCCCATTCTGTCTCTACTTTTTCCTCTGATTTGCTGCAAGTCTTTTCTTCTCCTTCTTTCTGTTGCGTTTCATCACTCCATCTTTTGTTCTCACTGCTTGCTCGTTGTCTCTGTGTCTGGTGTCCCTTTTAGTTAGTCTGTCTACTTCGCTGTCCTACTTTGCCTCATTTTTTTCCTTTCCACCGCTTATTTGCTCTTGTTGCTTGTATATTATTTAGCAATTCTGGTATTTATGCACAAGACGTCATTATTCTGTCGCTGCCGTTTGGTTTATCCCAGAATCTTTCACCTTGGATTTTTTTTTTTTCCAGTTTTCCTCACCTTCTGTCTTTTTTTTTCTGTGGCATATTGAGTTCAGTGCTGCAGGTGCTTTCAGGGAGGACATACCAGGAGTGCAGGGGAGTGGGAACAAAAATCCCAGTGTGCTTGTTATTAATGCAGCACAGTAACATATAGAAGATTTAATTCTGGTCATGTATGATTTATACAGTGAGTTCCCACACTGAGGTCTGTCACAGCGGCTCTCTGTATCCCTGAGTGGAGGAGTTAGCAGAATTTCACCTCCTCTACAGCTGGCAGCAGAATTGACAGACAGACCCTCAGGTTCAGAAGTGTTTCCGCTGACGGCAGATGAGGCGATTTGACACAGTCTCATCCTCACTCACATGCTCACTGACTGGAAGCACTCTTTCTCCCCTTCCTTTTTACACAGATGTGCACAGTTTTATACTAGATACAAGCCACATCTGTATCTGTTTTTGTATAATTTAGCAAAACACGTGACACTTATATATTCATTATTTTCATTAGGATAATGTCAAGAGCAGGACATTTTAAACCCAAAATTAAATTGTGTCAACAACGAGAACATCATAATCTACAATTTTTGGACAATATTTCTTGAAAAGACATTTAAAGTAATAGCTTAAGGTTGCAAAAACAGCACAATAATGTGATTACTTGCACATTTCTGGCGTTATGTTTCATTCATTGATTCAGTAGTCATTTTAAAATTATTCAGCGCAGCAGTTGTAAGGCTCCAGCTCTGTAATTATGTGGTGAGCATTTCATCTGCTTCTGAAATTATTTATTGCTAAACCAATGAACTGAAAACACTAACAAATTGTAATAAAAAAATTTTAATAAAAAAAATCATAATAACAGTAATTTTGTTGTTAACTGAATGTAAAATTGTAGATCTATTTTAAGCAATATTTAGAGATATTTAGATATCGTTTCACTCCTTTGTGTGTTATTTTGGCTCACAGGATCCACCTAAAGCCCTGATGATTTCAGAGAGTGAGAGGAGGTGAGACGTGACTAATGATGTCACAGACAGCATCGTGCCGTTTTAGTTGCCCCCCTGACCCGGCTTTAGGGTGGCGGCAGCGGCGCTCAAGCACCCGTGGGTAACACACGCCAAAGCACATTAGAGGCAGGGAGACGGAGGGAAGCGAGGAGAGAACACACAGAACACAGCTCAGGGGGACGGAAAGAGACAAACAACGAGACGGAGAGAAAGAGAGACAGACGGGTGGAGGGGGGGGGGGGTGGCGGTGTCAGATTTAACAGCAGAGAAAGCTAGAAAAGCTGAGAGACATGGCAGTGTGCCTCTCCGTGATTTTTGTTTCTTTTTTCGGCAGACTGTCTGCTCGGAGTTGATGTTTTACATCACTGCCTCAGGTTTTTCTCACTGTTTTTGTCACACTCGCTCTGTGAGCCTCTCCATTTTTATTCTCCATGTACGTTAGGATACAAATAATGCAGCTTTAAGGAATCAAATATTTTATTACTATCATCATTTTATTATTACTTGCTTATTTCAGCTTGGTTACAATATGTGAAAAGAATGTGATAATTTCTTCTCTGCTGACAAATGTTTTTTTCTAACAGATAAGGTGAATACCACCCAACTGAGACATCTATTTATGTCATTCTTGGCATGTATATCTGCACCACACCTCTCTTTCTTTTTCTCACCATGTTCCCTTTCACATTCTGTAAAATAAAAATAAAAAAGATGGTTTATAATATATAATCAACAAATGAATTAAAAAAATCTAAATAGGTTTTTTATTTTCTTCCTGTTACTCACAGCCCGACTGCCTTTTTCTGGACCCATGACAAAAATGGTTTATCTTTAGTTTCTCGCTCACACTCTTATTTAATCTTATTTATATCCATGGCCACTGTCTGTCAGCTTTATTCACCGAGTGAGATTGCCAAAGGTGAAAATGATGGTGTGAGTTCAACAAGGCTGAAATGTGTGACAGCGATGCAGTCGAAGAGCTGCTGAGCTCAGACACCATTCCTCTTGCAAGTCTGATAAATCGACTCAGAAGTTGCTCCTGAACCCATTAAGAGATAAAAAAATACAGTTTATGGTTATCCATATGGAACAGGAGTTGCATTAATTTACAAAAATACTGAAACACAAGAACATGTCTACTTTTTTTATATGTTATAAGAAAATCTGGAAAATAAATTGATAAAAAATGTTTGAGTTTAATTAATTGTTTTGACCACTTAGAATTGCACAGATGAAATGTGCTGTAGTGTACATGTATAAATATTTTAGAAAAAAAAAATTGTATCATTGTGATTTTAATTAGAAAATTTATGAATAGGACAAAATCAATATCTTCACAAAACATCCCCATTCAGCTTCCACTCATGCATTTGAGTCCAGGTCCCAGAACGGTAAAAATAGTTAAAATCCTATTCATCTCAAGATCCAGGGAACCTTGAGCTTAAAGTAGAGAGTGCTTGTTCACAGCACTCAGCCCCCATGTGTTTGTTTTCACTTTAAAGTCACATTATGTTCTGACTCCCAAATGGTTCTTGAAGATTTAACGTTGGAGCCTGAAGATGAAACGATACACAAAACTGAGCAATCATGTTTGCTATTTCAAGGTGACTCTCCAAAGCATCTCAGGTATTTTCTCAGCGTTGGTTAAATTCACTTTCCAGCAAACAGATAAGTGAAATAACAAGAAAAGCACTGGATGAGTACAATTTGCTTCAAAAGCCTATTTCACAGTTTGTGATCCAGAAGTACAGCAAATATTTCCTTTGTCAGTGCTTCGGTGCTTCAATAATTCTTGTGAATTATTTTTTTGTATTTGCTATTGTATAATCCTGCTTTTAGACATGAAGGTTAAATCAATTATTGTACCAAAAATATACATACAGTGTATATAAACAATAGGAAAGACTTGACTGGTAAAAACAAAAAACAAAGCAAAATATTTTTAATGACAGTATATTTGTAATAAAAAATAACTTAGAAGGTGATATCAGAATTTTTAACCAATATATATACTATATATAGATTTTCACAATTATAGAAATAAACAGTTAAGCCTTAGGCTCATACTTAGTAGCCAAACAATACATTGACTTTGCATTAAGACCCCTTTTCAGAGCTAAAACCTTTTGTAAAAAAATACAATATAGAAGGAATTTCTTTTTTAGGGCTGCTTCCTCATATTTCCTGGTTTGGTCTTCTCAGTTCTGATTCTTAATCCTAATTTAAAATCTGACTATAAGTCTATAGATTTAGTGTTAAAAAAATCAACAGAACTAAAGTTTATCACCTCTGATATCACGACAAACTGAACTTCCAAAGTTTTTCCCATTTTTACAGTCAGAACAGGTTTTGTCTGTACAGGTTTGGCTGCAAATGTCAGCGAGTGGAAATTGAAAGGTCAGAATAAAATTGTTCCTGCACCTCAAAATATATTTTCAGACTTAGAGACAGAAATGTGGTATTTTGACAAGGAATGGAAGTAAATAGGTTCAAATTAACCCCAACAACCACTACTGCATGCAAACAGTAGAGGTGAGATCAAGTTCCTTTTGACCACTGCAGATTCTGTCTACAGTAAAAAAACAGTAAATTAAATAATGATATATAATTAAAATGCATTTAAAGCAGTAAATATAAACTGAAACCTACAGTGTTATTTAGTTTTCATCTTTTATAGATCTTCCCTTATAAATACACTGCAATACCATGGGTAATTTCTCCAGCACTGTCCACTGAAGACCAGCACCGGTAATTCAGGATTATTGGTTTTGTCTCAAGTCCAAGGCCACTCTTGTGTCTTTGCCCCCCCACCTCCTTTAGTCGTCCATTTTAACCATCGATGACCTCAAAACATTGAGGTTTTTGCTAGAAATTTGAGTTTTTTTCGCCCCAAGTGTACTGTTAATCGCCTAGCTGTTGTTGATAACACATGGCCCTGTTCAACCCTCCTCCTCCTCCTCGTCCTTCTCCGTGGTGCATCACCCCACTCACTCGCTTTCAATCTCTCCTCTCTCCTTCACTCCCTGGCTTAATATTGATCTGAATTCATTTGTTTTCTATTGATCTGCCACTCCACCCTCTGCCGCATTGAGCAAACACCAGGACACACACCATGCACACAAACGCCTTCGGATGCAGCACATGCGCGTCTTTTGTAAGCCTCGCATGTGTACGTACTCGATGCAACCTGATGAAAAAGCTAAACCCGCCCATTTACAAACCTTGTATACTGAAGGTCATGCGCACACAAGTACCTGCAATCACATGCTCTTGATCTGAAGGGGTTAAGAGGCTGAAAACATGAAGGTTTGAAGAGGTCTCAGCTTAGCCATCAAGCAAGCTAATGACATACAAAGGAACCTGGATTCTGTATTGATCCAACACTTCAGCAGCGAGATGAAAACATAGGCAGTCCAGAGCTGCCAGTGGCAGCTGGCGACACAATTACAGCTGCAGTTCATTTCTCAGGTCTGCTGAAACACACTCAGAGTCATTAGTGCAAAAAAGAAAAGAGTTCATTTTGATGGTAATTGTGCAGAATTATATAAGCCAAGGTGACATTTGTGGCAGTAATTGTGTGTTTTTCTTGAAAGCCATTCACAGACTAAAATTGTGAAAATATTAAATTAAGTCAATCAAAGACAAAGCTACACAATATTCTAGTGCATTATAACAAATGTTTAAAATGGGATAGTGACCTGTAGACTATAGTGGAAGCTGTCACTGCAGTATAAACTAATGGCAATGTTTATCTGGTGTGTCCTTGTGTCATATTAATTTTACCCTGAAACTGACTGGATTTCTTAACATTTAACTTATATTTCTTCCTTTTTTTGGTTGTTGTCATGTAGGCATAGAAATCTATTTGAGTTAGTATTCAACAAACTAAAACACTCTTTAGAAGCTTTTTTTCTCCTTATAGGTTATAATTTCTTTTTAAGGAATAATTTGTGCTTATTCGACAAGAGTATGCAAATAACTGAAATAATATAAAATGTTGATTTACATGCAAATTTCATTGACATTAAAGGGGAAAAAACGCAACTAGCCAAATTCTGCTTCTTCTAGATGCCTCGATTGACCATGTGCAAATATTAAAATGTTTTTGGTCACTTTTAACATTTATGCAACATTTGTGACCCTTGCTGGCAAAAAATTAGTGACAAAGGAAAGGGGCTCCAGTAATGTTATTGGGTTCTAATCTTACCTGTCACTCATTTGATGAAAATGGTCCCAGTTGGTCTCCATCCTGATGAATCTGACCAGCCTTTCAGTGGTCCCACCTGGTTGGTGGCGTTAAGTTGCCATGACACCAGACTGTTTGTCCTGCCCTTTGACCTCCCTTCAGGAAACGGCTGAGCTAAGTCAGAATACATCTCCAGCAGCAGCTTAAGCTCAAAGGGTTGGACAGGAAAGAAGCGAGGAGGCGAGGCTGTTTGTGCCCAACATTGTATTAGATGAGGGGCATCAAAGGCAACATCCTGCCTAAGATCTTCTTAAGTGCATGTTGACACGAGCTCGCAAAACCAAATATAACTACACACGTGGGAAATGTGAGCACATACGACACATCTTTGTCTGTTATGTCTTTCTTTGTGCTGCCGTGTCCATAGTTATATTTGTTTGACTGGCTGCTGTTTTTGCTGTATTTTTGTCATTATTAATGTATTATTCATCACCACTATCTTTAACCATCTCTGCTGCAGATCTCTGCCCTCTCATTTATCCATGATGTTTTTTACTTGTTTCTTTCTGTGTGGTCAAATGCAGGGATTGAGTCATTGCGGTGTGTTTTTAATATATATATAATACCGTTTTGCAAATATGTAAAAAATCCCAAGTTTATGAGTCAGATTGTTTGTCGGCTGTAGTTTTTATCCTGTTGCTTACAAATAATCTTCATGTTCTGGTTATTTCAGAAATGCTTACCAGAGAAGCTCCACAATCAGAAGACAGCCTTGCAGAAAAACTATATCCTGGCTGGGAGGTAAAGGCCTTTTTATATCATCTGTTTCTTTGCATTTATACTGCCAAAAAATTTTAATGAAAAAGAGAACAAACAGCTTGAAAGTTCAGAGTTCGTGACTCAGAACATCAGCTCACCACACCAACATTTACACGCCTCTCATCTTTTTTAATCTTCTCTCTTGACTTCCAGTCACTCGTGTTTTTTTTTTTTTTTTGCTCTAGATTACAGCATGTGTTGAAATCAAGTTGTTTTCTACTCACAACAACAAACAAACTGCCTTCTAATCGGTTTAACACATTCAAGTCAAATACGAGGGGGAAAAAAAACATAATTTTTTCTCCATCATCATCATTTTACGTTATTCACCATAATTGCATATGGGGCCACATGCACATACAATTGACAAATGGTTTGCATTACACCCACAAAAGCAATGGAGCAACACGAAAACCCATTTAGAATGGCACACATTATTTAAAATAATTACATATTGGATGCATACAAACGCCCCCATTATGGAAAATAAACATTAAATTGTTAGTGTACAGTTTTTCTGCTTCGATGTACGCTACGCAAATAAAAACAGCACCAAACATACATGTACAGAGCGAGCACACGCACACTGGCCCACACAACCCACTAGCCATTGACAACACTGCCCTAGCAACCATTGGGCATCATGCCAAGCCACTGAGGTTGCCTGGTACTGTGTTCTCATGGTAACGCTTTCTGGCTTTGTAAATATGGTACGTGAAGAGCAAAAAAAAATACAAAAAAGAGGGGTGATTGGGAGAAATTGCACTATAGTATCACATTAAGAGAGCTAATAATTTATGGTTTGTGAATAATTATCCTGGCTCTGCACCAAATGCTATTCTTATTGAAGAGGTGCATTAGCAACAGTGGGGATCTCAGGTCAGTGTCCTCACACACACACACAGATATGTTGGTTTTTCTATTCTCGTGTGGACTTTGCATTGTCTTCCATTCATTTTCCAGTCATTTCTACAGCCTAACCCCGGCCCTTTATCCAAAACCTAACCACCACAGTACATACCTGACCCTAAATCTAGCCTAAACTTAATTCACCCCTTGGTCCTAAACCTAACCCCCCCACCCAAAATCAGCATCCGTGCCCGTGTGGACCAGGCTTTTTGCCCCCATAAGAAGCATTGGATCCCTGCAAGTCTGTGTTTTGCTGGAAAATGGTCCCCATGATGTAGCAAATACGCATACTCACACATATATCTTTACTTGTATAGGACAAGACAGAAGCATCTAAATCTTCCTTCTTGCTGCGTACTACAGTCTTGTAAAATTTACAGGGTGCACATTATAACGACCACACACCGGTCTGTTTTGGGTCACTTTAATCTCTACATTTGTTGTTGAGTATATCCGGTTCATCCATTCGTCTGTCTGTCCACCGACTCGTGTTTTTAACATAGTAGCGCACCCTAGATTTACTCCAACTAAAAATAAAACAACCGTGATGACCCGAACAACAGTCCCTGTAAGATGAATGGGGTCAGTGTGGTGGTCCAAAACTTGGGAACTCTTGTCTTTGTGGCCACATTCCTGCTAACTTGGCAGTCATTTATTTGCTGTAATTGGGTATTTGATCCCCTCTGTCCTGATATTAGGGTGAAATCAAATTGTTTGTGTCTTTTCTGAGATTCTTTCTTTGTCAGCAGAGCCTAAATTAGTTTTGAGTGTGTGTGTGTGTGTGTGTGTGTGTGTGTGTGTGTGTGTGCTGTTTTTAATTTTGTATTCTCTGTAGAAATCAGTCTGTCTCTCTCATTTAAAGTAGGAATTCCTTCATTACCTCTAACTTCCTCATTTTTGTTGAGAAAATGTGGTGGATCTAAGACAAATTTTTTAAAAGAAATACTTTTAATATTAGTGTCACCAAACCTTTTAACTCTATGATTGTGTCAGACACAGAAGTCATAAAACTAACTGAAAACAGTCAGAAAATGAAAAAATGTTAAAGATTAAATTAAATTGCTTTTTACTCAGTTAACTGCAGAATTATTAGAAGTAATTAAAATGTTATAGATACTTAACAAGCAAATCATGTTGTTTTTTTTAGATATTTTATATGCGGATGTTGTAGCCTTCATTCCTAGTTTGAACACAATTTGAATGTCTGTATATTTCAATGAGAATAAAATTTACTTCTGATGACACCAGTTTTTTTAAGGAAGCTCGGCAATGGTTTGTGTCCGTCTGTGTCCAGACATCTGGACAAGTTTTGTCTCTAAATGTGTCCAGCTGAAATGAAGTTAAAGTGACCTTTTTCAGTAAAAATAAATATATTTTCATCAATGATTTCTCAGTTATAAGGATGATCTTGTGTACAACAGAGGAGTTTTTTTTTCTTTTTTCCTCTTCTGCCGAACAGTTTTTCTTCTATCCTGGAATTTGTCCTCAGCTACTCTGCTTTTGATTTGTTCAAATACTACAATGACTTAAACTGAAAAGCCGAAATGTAGTTTTTTGCATACTTTATGTCTTAAAATTAGAGAAAGATTTTGTTTTAATTTAACTATACAAGCTGAATTTCTTTTTTGTTTCTGAAGAGGCTGAACTGTAATTTTCTCAAAGCCTCACCTGACCCAGCAGCAGCAGCTGGGTTTTCGGGCTTCTAAGCCACCCTGGCCTCTGGCGAAGGGACTTCCCACCAGACTCACAAACATGCCCGGGCAGATTGGCAAAGAGCTGGCATTGGCACAACCGTGCCGCATGCGTACGTGACCCGACTGCGAATGAGGCGATCTGAGAGGTATAAAAAGGGGAGACGAAGAATCAAGGGGATGAAGGGAGGAGACTAAGTTAGTATAAACAGAGATTGACTGAATTAAAGGTTAAAAGAAAAAAGTTGAGAGTTGAAATATTCTGTGATAAAGAATAAGTAAGGCTCACAGAGTGGAGGGAGGACCGCTAAAAGAAAGGAAATGAAGGGTAGGCGGAGGCTGGGCTTTTAAAATGGAAGAGGGGAGTGGAGAGAGGTGAGATGAATGGGTTTGTTTTTGGAAGCTAGCCAAAAAACCAAAATAAAATGTTTCTTTCTAGCATGCGGCATTCCTGAAACATATCTGTCATGCGTTGCACCATTTATAATAACAAGCGTCTGCATTTGTTTGCAGGCAATGGAGTGAGTTACCGTTTAAGGAATCTGTAATATGCGACTTGTAAACGAAGCCCCAGCCATCTTCTAAACCCAAGGTTGTATTTTGGTGCATTGACAGAGTTGAATAGGAGGCCTTGCAGCTCAGCTTTGCAGCAGCCATCAAATAATCCATGAGTACTCGAGGCGCACAGCAGCAGTGTCAAAACACATCCATTGACTGCTAATAACAGCCAATTTTCTGCTTTTGCTGGAGATCACCTCAGCTAGATGTCGAACGTGTGGGCGCACCCCATTATTTATGGAGCATAATAAGAGAGATTGACTGGATAGTGCTGTTACTCCAAGCTGTCATCCAATTACTCACTCATTAGATTCTATTTGATACCTTTGAAAACTAATAAACAACAAACCAATTTCAGCATTACCCTGAATGTACTTTGTTAAATACCACGAATCGACAGCCTCTTTTAGCGTGAAGTGCTGTCACCACGACACCATCCTGGAAATCTGAAGAGGTAAAATGTAAATACAAACACCTGCAAGCATTGATACTACCAGTATTTATCTATAGTTACTTTGCAGACATACAAAATCCCAAGAGCAGACTTAGAGTACCTCTATTTGATCATTCTATCACTGATTAGGTGTTCGCTATCTGGCTTTTATAGTGACTTTTGATATTTAATAATGCCTAACAAAAGTTAAGTTACCTTACTTTTAGTATTATTTTTAAATGATGGCATCAACAAAATTCTAAATAAGTGTTTGTTTTGGCCAAATACTTTAGTAATACTTACTGGATGGGCCATATTCTTTTATGTAATAAATATAATACAAGAAAAGTAGATTATTGACCTAATTTATTGATAGAATGACATTTATAACAACTTTAAATGTCTGTTTTATCAGCTGATTTTTGTTTGTTTTTTAGCATTTTGGGTGTCTGAGCCTGAACATTTTCTGTGCCTCACACAAAAGATTATATATATATTTAATCTAAGATAACCTAAAAATACTTTCTGAATGTAAAAGCCTGATTAAAATCTACAGAAAATTCATGATAATGTTTTAAGTTTTGATCAGCTGAACTGGTGACATCCAGTAACTCTCTTCAGGGATGACGGCAGCAGCAGAGTCTGGTGTAACACAAACAATAGAAGGTGACTGCCAGAGTTTAACCTCCTGAAAGACAGTAAAACAGTGCTCAGAAGCGCTGAATCAAATCTTTGAGGATATGGAAGATTCCAGCAGCTCTGCTCGGAGAAGTAGGTCAGGCAGACGCCTACAGTGAGAACTGCAGGTTAAGTGCTTGTCTTTGTATTCCAGACAGTGAAGGTCCACCGTGGCTTTCGGTGGGGGGAGGGGGTGTCTTTATTCTGTGCCTTCCCACAAGAGGGAGACAAGTCCACAGAAATGCACAGACTGCAGACTTTCATGATCACAGCCTTAAACTTTTTTTTGATCTTGTGGCAGCAGATTAAGATTTTCTGTCTTTCTGGCATGTTTTCTGCTTTAGATTGCAGCACATTCCACCTCACAGGAAGAGGATGTTTCCCCTTTTCTTAGATTAAAAGTATTTGCATCATCTGAAACATAATTTTGTCGTAAATTTATGACATTGCATGCGTTAGATGAGCAGAAAGCGCAGATGGTAGCAGAAGACAGGGAAAAATAAATGACAAGAAGACGGAGAGACGCCAGACTCCAGTGCTGACCCTGCTCCAGTGCTCTGCAGTGTGAGGTAGTTGGTTGTATGGTTTCGCATAATAAACAGCCTGGAGATAACTGTACAACCTTCTAGCTTTCCCTGCGGAGTCACTCAGACTTCTCATGAATGCCTTCTCCTGCCTCTTGATGTGGTGAGTATGAAGACGGACACACAAAAAAAAGTGCACAAAGTTAGAAAATTCTTTACCTTTTTATAAAAGTAAAAGCAAAAAAAAACAGTTCAAGCACATTTTATATCCGGTCCCAGGATTAGAGTTAATTAATACGCCTACACAATTAATCAAATCTCTGATGAGAAATCCAGTGCGTCTGTTTCTGTGAAAGGCAAAAACGATGATCTGATGGTCTGCGCCACACACATCACAACCGATATTACATCTGAAATTGTTCCAATTTCTTCTCTGGCAAATTCAATTAGGAGCCAATAATCATGTTGACACAAAAGCAAGCTATAAAACAGTTTCAGAGCTGACTTTAAATCTAATATATCTGGACCGGGTTTAATTAGGTTTTTGCTTTCGAGGTCCAGCTAATCCAGACATCGATAGAACCACCTCGCTCTGCGGTGCTGGTTGATTTGCTGTATGGTGCAGTCCAACGGGACATCGTACCAACTATAAACGAGGGTTAGTTTCTGCTGAAATTAGAAGAAAAATAAAATAAAAATCTTATATAGATGGTTTGATCATGTTGTGCATCATGTTTAGATCAGTCCTAAATGTTTTAAAACTATTTACTTTGGATTTTATTGATGCTATTTTCTGCTCAGCTTCAAACAAAGACGTATCGAGCGTTGTCTGGAATTAAAACGTTTTTTGTTTTTTTTCGGTGCACATCTGTTCTGAGGGACTTAAAAACCTTCAGGATGAAAGATCCGAATGAACCGACTGCACTCTGTAGTAGAAGGCAGATAACGAGAAAGTGCCCAGACGTTAGAATCAATGTGCCCTGAAGAATGAGGCTGTATGTGAACTTGCTTACTGCCTCCGCCTCCCTCTTCTTCCTGCACGCCACCCCTCCCCATCACCCCCCCCCCACACACACACACACACACCTCCCCACCCTCTTCTGTCCCCCAGTGTGTCTGGCTAGTGGCTCAGACACCCAGTATCCGCATTGCGTTGCAGTGCTCCAGCGAGGAAGGGATAAAAGAGCACATATCAGCAATCTGTGCTGAGCACTGCTCCTTTCTGTACGCACACAAAGAAGCCAACCCTCGCACCCGTTCTACACCTGCTGTTTCATGAGAGGTGGCCAGGTCCTGCGTTTAATTCTGGTTTATTACGTTTATACGTGACTTTTGTCCCTGCTTTTTTATGTTGTTTTAGTATATGTTAATTAGAACATAAATTTCAAGGTTAGTTTAATTTAAATTGAAACTTTATTGAAATCCTTTTCCACTTTAAAGTAGTTAAAGATGCAAAAGGTCACTTTTATTGTTACATGGGTAGACGGACACGTGAGTGGCACAGTTAGCAGATTGTCACAGGAATATGGAAGAAAAGCAGCAGTGTTGTGGTCAGGACGGCTGGGAGGTTAATCACCTCTGGGCTCGCCGTGGCTTTGATCCTCGCTCTGTGCAAAATCCACAGCTTTGCGCTCCCTCCTCTGCCGCTTTCCCACTCATTCGCTGCCTCCTAACACACACAGACACACTTTTGCACATCTGTGCGCGAGGAGCGAGTGTGCACACGGATGCCCCTCCCTCCGAACATGTTGGACCTCTCTCTTCCAGATGCGCGATCGTCACACACAACACAGTAAATAGACACCCACGTAGAGACATGAGAAGATAGCTTTTTTTTTTTTTTACCCTTTTATTTTTTTTTGGCGAGACGGGACGTCACGCCTGGTAAAAAGTAGAAGGGGTTAGAGAGCGGGGTGGGGGGTGAGAAGGAAAGGAGGGGATGATGAAAATGAGGGGAAGGGCTGAGACAGAGCAGGAGGAGGAGGAGGCGGGGACAGGGTGATACAGGGTGTTCAGGCAAGAGAAGAGAAAGAGCAATAGCTGGACATACTGCATGCTTACATAAGTGTCTCTGTGTGTGCGCGCGCTTCTGTGCATGTGTGTGTGTGATATGCAGGTGACACAGATTTATGAAAGGAGTGGGGGTCACCGCGCTGTTGATGATTGTTGGGGGTTGGGGGAACTGGGGGTGTCGGTAGAGCACCAGATAACGGAATCAATGTGATCGTCTGCGTGTGCGCGCATGTGTGTGTGTTTTATACCTGCCTCATAGACATTGCCTGTTCGGACTCTAATCGCCTGGAGAATTAGTGATGTGACTTGGCAGAGGGAGACAGGCACAGAACAGAGCCAGGGACAGCGCCTGAGAGAGGGATAGAAGAAGAAGAGAACAGACAAAAAGAGGAGAGTGAGAGATAGAGGGGAAGCGAGAGGGGGAAACGCTTTTCCATCCGCCGCCGCCGCCGCGTTCTGCGCTCAGAGACAGACAAGACTGTGAAGATGGGGCAGGATAGGTTGTATCAAATGCTATTTTCCTAACAAATGGATGAATTGTCTTTTTTTTTTTTTCCCTGTCAGGAAGGAAAATGGATTAATAACTCATCGTAAGAGTGTGTTGTGTGATTATTGTGGGGATGTGCGTGTACCTGTTCTGCGTAAGGACATGAGTACAAATGTGTGTGTGTGCTTTTATGTAAGGAACAGCAAGCGAAAGCAAATGGTGAGTCCAGAATGACCTAAACGGGACACTTAACAAATTGAGACAAGCGGTTTGACCAACCAAATCCGCCCGCCGTCTTTGTTCGTTTGAGTCTATCATTATGTTTGATTTAGCTTCATTCATTTTTCTTTTCTTTTTTTTTCTTTTTTTTCTTATTCTCCTTCTCACCTCTGGTTTGCATCCTCTTCTTTGTCTCTTGTGCTTGTAAGAGCAACCGAGAGAGAGAGAGAAACTCATAGAACTAGGGCAGAGGAAAATATCTCAGAGCGCAGAGACAAAGAGGAAGCTAAGAGGCAGTGCAAATTCAAAACAGCGACCGACTTCATGTTCCGCGTGTCTTTGTGGGGTCGCATGTTGGTCTTGCGTGTATGCGCACCTAGACGGAGACAGGTTTTGTGAAGCCTGGGACATGTTCTCGACTGGGTTGTTGGCGGGTGATACAGATGTCTCCTGGACAGGCTTTGAAAGTATTTGAACTCTGGTTTTGACGTCTTCCGTGTCAGACTTGTCTAACATGCATGTTGTGTTGGGAAAGAGGAAATCAGTGTGACTTTCTCAAAGCTGAACATCTTTGTCATGAGGGAGTGATTGCATAATCCTGAGATCACAGGGCCTGTAGGAAATATAAGACGACAGTGATGTCTGCAGCTGTCGATGTTGGATGTATGTTCTTGCAGCCTGCGCAACGAGTGCATCTAATATGCATACTCGCGCTAAGCTCAACTTACGATCCTTAAATCTTCCATTTCCAACTTAGACATTAAATTTTCAGACGTCCCCCTTTGTATGGACGGCTTTTTCCCAGTGCTCATCTGTCTGTCTACCGGCAGAGGGCATTTTTTTTGTGAACGTTTCACTTCGCAGACCTGCACTGAATTACAGGCGTTGGCTATGTCAGGAGCGCAGACAATGGAAGGGCCCTGAAAATAAAATGGCATTTCAATTAAAACTGCTTAAATTTCGAACTTTCACTGACTTGTTCTCTCTTCGCAGGATGGAATCGAGTCTGGATCGTGTAGCCGTGACGAGACATGTCAGGAGTGCGTCATCGATAAACGGTAAAATTCCCATGTCACGTCTTAACCATGTCTCATTTTGGAGATTATTTCTCTCATACTGTGAGATGACGTGTTGTCGTTTTCTTCTGCAGGAATCGCCGCAGTTGTTTTAATGCCAAATTTTCTTTCCTGATGCAACCTGGGCTCAAACCTGCAGCCTCAGGATTACAAGACTGCAGCACTGATCACCAAGTAACCGCAGCCCTGCTGTGTATTAATACATATTTTATATTTTATTCTTATTATGTTGTAGGCTTACTGACTTTATTTAAAGTAACATTAGGATTGAACAGCTGGTTCCGAGACCCCCCTGCTTTGGTGTGCTTCATTGTCCCTGAGACCCTTAACCTGTGATGATGTCAAAGGTCACAGGTGAGGTCCTTGGGAACAAAGGTTCATGCATTTGCTTCCAGAAAATAAAACATTTTTTAAAATAATTTTAAAATGCCAAATCATCTGTAGAACATAAATCTAAAACTATAGCATTATAGCATTATTATTTCAGTCAATTTTTAGAAATATTCCCACATTATTAAAGACCAATGATGACTTTTTTTGGAGGGGGCAGCACCTTTTGGCTGGCTTTGTGCGTCGACTGCATCCATGTTTTACTTAAAAGACAGCTAAAGGTCGTGACCCCGATGGTATGGCGCACGTCTGGATTCTTAAATCTGTTTAAAAAGAGGGGAAGATGACGTCACTCTGGACCTGCAGACATTTTGACAGAATCTGAGAATCCGCTGCGGATGTTTTAAAGCTCCTCGCTCTTATAGGAGGTATTAAAAAATAAATCTATGTTGTATTTTTTCATCATTTTCATTTCTGAAGTTTACTCATCATGCCTTTAATAACAACTTTATTTGATCAAATAATTAAAATTACAACTTCTGGGAGCTAAATAATGTTTATTTTTTTAATAAGCCAATAAATGAATGTTTCTGTTCATAATTGCTAATAAATGTTCTATTTTTAAACAATAAAACTTGTCTTGTTGATTGTCATCATTCCTCTGCATCTATAAAGGAATAAAGTGTATAATGTAAAAAAGTGTAATTCACATGAATTTGTATAAGTTTGGCCTCACTGGGTCTTGTGGGACAAATATAGAGCGTATTACTTTTTTTTCCTCCTCTGCTCAACACTTTAAGATGAGATAAGTGCATCTGTGTCGTTAAGATCAACGTGTAATATTTGGCTCCTGCTGAGAAGACAAATAAAAGTTCTCTGGTGAATTAAAGGAGCATAATATAGCCTTTCTGTCAGGCCCTCGCCCTGACACCCAGCCAGTGTGGCTCAGTGTTCCCTGGCTCTCAGCCCTGCGTGTATTTGTGCATCCCAGGACAGTTGACATTGATTGTTCAGGAGACAGACTGAGACACATTAGTACCCAGCTCGTTCCCGCTGCTGAAAAACACATTAACCGGCTGCATTGGGAGCCCTGTCTGGTAACCATGGCAAAGCCCACAGGCGGGGAGGAGGAGGACTGGGATGGGGCAGCGGGTTCAGCGCTCCGTCTCTCAGGGACTGTCTTTCTCAAATGCTCCTTCCCTTTCCTCCGGCCACGTCTGTCATTGTCTCTCAGCTTCTCTTTCCCTCTTCTAAACTGACAGCCTTTCTCTCTTTTCTCACACATATAAACACATTTGCATATTTCCTTTTTTTTCTTCTCTTGGATTCCTGTTTTTGATGCTGCTCCCAACCTTATATCTCTCAACCCCCTTATCTAAACACCCCATGCAGCATAATCTACTTCTCTATGATTTGTCTATTTATGCGTTTATTATTCCTCCCAACAAATGTATTTCCGTTAATCATGGTCTTTTTGTGTAGAAGGAAAGATGAAAAAGATGTGGAAAAAAGTGACAAACTAGAAAATTTTTTTAAAATTTTTTTCTTTTTAATTCAGTAATTATTTCACTTGTGCTGTGGTGCTTTTTACATTTAAAATAATTATGCTTAAAACACATTTGTTGTACTTCTATAACTGTGATACATTTTGTTCTTTTTAAAAAAAGAAGTCTACAAATTCCTGTATGAATATTACACTTTTTCCATTTAGTAGAGTAGACAGTAACTGGCTGTCAGAGACATTTAAGAATAAGTGTACAATAGCAGCCTTGGAAATAAGCAATGCTTCTAATGTTTTAGTAAAATTAATCACACAGTGATAAATGCAGTTTGGAGCAATGTAGAAAAACACAGAACTCTTAATTTTACTGTGTAACTAAACGTTAAAAGTATAAAGAGTAATGATTATTTACCCCGTTTTTTGTTTATAAAATAAGACTGCAACGTTAAATGTTTTACAGCTTTTTTAATAAAATCCTTGTACTGAAATAAACTGTTACACTAGTTTTATATTTGTTACCTATATTAAAAAGTAAATAAAAAGCAGGAAAAGTCTTATTGCCTCTATAAATGTGAAGATGCCATTAAAATGACAAGCCGATGTCTTAAAGTGAGTTGTGCATGACCAAATGCTTGTAAACTTTAAAGAAATTAGAGAATAAGATGAGTAATACGAATTAAAGAAGTAGATCAAATGATTTTAAAATGTCACCCCTATATTTTCCATTTTATTTTGTTGATAAATAATACAAGTACATGGTGTCCTACTAAGGCCCAGTATCTACATTATTAACTACAGTATCCAAATAGTTATATAAAAGAAAATATTTTCAAAGTCTTTTATGAATATTAAAATTTAAAATAAACTTTGGTATCGCAGCGTCGTGAAGGTGGATAGCGGAACCATAACGGTACATAGTGGTTTCCTCCACGGACAACCGGAAGTGGTCGCAAATTTGAACAGCCATCACAACAACGCGCCCTTTCACTTTACGGTAAGTCTGCGGAATAAAAAAGACAAAAATATTTAAAATAACAAATGGTTATTACTTTAAGGTAAGACAAGTGCCCATTACTTCCGGTGTTGTATTCCTATCTCGTTTCTGAAACTGACTAATACCTGGAAAACAATGCGATTCAAAGTAAAAAAATATTCAGGTCCTAAACCACAAATAATACATTCCTTGTTTTTCAGTTGAACTTAACAATCCATATTGTACTATTTATTAAATACTCATGGATCCTGAAACGCTATCATTAGCTTGGTTTTGATGCACTGTTGACGGGCTTTGGTAGACATAAAGCCACTACCCCAGTTACGTACCCTTTACTCCGTCATTATTCCATAAGTAGCCTGTATGTACCATAGTAAGTATCCTGTAAGTACACTGTCATTACCTTCTATGTATCCTTGCAAGTACACCACAAGTGCTTTGTATGGACCCCTATAGTACCCCTGCAAGTACCCTGTATGTTCCCCCAAAAGTACCCTATAAGTATTCTGTCATTACCCAGTATGTATTTCTGCAATTACTCCACAAGCAGTGTTGTATAAAGTACTACAAAGTGATACTTGAGTAAAAGTACAAGTATCTTACCAAAAAATTACTTTGGTA
>JARVJO010000155.1:13982475-14021661 GCA_031762555.1 Cynodonichthys magdalenae | reverse complement strand
TAGGCTGAAAAATAATTACTCAAGTAAAGTACAGATACCCAAAAATTCTACTTAAGTATAGTAACAAAGTATTTGTACTTAATTACTTTACAACTCTGCCCACAAGTATTCAGTACCTGTAAGTACCCTGTTTGTCACTAAATTAGCCACTATCCCAAAAGCCTACAAATAAAAAGGGTATGATCATGACATTAGTTTTAAAACGTTCCATCATAGAATGCTGGATATCATTAAGCTGAAATTATTTGTGTGAGTTTGCATACATGTTTATGAAAAGAGATCAAGAAATTTTACTTGGACCACTTCAGTTTTAATTACATGCCCAAGTAAAATGGGCCTATGAGTAAGGATAATCGTTCATAATATTAATAAAAAGCCTGTGCACAATCCCACCTTTATAGGATTAGGTCCAGTAAATAGACTGACCAATATCAAACCATTAACCAGTCATGACTCCAATGACAAACTTCTCAAGGGCGTGCAGTTGTTGTGATGGTAACAAGTTTTTTTGTTTACTTGGTTTTTTAATTTAATTTATTATTTAGAAGCTATATAGCTGTCACAATATGTTTTGGGGGTGTGCATAAACCAAACACTGCGTGTTATAGACAACACTAAGAGTTCAGATATGTACATTTTGAAATCTATGAATTTGCAAACAGTAAAAAGTTGAAACTATGACACCAAATTGGATTGGTTTAAAGATGACACTGCACCGAAACAGACTCTGCATGTGACATAAACAAACAGATTTATAATTCTCTTTATTTTTCAGAGAACAATGATTTGACAGATCGATTGAGCAAAATTTTGAAAATATTGAACACTGGAAGACTCGTTAGTCATATTTTTAAAAACACAATATTTTAAGTTAAAAAGTTCTTGAACTTAAATAAAATTACATCTTTTAAGTGATTTAAAATCATCTAATTTGAATGAAAAAAAACAAAAAACAGTTGCCACAAAATACTTGCTACTTGTTTTCAAAGAAACTGGGATAAGTTGATAATGACGAAACATCGCCCTCTACAGGACAAATGAGACTTTTAAGGTGGGCTGTAAAGAAATGATTAAGAGACTGAATAAACAAAGTGCACCTGCAATTTACAATAAAAAATAGTTTCAATTTATTATTTGGTTTTGACAAAACATTTAAAATGACTCACAGGTTTACACTAAATATTTGAATAAGACTCAGTTACACAATGAACATTTAAAAAGTAAAATACTAACCATCATTTAAGTTTGATTAAACATTATTTTGTCTCCAGGTAATAGAGGGGTCCAAGCTGAAGGCAGTAGAATGGAGGAGACAAAAGTACGAGCAGCCAAGAAGAAACGAGAAGATACCGTGAGAAACAAAGAGAAAACAAGTGTTGACGTGTCCAGTAACACTCTGGTTAAAAGAGAAAGAATGCAGAGTTCTAAGAAGTCCAAGGTATGTATTACGGATATTCACCCCACTGCGCTGGTTTCTGCCAAGTCCAACGGTGAGTCCGCGCAGCCCCACAGAGGAAGAGGACGTCCAAGACTCTCTGTCACAAAACAAACAGAGCAGCAAGGAGTAAGACCGAAAACGACTGCCGTGATTCAGACGGCTGAAAACGTACTGAACGGCGGCTCCGATGCGCCTAAAAGAGGACGACCGAAAGGAACGATAAAGTGCAAGCTGGAAAGCTTAGCAAGTGGAGAGGAAGAAGTGGGCAGCCCTGTGACACCTCGGAAAAGAGGCCGACCAAAACAGTCTCCCGATAAGGAGCCGAGGATAACAAATACTGTGAGCAGTGAGGGGGACGAAGAAACCGATGGAAGCCAAAATTCAGTGACAAGAGAAAGAGGACGGCCAAGGAAGCATACCAGGGAGGTATCAAGTGTCATGTTAGATACTCATCTGAGTAGAAGAGGAAGGCCAAGACAATGTATTAAACAAAAAGAAATGGTTACAGATGGCTCCCAGCTAGAAAGGAGGGGCAGAGGTCGACCTAAAGGTTCTTTAAACAAGAGTAGGGTGCTCGATAAAGTAGGGCGGCTTCTTAAAGGACCTGGTCTCCCTGCGAAAGGGAAGAAGCGTGGTCGACCTCCACAGCAACCAGCCAAAAGAGGAAGACCAAGGAAATACCCTCCGCCATCACCCGAGGAGTTAAAGAAGCCAAAAGTGTGGAAGCCGCTGGGAAGACCAAGAAAATATCCCCGCGTCGAAACATCAGCGGAAGCTCTGCCGGCCCCTCGAAGAAGCCGCGGTCGGCCTTGCAAGTCGGACTCAAAGAAAGGCGCTCACTTGCGCAAAAACGCCCGTACTACTTTATCCGCACCGCACGCCGGCGCCGACAGAGTTCAGAGAAAAAGGGGACGTCCAGCGAGCACTGCGAAGGGCGAGGGGGAGGTTCCGCGGAAAAGGGGCCGCCCCAAAGGCTCGGTCAACAAAAACAGAGCCAGAAGTGGAACACAGCTCGACAGCTTGCACTCGAAAGCAGAGAGCGAGTTGCCTGCTGTCGGGGTGGAAAGTGAAGTCGGGTTTGATACGTAAATTATTCTCACCTGACATGAACGATACAAACAAAAATAACTGTCCTCAAACAGGACATGAGATTGGTCCGGTCTGACCTAAACAGTTAATGAAGTTGTTGCTGTTGAAACATAGCATACATAACAGGTTTTTATAATTTTAACAGTTTGCTAGTCTAGATATTTCGCAGCTTTCTTCTTTTTCTGACTAACTTGCTCAGTTTGTTTTTATCGTGCATGTTTTTAACTCTTTTATTGCCTCATCAGCGTAAGCAGGATCAAGTTTCACTAGATCTGGATGATCTAACAAACTCAGAGTTTATCCTTTAATTTGGAGAAACTCCAGTTTTTTGGTTCTAGAAACACTGATTACATCGAGGTAAAATGACTGTGAGTTTGTTAAAAAAAAAAAAAACGTGGAAGAGAAAATACCTCTAACCTCTTTTCTGACCAAGATTTTCTATCCAGATTATCTCTAAGATCAATGTTCCCATCCTCATCACTGAATGGTTTTATAAAGATGAAATGTTTTATAAATTTTCATACAGTTTTCCATCAAGTGACTTTACTTCCTTTATTAGCTTTTCCTCAATTTGTGGCAAATTTGCATGAGTTTTGTGCGCAATGTGTCGTTTTCTTTGCTCTAAAGTGGTAAAAAAATATTACGTTTGTTTTAAGACAAAGTGATTCAAATATGGGAAATAGTTCAAAGAGAACTGACTAAACTCTGTTGTAAAAAATAAAATAAAATATTTAATGTACCACAAGTCAATTTGTTATCAGCCAGATGTTTGTATGGCTCTTATTTTTAGTTAATTTAAATGTGAACTTTTTTTTTTTTAGATAATATTTATTTAAGGAGTGCCCAGGCCTTCCGCTCTGAGTCAGAACTTTGCCTTTTTTTTTTTTATATTTTGCTTGTATTGTGTAATTGTGATGTGTCTAAATGTTGTAATTTCCCTCCTAAGTTATTAACTCAATTATTTTTTATTGGCCTTAATGTCAAAGCTTTGAATGTACCATTAATAACTTAGATTAACTGTTTGTGAAACACATTCCTGAACAGGACGCTATGTTACAAATTAATTTTCCTGCTTCCAGTAGTTTAGTCCTCAGTGCATTTGTTTCTGCTTTTCATATGTCGCTCTAATTTTAACATTTTTCTTTGTAGTGCAGATGTAATGTTTTAGTGTTGAGTTCACCAACACTGATTATTCTAAGCACCTTGTACAGCATATACCATTATTCTTAACAACTTTGTGAATCAAAGAAAGAATTGAAGTTTACGCATTAATGTAATTTGCCTTGGCTTTGTGAAGTCAAATCACTAAGTGATATTTGCATTTTTGTGTTTTGAACAAGAGGCCAAAAATAAGTGACTGCAGCTGAACTGAAATAAAATGTCGCCATTTTAATCACGTTTTCTGCTTGATATTTTATTTTATTTTCTGTTCCTGTTTATATTTAGTTTTAACAATAATTATACTATAATAAGTTTTGACAGTAAGTTGAGTCCAACACTTAGTCTTGTTGTTTATTTTGTCGTTAGCTCCACCCTCACCTGTCCTGTTTGTGACTTGGACTATGCACCTGACTCGCTCCTCCAACAAGGGCTGTGTGTTTTGACAGACGACTCACTCCCTCATGCCAATCTTCAACAAACCAATTCAGATCTACGAGTTGAGCTATACAGTATGCATTCAATTAGCGGTTCATTGTTTGAAAATAATATATTTTAAATGTTTGGATGAGTTTTGAATCAGTATTTATAAAGCCAATTTTGGATCTATTTAGTTGTACTTTACAGTTTTGTTTGGTGACTGTGAACTACAAAAACGTCCTTACGTCAGAATTGACGGCGAAACGTTAGGCGGAGTGATACCTCTCCGCTGTTAGCATGTCCCCACAGATTCGTTCAACTTTCCGACACCTGACAGGTAACTTTATGCTGCCTATCGGAGGAAAACAACCAAATTAGCTACGCAAACACAATTTTGTGATGTTTCAGGTGATGTGAGTCAATTAAAACCAGGTATGTTAACCTTTTAGCTTAAAAAAATTCTGTTTTTGTGTCGTAGGGTTGGGAAACTCGCGAGTTGTTGAACAAGTTTAGCATCGAAACTATTCCGTCTGACAAAAAGGCCTCACAAGTCACACCACAAACCTTTTTATGAAATATAAAATAAAATAACTAATAGATAACCTTTTTAAACTTAGTTCCTCACAGCGAATTAAAAAGTTTAAATCAAAAACATTGTGGACCCTGTATGATTGGCTAATTTAAGTTTGTTAAACGGAGTGCTTGTATTTAGAATATTTTGTAATTAAATAATAGTGTAATTTTAAACCCCTTTTGTACAAAACAAGTAATAAAAAATAGTAATGAACATTTTCTTTTAGTATTTAGACATTCTTAACCCTTGAGTTTATTAGAGTTTTTGATAATGAAATAAAAAATATTAATTGTGCCCTAAAGTATCTTTATTTTGATATAAATTAATACTCATTAGAGAACTAACGAAAGCACATTATCACATGTTAATGATTTCTCATGATTTATAATCCTAATATATTCACAAAGTGTGCTGTACAATCATAAACATGCATTTCTCTGTTGTTTAAACCAAAGCTTCAGAAAGTCAAACATGTTTAAACTGTGAGGGACAGACAGGACAGGTCCTTTAGGACAAACACACCCATTATAAACAGTGAACTTTGATGTTTTTTTTTTTTTTAAGTGAAACTGCCTATCATGTTTGAATATGCTTCTGACATGTCTCTCTTTACAGGAAGATTAAAAGTTGTATCCAAACATGGCCTTCACTTGTTGGAGGACAAGTTTCTTACAGTGAGGTTCTGGGTGTTTTTGACTGAAAATAAAGAACTTCACATCTTGAAGAATGTCGGACCAAGGTGTCTTAACCACGGCTTTAAATGGGGAGGTGGCGCCTTCACCTGCTGGTCAAACTGCACGGCCACAAACGGCAGAAACTAAGAAGCCACAGGACAGCAACAGTGAGGAGGAGGGAAGGGATAGTGATGCAGAAGAAGTACATGAGGAGGATGATGTGAGAACCCCTGCTCACCTGGAGCCCAGCACTTTACCGTGGCCGGGAGACCAAAACAAGAAGCTTCTGTCGGATGAGTACGACGACGACAATTCGGGGTCTGAGGAGAGGGACACGGGGATCAGCAGGGGGAGTCAGGACCTGTCGGAGGAGCAGAGCCAGGCGGAGGGAGACGTCAGGAGCAAATCCAAATGGAGGGAGAGCATGCCTGAACGTGAAAGGTGGAGGAACGATGACATCCAGGTGGAGCGGAAGGATAAAGATGATGGATCGCTTGCAGACGATGAGGAGGAGGAGGAGGAAGAAGAAGAGGATGAGAAGGATGAGGAGTGTCCCTCGGAGAAACATTCTCTAGGTTTCACGCCACATGTAGAGATTTTGTGTCCATCCAGTAAAGATTCTCCTGAGGAGAACCGGTACTTCAGGGAGGAGGCGCTGAGAGAGGAGCAGCGGGAGGCGCAGAGGGAAGCGCTGATGGAGCACAACTTGGCTGCACAGTTTTACCCCGAGTGGGAAAAACAGGACAAGTACTGTGAGTTCCCACCACAAAGTGGATCCATATTTTTAAAAATCATCTCATTCTGATTTTATTAAACTAAATATTAAGTCCAGTGTGTGTTTTTGTTTCTTTTATTTTTATTTAAAAATATTCTGAAGCCCACTGAATGTTTGTTCTTCCTCAGATCTGTGTGAGGACCTCTGCAGCGAGAAACTGAGGCTGGTTTTAGCGACGGCGGCAGCAGGGCTCCTCTTCCCCCTCCTGGTGTGGGGGGGTTACGCCCTGCTTCCTTTTGAGTCGCCTCAGCTGCTGAGCACCCCCCTCCGAGTCATTTACACGCTTCGCTGCTCCTTCTTCGCCACCATCCCTGTCTTGCTCGGTGAGGCCTCGGCGTTCCTTTTGCGTTCTGTTCGCCCTCCAGTGAGTGAGTCGTGTAACAACCAGTCTGTCTGCCTGCAGGTGTGTTGGTGCAGGGCGTGGCCCGGCTGCGTTTCAACGCCCTGAAGCCTCTCTATCAGCATGAAGTGGTGAACAAGGAAGTGGCAGTTCACTGGCACTACGTCAATGAATCGTTGGCGCTCTTTCTCTTCTACTTCCTGCAGCTGGCCGTCATGGCAACCTACATCAGCCAGGACCTGGTTAAACTGGTGCCTTTGCTCACCATCATATTCGTTTTTGGCAGGTATGTAAATAAGTTGTTTTTAAACACTTTAGTCCACAAGAAAGAAAAATAAGCACTTTGTTTTTTCTTATATTAAGTGTTGGTTTTATATTAAAGTGTTGGATGTTTATTTTAAATGTGGCAAAAGATTCCAAAAATTCAGTAAACACAGGATGTGGCAATCCCACAAGTGTTGTAGTTTGATTTGATTCAAGTCAAAAACACAATACCAAAAACTTAATTGTTTAAATTTGTATTCACCAAAAAGCAAGAAATAGCTGCTTGACAATAAAATCTTTATACATAGTTGCTCTTTGACTCTGGTGCTGTGAAGGAAATAGATAACATCTTTATTAGACAAACAAATCAATCTGTTCCTCTTTTGGCAGGGAGTTCATATAATGTTTATGTGCCCTAACCATGACTCATCACTTTAAAATGTCAGCCCACACAGGTCCTATAAGTAAAACTTCCCTCTAAAGTCTCTGTGAACCTCGCTGCTGTCAGTGAAAGTTTATTTGTTCTTTCACAAACAAAACTTTAAATTTGCAAACATGACCCGGCACGAAAAGAACAGTTAAAACCACAAGTGATCCAAACAAGTCTGCGCTG
Organism: Cynodonichthys magdalenae; assembly: GCA_031762555.1. Taxonomy (NCBI): domain Eukaryota; kingdom Metazoa; phylum Chordata; class Actinopteri; order Cyprinodontiformes; family Rivulidae; genus Cynodonichthys; species Cynodonichthys magdalenae. Next base: position 14,014,316 of record JARVJO010000155.1, on the reverse strand, counting down.
AAACCAAACGTTGCAAACCTCACACGGTGAACGGGTGAACGTCCAACTCTTTCGTTTATTCTGAACATACCGGTTGTGGTGTGTTGCATTTGTCATGCATGCTGCCAGACAAGAACTTGACACATGTCTGCCTTTATTGTTCAGGAACATCTTTTCTTCAGTGTTTTTATTTTTTTTACTGACTTGAGCTGCCTTTTTTTTTTTCTTTGTCAGTTTAGAAAACTTATGGATCTTAAACTAAAGAGATAAACCAGTGTGGCGTTGACATGTAATGGACAAGTTATTAAAAAAAAACACATTTAAATTGGGTCTTTAGGCTCCTTGTTACCAACATCTTGTCACAAAGACACCATTTGTATATATTTTTTTTTAAGTTTAATAAAAGAAAAAAACACAAAAATTAACATTTTGATAAAATATGTTGACCAACTTTTTCTCTTCAGGCTCATCTACTGGGTCTGCCTCGCTCTGAACAGCACCTTCAGAGGCTTCGGCTTCGGCCTCTCCTTCTTCCCCATACTTGTCATGCTGGGCGCCAACCTCTACTACGTGTGCTCGTCGGTCGGGCAGGGGTCAGTTTTTGACGTGCCGCCCCCCGCGACGCAACCCCCTCCCCGGCTGCGCTGGTGGTTTTAAAGAAGAAAAAATTTTAAAAAGGTGATGAGGAGAAGCCAGGCGACACATCCCACTCAGGCATCGTTGGTCCATTTAGGTACCTTTTTTTTTAATATTGTAATCCTGAAGATTTCTGGCCTAATTAAAAATGATTGCCATGGTAACGGCTTGCACAGTTCATTTGTTTACGTCGCTGCCAAACAAACTCAGGTTTTAGAGAATGTTATCTTAACTGGAACTGATCAATAATAATACAAACAATTTGTTTTGGATTAGATTAAATTTTTTTATTTTAAATAAATTATCACTGCCAACAAAACTTTCATATTACTGTTTTATTTCATCAACAACTTAAAGAACAGATAAATCAATATAAACCAGATTTTGGGAACTTCTACAGCTCAAATCTTTCAGGCTTATAAAACAAAGTTTCACATCTTAAAGTTTAAAATGTCTAAGTTTATATCACATAACATAACACTTGTATTCAGGGAAATTAAAGCTGCACAAATGTGCCTTAAAGTATTTTTTTTCCTCAGAGTATTTATTAATTTTGTGCCAATAAACACTATAAAAAACAATTTATTTTGTTTTGTTTGGATTTGACGAGTTTGTTTCTGTCTGTACGCAGAGTCCGATGTAAAGAGAAAACTTTCACATTAAGCATAATATCCAAACAAAAAACATTTTAAAATATTTGCTGATTTATTGCAAGTGGACTTTTACCATTATACCTAAAATATATTTTATTTGAACAATAAAAATTTATGAACTATTGCATCATGTTTCACAGATGAACAAAATTGGACGATTTGAGTCTAACAAAACATTTGTGTTTTTTTTCCCAGAATTAATCAGCAAACAAGATTTTTTTTTCATGATTTTGAAAAAAAAAAATTTTTGAAGCATTTTTTAAAATTTTTTTATCTCAGCTGTTTCAAGTGAAAATCTTTTTAACCTATTGTTTAACTGAACTGTTAAATTTGTCTTTTTTTATTGATTAAAAGTTGAATAAACGTTTGTGCCGTTTTGGAAAAATCTTTCTGTTGAAGCATTTCTGTAGAGATCAATAAAAATTGTAAAATTTGTTTTCTGCAACATGATTCATTTAAATAAGGGGGTGGGGGGTAATGATTGATTTTTTTTTTGTCCTGGTCAGATGAAATGTGAAAGAAAAGTTAAAGAGATGAGTGTTTATGGACGTGAGGCAAGTTAGAACAAGTTCAAGAAGAGAAAAATGCTGTCAGGCATGAAGAGTGACAAGTGAAGAAGTAAACACCTGAAGGGTGGTGCAGTGGTTATTTCATGATAAAAGTATGGAAAAACTACAGAATTTTTTGGGGGAAATTAGTTTTTTGAGGGTCAAGATACAGGTTGTTTCAAATGAATTATATTAACCATTTTAACTAGAAAACCTAGTTTCTAAAGTTAAAAAATAATGTCAGACAAAACTATTTTATTTGAATATATGTAAATCAGCAGTGAGATTTAGAAAATTGCACAAAGGGGGCCAAATTGGCTAGGACCGGCCCTGAGTAACATGACAAAATGTGGGATAATTAATTTTTTTTTTCTCCCCGTCATTTCAGATGAGCTAAATTTAAACCGTCTAGTTATCGCCGGAGCTGTGAAACAAAGAATCATTGCACATCTTCGTGACAATGAGCAGGAGGCACTGCAACATTTTTAAATAAATTTTTTTTATCGACTCAGTTACTGTGAGCAGAAAAATAAAACCACAAGATTCTGTTTAGTTTCACTCAATTTGTCTATTTAATATATAAAATACGGTAAAACATACGCAAAAAGGATAAGGTTTCAAGGGACTTGGATACTTTGGTACAACAAACACTTTTTTTTGTAAAAGCGGTATAGAATTTTAATAACATATCAGTGCATACTTTGTATATGAAAATATACACAAATTGTATATCATTCTCCAAACAAACAAAAGAACAAAAAGAAATATTTTCTTTACAATAAAACCCAAAGCAGACCAGCTCGACACAATATATTAGCTATAAATTTCATCTTTAGTATTTCATATGCTACATTATTATGAGTTGTGTAAACTCAATGTGATGCATGTCCTTACCATTACTGTACGTAACATAAGCTTAGTTGTTACCTGTGTCCCATGCATTTACTTTTTTTTTTAATTTCATGATCTAATTTTCATCGTTTCCCATTTTTTTTATAAATATATTCTATGACTTAATTAAAACTGCAGCATTTAACTGGTATTTCCTTCATTGCATTTGCTAATACCACAATAACTGATCGTGCAATTTTCAGCAAGTTGTCTTTAAAATAAACAAACAAAAAGAAAGGAAACCAGTACTATATGTTTATGATAAGAAGATAAAAAGAAAGAAAAAATAAAAACAAGTTGGCCATACTTCACAAAAAATAGCAATAAAATAAAAGCTCCAGAGTAATATCATCATAACAGACATCGGAAAACTGTCACCAGCACAAAAGAATTCCAAAAATAGTGAGATCCTAAAAAACATTGTCTACAACGAGTAACGGGGGTGCAGGTTTTCTCGTGTTGCTCATATAGATTGTCTCGTGACTTCACTGCAAGATTGGACAGAGAACCTTTCTGTACATTGACCCAAAGCCCCCCCCAAAAAAAGAAATAAAATAAATGAAAATTCGGTGTGGTGTCACATTTCAGCCCAATTGTCAGCGCCCACAAAAAGAGATGCAGTGAAAATGAAGGAAAACCATGTCGATGATTATAATCAGCTGGACTTGTGGTGCTTTTTGTTTTAGCTGAGCACAGAAACAGGTCTTGCCTCACAACCAGCACCTCTGAAGCTACTTCACCTCCCCTTTTACAGATAGTACAAAACTCAACCGTAAAAACAAAAATGGGGATATATATTTGATATAAGCTGGGAACCGCTAGATTAAAAAGTGCTGCTTCCCCAACTTTTCTGCTTTTGACCCACAAACTAAGAGTTGCGGACTTGTCGGCCTGACTTTACAGCTGAAGTCGGCAAATCTTGCTAATAAATCCTCAAACGTTGAGTTTAGACACATTTATGACCCATTTTTTATTTCCCGCACTTCACAACCCCAACTTTGGGAATCACTGAATTATATACATGGTAACCACTTTTTTCTGGCTACCTGTTCAGAGTGTACACCTCCTCTCACCCAATGACCACTGCGTGGAGCAGCAGGTAAGAACTGATATTTCTAAAAGTAAGGTTAGCTTCACAGGTGCTGGTGTGTTTAAGCCGTTATCTCTGGTCAGATCAATCATCTCTGAGCCTTAACCTTGCTCATGTCTGAAGGGTTAGGTGTAGATGTCTAGTTGCTTTTCACACATCTGACTGAAACAAGGCGGTCCTAATCTGATCTGAAATCTTGATAAGATAACGCTGCGCTTAAAATGTGTCACCCTGTCTTAACAAAAGTCGCTTCAGGTTGATGTCGTTTCCGGACACTCGCCACAAACGCCTGTTCGCGAGCTGCACCTGAATGCACCAAAATGCATCCGTTTATTAAGCAGCGCATCACTTGCACAAACTCAGAAGCATCATCGGCGTCATCCCAAACCAAAATAATGAAAAAAAAAAAAAAAAAAAACAAGCAGCTGAGAGAAACCTTTCTAAAAAAAATGACCTGGATTCACAGACTTGAAATGTTTCAAACAAAAACTGAAACTAAACTGACTGAAAGAGGAAAATGAGCAACATTTTGTGTCTGCTTAATGTGGAAAAGATTTTACATGATACACTCAATTTAAAGTGTGTTATATCTCTATTACTACTCTATAAGTGAATGGCAGTGTCCTAATAATATTAATAATAACATTAATAATAATAATAATAATGAGTTTACATCACCGCATACAATTTACCTTCAATTGTGTTTTTTTTTTTTTTAAAAGAACCGTGTGGCAAGAGAATATGATGACACCACGACCAGGCAGGCCTCTGTGAGTGTAACAAAGTGCACACACAATCAACACTAGAATAAAATAGGATTACTGAAACTACTCCGATCCACCGGCATTACAGAGTGTGGCGGTAAGCCCTGCATCGTAGCTCAAAACATTATCAAAGTCACACTCATATATGCAAACAGATCCACTGAGAATCAACACATTGCTTGATTTTTTTTCTTTTTTTTTTTTTTTCTTTTTAGGGATACCTAGCAAATTCTATGCAAATATATTCATATGTACATACACGTCGTCGAAGCCGAAAAGCTAGTTTAACTTTGTCGCCAACTTGAAGCGGTAGAAATATAAAAATTTTTATTTTTTTTCCTTTCACTTTTTCGAAACACAGCAAAGAGCTAAGGAGAGATTATAGAGAGCTAAAGGGGACATCGAAGCTTTTTGTATAAGGAGTGATTTTTATACAAAGTCAGATATCTCTACTTGTGGACGACTAACAGACCTTCAAAACTGATTTTTTTTAAATACCAACAGATAAAGAACACTTGGACTGAAAGAACCAAACACTTCCCTAGTGAATTAAAACAAAAAAAGAGGCTCATAAAGTTCCTATATATCTACCTGGATGGCATCTACTCCTGGTGAGAAACTCAGTGACTGGATGGATTTCAACTATTTCCATCCGCGCTTCAAAGGATGAGGAGGAGCACGCAGTTTGTGAACGAAGTCTTTAAATAAATTCTAGTTCTGAACGTTTCTGTCAGTGTCCCTGCACTGCGAGCGAGAGGCATTTGGCATTTTTATTTTATCTTGAAGAGAAGCTGATATTGGCACTCCGGCAGGGTGCTGGACTCCACCTGAGGGCTCGGGTTCTGCCTCGTTGCATGAAGTTTGTGACTGTGGCAGCACTGTTCTTACCAACAACAATATAAAAAAAAAATAAAAAAAAAGACGCCGTTTGAGTCTGTTAAGTGCGAAGTAGATGCTCAGTTCTCAAACTTTGTCCAGGTGACGTTATTTCCAGTGGTGAGGCTCGGAATAATCGAACAGCACACAAACAAACAAAAAAAATGGCATTAAAGAACGACAGGAAGCGGCGAGTCATGCAGCAATGTCAAGGAGCAGATGGGTCACGCTGTAAACGATGTGAATGCTCCGTGTAAATCCAAGGTGATGCAAAAAATGCTTCTATGGTTTCGTCAAGTTGCAAGAAAAAAACTAAAGTCAGAACAAAGGAATCCATTCAAGCAAGAAGGCTTTAAAATCTACTGTCCTTCTAAATGAGGGGCAAATCCAGTCGAGCTCTAAGTCAATTAATTTGACTTCTTCTTGACTATGTTTGTTGGGAAAGCCCTGTGAGTCTGAGTGACATGGACATTAAAAGGTGTGGTGGGGGGGGACAGTGTGGTGGGCTAACAATGAGGGGGGTGTTTAAGTGTTTAATAGTCACCAAAACTTTGTGCCTGCAGTTTATGTGACCCAAGCATCCAACCTCATGCGTTTTATGTTCCCTCCGTCCTGCTCCGGTTCGTTCGACACCCTAAGGAGCTCGGCGCCCGAGCCGCCACCTCGTCCTCCACCGCCGCCTGCGCCCCCGGCGTCATCCCGATCGCTGCCTTCGAAGGAGCTGGCGTTGCTGCTCACGCTGTCTGCAGGGGAGCGGCCGGTTGGGGGCTCCAGGCACAACAGGGAGCCGGGGTACTGCGGTTGAGCGGTCAGGATGGCCCCGCCCACTGTCGAGGACGGTGTGGTAGAAGACGGAGGAAGAGGAGGGGGGCAGGGGGTGCTGCGGTCCCGGCCGGGCGAAACGGGCTCTGACTTGATGCTTACGCTGGAGTTGGTGTTGACAGTCAGCATGGCGCCTTGAGGTATGTTGGTCATCGGCCTGAGAACAGGATCACAGAGGCGGTGAGGAGTGGGAAACGTAAGTTATAGGTTTATAAACAAATTAATTAGAACTCCAAGACAAAACCCAACATAACAGAGCACAGCACCGACAGAGAAAAGCCACAGTTTTCAAAAACAGTCTTTTCTGAGCCTTTTAAAAGCAGAAGAAACACCCCGACTGCTCCCAAAGGATCAAAAGATCAGCTGAAGAAGCGTGAAATGATTTGGTGTGTGACAGGGTGGTTTGCAGTGAGTCAGCTATGGCGTGAAGAAACTTAAATAAAAAAAAAAAAATTAATAAAAGAACACAAAACAATCTCAGGTTAAGAAAAAAAAAAGTCTGAAACCGGAATTACGTCGACGTTTCCTGTTTGGCAGCGGGCATGCTCAGAGGGAGGCAGCCAAAAAAAGCGCACAGACACACATGGAAAAAGGAAGTGTGATACAGTACCGGCCCAACCACTCATCTCTACCCAAGAGCAGGTTGGACGGAGAGCCAACACTGTGGGAAGAAAACAAAATGTTGGAGCCCAAAACCCAAAGGGAACATGTGGATTAGAAGGCATGTGAGGAGAAAAGTGTGAAACATTATTGCAGGCAAACATCATTTAGATTACCCCACTTTTCCCTATAAACAACAGCAATAATGTGTTTTGTTTTGTTTTTTGCATCAGAGACACGCTTTGCTTGGTTAATAAAACAGTAATCAGGACTGTGAGACCCTGAAGAACAAAAAAAATCTGTCATGAAGTAAAAGCAAAATAAAAACATTTTGCCCAATGTTAAAAAAAGTTACAGAAAAGCACAGCGAGAGGGAAAATTCAGGAAACTTTCAAACTGTCAGATTAATACAAATAAATGCATGTCCAAAATAGTGGGAGGAAAAATATTTATTTAAAATCTTCAATTTATTTTATATGCCTGCTCAGATGCCAAAATACTGATGGATTTAAATAGTGCAGTTTTAGTGTAGATGTATTACTTAATATAGCTTAAGTAATTTGCAATATTTGTAAATCAAATATGAATAATAAATGTCTTGTTCCTCCGCTCCAACACCTGATTTAGGGACTGAACTAGAGCGGCACGATGTATCGTTTGAGCATATTGCAGATCTTGTCAAGTCAATGTGTTAACTCAGGACCAATAAACTAGGAGTCAGTGCACTAGACAGTCGTGTGTTACAGCTTTTATTTTGACGTGTCAAAAAAGCCAAAAAGCTAAAACTTTAATTTTGTTCTGAAACTTTTGGCAACGTTTTTCAGAGAAGTGTTGTCAGTGAATTCTCGATTTGTGGAGGACGATGATGAGCAAAGTTGCAGAGAACTGGAGGAAAAGAGGTAAAATACAGCTAGCATGAATGCTAATATTAAAGCGTGACAAAAACAGGAACTAAGAAAAAGAAGCAACAACATTAGGTGGAAGGAAACATGTACTCAAGTCCTAGCACAATAAAAGCAAATAAAAGATAAAAATAACTCAAATACAGACAAAAACTTACATGTAACACACAAAAAGAGGTAAGATCGTCAACAAGATGGCAGCAGAACTTAAAGTAAAATTCAAGTCATCTGTTGAAAATTCCTGTATTTTTTATATCACAATATAAAAAAATTTTGCAATGTCAGTTTTTTTCCAATATTGTGCAGCAATAGACTGAATCAAATCTTAAAGTTCTGCAAAAGCCTGTTAATCACCCAGTCCTTCAGACCAGGTGTGTTGGAACAGAGAAACTACTAAAACATGCAGGATGGTGGCCCTTCCTGCGTTACAAGGTACGACTCTTTTCAAAGTAAAGCAGACACACTTGCAGACAAGGTCATGACACGTCACACACACTATCAGTGGCCGTTCACCTCAGATTGGCTGCCAGACTGGACACATGGCTAGACAGCTCGCTGCTCTGTTTGTCCACGCCCCACATGCTGTGGACAAGAGGAGAGAATAAACTTCAAGGAGCTTGGCCCATAAACCTCGGAGTGATTTAGTCACACTGATTAAAAAAAAAAAAAAACACAGATCCAATACTTTTCAGTGTTCTTCTATAAACTCTGGTCAGGAGGAAGGAAAAAATGAAAACATCTGCTCTAGTTTAACAAGAACATTCTCGCTGCTTTCCCATTTGCAGAAAATCACCACCAGTTTAAATTAGGAGAAGTTATTATACTCCGCTGGCTGGGACTTTTATTCAAGGAGAAAGTTCATTAAGACTGAATTAATCCCAACTGTCTTTGCAGAATGGGACACAGGTGTGAACATCATAAAAGACATAAATAATGTCACAGGCTGAAATGCTCGAAACCAAGATTAACAGCTCAGTGTTTAGGACTGTTTTAATAAAAAGAAGCTCATTTTTTAATTAATGCTGGTCTTTAGAGCTTTCAGTGGGATCATAAACATGGTCCTGGTTCAACTTTAGGTATCAGATTTAGTTTCTTTTTTTAGATTTTTACATTTATTTATCCACTTTCCTCATAGTGGAGCAGAAACTGCACAATATGCTAACATGAGGTCCAAAGGTGGGAAAGTCCGGCTGCTTGGAAGTAAAATAAAAAACTGAAAGGTGGTTTAAACCTGTTGCAAAGCACTTTATACCTTTTTGTGGTTCACTTTTAACATTTAAACTAAGATATTAAGGAGAAATAATTACATCCAGTGACGAGGCAATATACCCTCATTGTTTAAATAATAAAAAATGATCAAATCAAACCTTGAAGTTTTGTGAACTGAGAGCAGTATTTACCTGTCACATTAAAGATGCGTTACCATTAGATGTTTTTGCGACTTTTTGTAGCACTTTCCTCAAAAAATAAAATAAACGAATCTAGTTTTGTGAATGAAATATATTTTCATTAATACAATAATTATGTTACATTTCAGAGACAACGAGCCACGTCTATCCTTCCAAAACTGCTTCTGCAAACCGAATCCACAAAAGAAAACTGTTCAGATAGATGTAATGAAAAGGCGGAGATGGTGAAATGCTGGTGAGCAACCAGTTCACTAAACAGGATGCAAACTTGCTTGCATTTAAGGTTATGGTATGTAGATCATGCAAGCAATCGGGGAAGGTCAGTATGTGGGCTTTAAGGATGATATCTTCCTCTTGTGCTGTACGTGAGCGCAGCTCTGAGCCAGAAAAAAAGTTAGGAACACTTACACCAAGTTGCTGAGAGATGCAAGATTAAGATGTTGCTGCTGTTGCGTTTGCTGTTGTTGCTGTTGAGGCTGCTGCTGGGAAATGGCCTGCTGCTGCTGCCACGAGGTGGGCAGCAAGCCGCCAGGTGACGCCAGGGCGTGTAGAGCGGTGATATCTGCGCTGGTCAGCTGGTAATCTGAAGGAGGACAGATCGGACAGAAGTTACAAATAAATAGGGAACGTTTACATGTGTGATGTTAGCAAAATATCCCCCTGCCTCACCTGTGTTGTACGCTGTGGGTATGGCGGAGAACGGCAGCCCCTGTGCCAGGAGACTCGGCGTGGCTACAGAAACCACCGGTGTGGTGAGGGTCTGCGCCACCTGGGCTCCGGGGACCAGCCTCTGGGCATTCTGCCAAAGAAGAAACACGTCGTTATGAACCAGAAACTAGCATTCATCAGTATTTTTCATCTCTACATGCTGAGAAAGACGACGGGAACATGGCTGGATTCATGGCGCACATCCAGTAAACCTCAGGATGTTCTTGATGGTTCTGAGTGAGGCATGAAGAATTACATCAAAGGCAGTTTATTCAACACCCAGTTACAAACAGTGTGCAAAAAGCTGCACTTTATTCAAATTAGGCTTAAAGAAATGTATTCTTGACAGATGTTACACATGAATAAACTCCCTCATATTTTACTTACAGATTACTAGTTTGAGCTTTTAAAATAAAATTCTTCCTGCAATTAATTTTTATGTTGTAGGTCTTGTTTTGCTTCATTTAATGTCCAAAAGGGATTCTTCAAACATTACATATTCTTAAAATAAGGTTAAACGCTTAAATTTTAAATATCAGCTAAACCAGAATAAAATATTCCGTTTTCTAGCAGACACAATGTCAAACGTGTCAAACTGATAAATTGAACTGTAACAAATACAAAAAGCACATTGAAGTTCTTTACAGGAGACAAAAATACATATAAAACATTTACTATAAAAAGGGCAAAGATTTAACAATTCTGTGCTGGAATTACTTTCATTTGCGAAAAGAAAATGCTCATCAAGAATTGTGAAGAGCACTAATTGTACAAAAGGGAAGAAGCGACGGAGCGGAGAGGAGCGAGATTCAATTATCTGCCTCTGTGAAGGAGAAGAAGTGAGGAGAGGCTGCGAGGTGAGAGTGATGAAAATTAATCACCAGCCTCTGGAAAATGAGAATCCTGCCTGTCAACTCGGAGACAAACTGTGCAAAAAAGACAGGAGAAACAACCAGCAGCAGCAGAGAGCTGAAATCATTACCTTTCCTCATAAAAAATACATTTATCTTAAATTTAATTAGGAATTCTTTCACTGAATAACAACTCTGCTTCGCTTTTTTCATTTGTAATCTGAACTGTAAAAAGAATATATTACTGGAGAAGGGAGGAAAAAAAACCAGTATGTGGTTGACGGCAATTATTTTGTTCCTATTTTATTCCACAAATGGAAGATTTTGACGTTTAAATTTATTAATGACAGCTAACATGAACAATTATCTTTGTGTAAAATTAGCTCATGTCGGCAAAACTTCTAAACCCTTTTTTTTAACCAATAAAGACAAAAACGAGTCAAAACTAAAGTCTGGAATATGTGAAATAACAACAATCCTGATTTTTATTTGTTTGTTTTTTGGCCAAATAAAGCCAAAATTATTTCTTTAAGATATCACAATGTTAAATTATAAAAAAGGGGGAGCAAGGGTCTTTTAAAATATTTGTTCAAAGCGTAATTATTGAGGCTGAAACTAATCTGTTTTATTATCATAATATTCTCAATAACTCTTGTTTTTATGTAGTAATACTAAAAATCTCTCAGATGACAACAAAAAGAATCTAAATAAAATTATTTGACTAATACAACCTCTCATTACACTTACTGTATAATTTTGTTTATGCAAAAGCATTAAAAGGTAATTATAATAAAGTTTGAGTTCAATGCCTTTAATGTAATTCCAGAAAGTTTTTAAAAACTGTCAGACTTTTAGGTGAACGGTGGAGATGAGTGTGTGTGAGTGAACAAGAAACATGCTCCGTGGTGGGGTTTTCTTTTTGCCCCACAATGCAATGTGAGAAGACACCCATGCTTTAGGTGGCACCATACAGACTGATGAAGTGAGCCTGGTCCAAACCTGAAGAGGATTCTGAAAACCTTGGACGAATTAAAGTACAGGTAGGAGAGGGGGGTCGCTTATTATTGTTAAAACGTCCATGATCGTGAGGCTGAAGAAACGACACACTCATGAGTCCTGAACCGCATGCAGTCAGGAGGGGAGCACAAACTCAAGATCATCCCAGGAAATGTCAGTGAGGCAAGACCGAAACATTAAGAAACTCCTGCAGAGTTCTGCATCCATGCTAATGATGTGTGGACCGGTACCGACTCATGCCAGTGACTGAAGTGGGAGGAAAAAAATCACCTCGTTTACCAATTCCAGCTCATCCTCTGTCTGCAAAGGGTGGTAACAGAGAGGGTTATAACTCTGGAATAACTGTCAAAATGTATGCGAAAAACCCAACTTCTATATGTGAATCAGGTTCTCCTCAGTTTTGGCTCATTATTTTAACTATTTTATTCTAGGAAACAACTGTAACACCATTTACCCCACTCAATTTAATGTCAGTCTGAACAAAAACGTAATTTAAAAAAATAAATAAAAATCTGTGGCACTGATAGATTCACAATTTATGCTCAACAACACAAACAGCCCTTCAACAGATTATGTTCAGTGTAACTCAAAGTTTACTTTAGTTTCTTTATATGTTGAATGGAATAAACTTAAGAAAATAAAAACAACTAACCACAGCACAAAAAGGAACAAAAACTGTGTATAAAATGCACCCAGACAGTCCAAGTTGGGCTCAGCTGGTCTCACCATCTGCATGAGGCTCTTTCCTCCCTGTGAGGTGATGACTCGGAGGTCTGGCTTACGGCTGTTGATCTGCGGGCTGGGAGGCGGGGGTGGAGACTTGGCCGGAACTACTTTCCCCAGACTGTTGCTGTTGGAGACGGTGAGCAGACCTGGGGAGGCCCTGGCACTGGTGTATCCATTAGCTGCAGGGGGAGGGTGGGGATCGATGGCAAAAAAAAAATAAAAAATCAAAACAGGTGAATTCACACAGCGGGGTACAGATGGTGAGCAAGTTGTGTTACATAATCCTCCAAAGCTCTCAAACTGCTCTGAGAGGGAATAACTTCAAATAAAGGTGCTTCTAAATGTCGTGAGGAAAAATTACTGATTGAACTGAACACAATGCACTTTTATTTCCTCAATTATACCCTGTCTTTAGATTTTACTCACATGAATTCCTGCTGACTCAGTCACAAATGAACAGCTTTTTACTGTTCACACCTGGCATTAAAATGTGTCTGGAGCAATCAGATGTCAGGTACCTGCTTTAATGTGTAATTACCATGTAACCACACCGCTCAGTGAGCAACAAACACGACATAAGCAGCTCTGATGATCCTTTAAAAGCACAGATGAATTCAGTTACCTGAACTATATTCATTCTGGACATTTACACGGTTTAGAGTCGCTTGAGTAACTTAGCATCAGTGCTGTGATTAAACTTTTTTGTTCTCAGATTGCACACATGTAACTTCCGAATATTTCCTGGTGGTGGCCAAATTATCTTTAGTCAGCAACAGAGGTTGGTTTGTTTTGTTTTTTTTCCTTGGACAGACTTCCAGGTAACAACTCAACTGATTTTAGTCCCACCAGTTCAGCAGGTGATCCTACATCATTGCTTAAAACGCTTGGTCACAAACTATTAAACTAATGTAGACTAAAGGGTTCCAGACAACCTTCAAAGGTGGTTTTAGTGAAGACATCCTAAATGGTGTATTGAGGACATACAAACACAAAAATAAATACCTCAATACAGATCAAATCACAGATATATGTGGCTTAAAACTGAATTTAAATAAACAAATAAAGCTATGTTGTTACAAAAATATTTAAAAGTACTCACGGACTGGACTTGGACATCCCCCATTTGAATTATCCAGATCGCCTCCAAGAAGAGCACCTGTTAAAGTGAAAAGAAAAGCTGTAACTAAGTAATGTTCATCAAAATTTTAGGTTTAGTTTTTTATTCTAATAAATGTAATTACATTAAGTCATAACTGTATTTAAATGACAAATATCCCAAGATTTGAGCAAATCCAGGTTTTGATCATGTTGTGCGTTTATACCATCTATAAATAAACTAAATGGGTCATATTATTTATACACAAGTCATTTAGGTAACCAAAATTACATGTCAGGGCTAATTTTAATCAGTCATTCTAGTGGCAAAACAGTTCCTCAAAACCAGAACACTGGCACATAAAAAATATAGATAATTAAATATGCAAGTATCCATTTTTCTTCACAATAGCAACATTTCCCTCCTCCCAATTTGCTTGCAGCACACTAATTTTCATTTGGCATCTATAAGCCCAACGCAAAAGTTGTTTTGTTATGGAGTGAGCCCAGCCTGCTGCACTGTCAAAGTATGAGTTCTGTTACATAAAGGAAGGAAATTCAGTGTGGTTCTAAAACACAGAAGATTTTGTTTGAGTGGATCAGCAGGAAGAAAGTCACTTAAAAAAAATCTACATACAGCTCTAAAAATGCTTTGATGGTACTTGAGTATCATGCATTTAAACCCGTTTGGAAGCTTTAATTCGGTTAAGATGACTATCTGTCAGCGTGAGTGAAGTTGTTTTCACTTCACGTGTTTCTTCTCTTCTGCTGCCCCCGTGTTTGTCTGTTTCACCGCAACACACCCACACAGAAACGAATGGGGGATCAAAACAGGCTGACGACAACAACTAAATGACAACACTGAGCTGAAACACACAGAGTTTAATCTCCATCAGGTTGGCTTCACTCTTTATGATGATGGGATTAGCCTCTTAGGTTTCTTATGGGTTAAAAATTAAGAAAAAAAAAAACCCTAAATACTTCCATGTTTTTAAAAAATACGAGTATTAGAAGGAGGAAATTGAGATACAGAAATAAAAAATAAAAAAAAAAACAGTAGAAGGCTCTGGTAATTATGCTAAAAAAAAAAATTAAATAAATTTATGTCGAAAATCCTTGCCATACACAGCAATTTTTGTGATACTATTACAAAACAATTACCTTAAAATTGAAATTACTATGACTTGTTTTACATAAACACTTTTCATCCTAATTAAGTGTTTAAAATAACAAAAAAAAAAAAACTAATGACCAACAATTAGCATCAATGCTAACGAAGGTGGTTATTGTGTTATGTGACCACACCCCCTAACCACATGAACGGTGATGATGGATAAAAATATATATATGCTCTGTTAAGTTATGTCCTGTCACTTGCTCACCTGCACTAGCTGGTCGCTGTGGCAACCCAGGTGACACCGTATTTCTCTGAAGAGCCGGTTGCTGCGGCGATAGGAGGTGGGTATCTGTGAGCGGTGATGATGTGACGTAGGAGGTAGTTACCAGTGCATTGCCAGGATTAGTGAATTGCAGTGTGCCCTGATTGGTCGCCTGGACCGTGACCGGCATGAACGCCTGGGGCTGAGCAGCAGTCTGCTATAAGATCATAAAAAATATAAAATAATAATAAAATTTTTTTATTTAGAATTAACTCTGGAAAAATCAAAACCAAAACACCATACATCTTTAAACTTTATATTAGTTTTCATGTCATTGCTTTTTCACAAAACATCATTAAGTTATTCGTTTTATCAGACTTTTATTGTGATGGGTGTATTAAAAAAGCAATCCCAGGCATTTTGCATTTGTCCTTTAATGAAAATTTGGAGAAAAATGACCATATGTGGGTCTTAAGACCACCCTGAACGTCAAAATAACTACTAAATTTGCTAAATTACAACGTATTAAAGACTTGTGGTGGTATGTAAACTGAGCTACACAAGAGTAATCAAAATATATTTAAATGCAATTACTAGTACTGACAAAAATAATGTAATTGATTAGACAAATAAAAAAAGGCTTTAAAGTCAAGTTTTGTTTTGTTTTTTACAATAGTAACGATATACATTTTGGGCAATTGTTTTCTTTAGCTTATATAGTTAAACCAGTCTCTGATTATTGTAAATAACTATAGAAAATGGGTGAATTTTTCAGCAATTTTAAAAACACACTTGAAAAAAACACTTAAAACTAACCCAATAAATAAATAAAAGGTGTAAAAAATCCTGTGTATCCTGTTGACTAATGATTTAAAGTTAAGAGAAACGTTATATTTGTATCTATTCCTTGTTGGAAATTTAAAATAATCCAGAACAATAACAGACTAATGTTTGACCAGGACGTCATTGATGGAAGTGTGATAAGAAACATCTCCAGTTTTAAAGCTCTTACTCCGTAGCGTTTGAAGAGAACATCCAGGTCCTCCGTAGTCTTACGAAACTTGTCGTCATTAAGAGGACTTTGATCAATCGAGTCTTCGCCGTCCGGCTCTGGACTGTCACATCCGTTGAAACCCTTCTTTCTTAAAGTCTAAAAAAAGTAAATCACACACAAGAGAAGGATGTCGATGAAACCGTGTCGTTTTAGATCAGTGTAATGTTAGGAAATGTTTTCCCTTTGTGCATTCTTAAATCCCACTGAGGCTTAATTAAGAGCTTATACATGTTTCAGTTTTCTACATTCAAATACTTGTATTAATATTAGCTAAAAAACATAACAGCACAATAGATTAATTAGTTACAAATGCTTATGTGAGAGAAATAAACTCAGAATTTGAATCAACTTCACCTCTGTTGGAATATTTGTAGTAAAATCTGGTCGTAAAAGTAGTAGTAAACTACAAAACAAGCTAAATATAGCTGGCTTTGTTTGTGTTCGCTGGTTAAACAAAACCTAAAACTCAACTGAGAGATAACAGGAGATGGTTAAGATCTTTTATCATTAACTCAATGTCATTCTCATGACATTTCACATTTCATTTCTCACTACTTCTGCTCTTTAAATTCAACAATCACAATCTGAGAACGTTTTCAAAAACACGTTTCAAAAATCTAACACAAAAAAGGAAGTTTATCCGAAAAACAACTGTTATGTAACATAATGAATGATTGCGTGTCATAAAAGTTGTTAACTTCAGAATTAAAAAGCACATTTTAGACGCTGTCCCAGACTTTATGAGCAGTTTAAGTAATTTACCAATAACACGTAAAACTTTGACTGAATTTTCTAAGATATTATAAAATATAAACAGGGTAGAACAAACTTATCACTAACTAAAAACATATATTCTTTGGTCCATTCTGCATCAAAAACTAAATGTTTTCACTGTGGCAAAACATAAAGCTTAAAAGTTTAGACTTTTAAACTTTCAGATAAAAACAATTTTTTTTAAATCTGTATCTAGTCTGTCTAGTTTTCAGCATTTTATTAATACAAAAAAACCAAGGATAAAATAAAGTGCATCACTTTTGCTACAGATGTATTTGTTCATTTTTTCAAAGTTGGACACAAACTCCCACAGAGGATGTTATTTATTCGATGCACGTTACCACAGGGTTAGGGTGATTTTACCAGTTGTTTTATGAAAAGCCGCATTTGTGACCACTTTGACATTAGGCTCAACATATCTGTCTAAACCATCTTTGCAGTACAGCCTTCAGGTTCAGGTCTCTGCGTGCATTACTTGTAAACGAGCACCTCAGATGTCGTGAATTTACCTCAATGATGTCTGCGTTGGTCCGGCTCTCATGCGGTTCATTGTATTCTGTGTATTTGAGCAGGACCTTGTCCATATCGGTGCTGGCATACTGGAACAGTTTGTTTGCGTGGTTGAAGATGATCAGGGCGATCTCGCAGTCACACAACACGCTCAGCTCGTAGGCTTTCTTCATCAAGCCGAACTTTCTCTTAGTGAACGTCACCTGAGAAGAGGGAAGAAAACGGGTTGTAGTAAAAATAAACTGTATTTTCTGGTGGGCTGACAGTGGAGTGATGGCTTTATATATTTTTTTCAATCTAATTTTCTAACAGAAGAAAAGGATTATATATATAAATCATTTGAACAATTAAATAAGTAGGACATCCCAGCACTTGATGGGAAAAAGCAAAAAAGGAAGGAGAGGTCTAAGTGGTTGGGGCAAGGGATGAATGTAATCGAGACAAAGCTTGATTTTGATTGGCTGAAACAAGTGTAGAGAATTAACTTTTTAAAGTGTTGAAAATCCAGATCCAAATCTTGACAACTCAAAGCAGCGAGACTGGACTCTTTTTTTTCTTTTTTTTAAGCAGACTGATTAAACAAATAAACAGCACAGCATTCTGTTACATAACACTGACTCACCTGCTTGTTCCTTTCATCAGTGATCCTTTGGATCTGAATCTTTTTCCTACCCATGATGCTTTGCAGTTGTGAAGACAAATGTTGGAGTCGGTCAAGTGGAAAAATGCCTCTCTGAAGATGAGAATGGAAGTGCAGCCGAAAACCACTCAAACACAGTCATGCATCTGATAACATACGTGCAGACGCATTTCTCTGTCCAGGTGTGGCGAGGCGACACGGTTGACTCTTGAGCTGAAGAGCAGCGTGAGCGAAGAGCGGGCGCTGCAGAGATATGTGACGTGGAGCAGAGGAAGAGCTCTTCAGTTCATATTTTATTCAGCGGGGACTGAAGTGTTCGGCAGCTGTGGTGAAGATGGACGTGGCTTCTCCCCTGCGTGACGAAAAGAAACAAGAACTTTACTCAAAAACACAAGATTGAACGATAACATAAGTAAAATTAAGCAATGATAATAACCTGCAAACCAAGATTAAAGTGCTGCCTGATCACAAGAAAAAAAACAAACAGTGCCAGCTTGTTCCTTGTTATCAAATCTACAGCAGATTCAACAGATACAGAATTAAAGGTAAACATTCAACTTCTCCACAACCAACACCATACAATCGCTAACATTTCCAGAGATTGTTAATGTGTAAACAGGGTCTAAATATTAGGTGATGTCATGTGTTGCACATTATACACAACACATACATGTATATTAAAAAGGTACTCTTTGCAAACTGTGAAATCAAACATTTTAAAAGAGCATCCTGAACAGTATGAAAATGTTTATTTCATTATTTTCCAGAAATACTGATATTCAGTTCTAAAATATGTTACCTTCAATTGTTATTAAAATGCTGTTTATATCAAAAATAAATTTGCATCTAAATGCCTTGAAAAAAGGAAACAAAAATGGCAATATATCGGGTTTTATTGTGTATCGTATCATATCACTAAATTCTTGCCAATACACAGCCCTAATTTTAAGTATGTTTCTATTAAAATCATGTGCTGGTGACTGTATGTACACTTGCTCAATAAAGATGTTTACATGTGAATAATCTAGTCTTGAGTGATCAGATAATTAGACTGTTTATTCCTGCTATGGGATATCAACATGCATTGTGAGTGAACACCTGTCTGCTTGACATGCAAATAAACACCCAGTTTACAACACAAACAGTGAGTTGCCGGGGGCAACATTTAGCACCAATACCTCTGCAAAACCTCAGGACTAAAGTTACTACAGCTACTACTCAGGACTACAATCAAAATCACTATTGTGGTGTGAAAAATAAAAGTTTCAAATCTGTGTAAACCACATTATTAGGTGTATTTTTCTGAGTTCAGTTTGAGCAATCATTTCAGGTGAGTAGTTATTAGAAAACCAAGATAAAATGTAATACCTGATGTCAAGTTTTAAGTTTGATTTTCCAAGATTTGATCTTATTCTACTTACAAAAACAGCAAACAAGTCAGAGGACAAACAATTATTATGCTATCTAGACTTGTTTTTACTCAAAAATGTTAATGAATCACTGATATTCATCCAATAACTACTTAATGAGTTTCATTGTAATCTGTAAATCTGTAAATGTGATATTTTGCTAACAGACAAACTCTCTGACATGCAATTACATGATAGTCCAATCTTCATGATGGTAGGTGATAAAAGTGGTGGGTCACTTGATCCTACAAGAAATTAAGTCTTTACAAAAAGATTATTTTTTATATTGTTTATATTTTCTGATTGTTTTCTAGTTCATCCTGAAAAATAAAAGGTAATTTACAGAAGCTGGAGCAGCAGTTCTCCATTTTCCCTTTTGCTTAGTTGTGTCGAGTGTGAAAACATGGTGCTGAAGAGACAAAATGTATTCACAGTAATACACTGTTTACTGCTGCACTTATCTCTCCTGCAGCGAGAGGTTTTAATATATCTACAACTGTGATTTATCCTCACAGTCAGACTGCATAAATCAATCATATGTTAATCACAATTTCAGCATAAACATTGTGTTAAACTCAGTCAGGTGCAAGGGTGGTGCGTTGCATTTAGGATGGCTGTTTTAATGAATTTAATCAAGCTCTGCCTACAGCTGAGAGGAGCAGTTTAACTTTTGATTAATTAGTGACAAGAAAAATCACATTTTAAAATCTATTTTCAGCTCCTCAGCTTCTGTGCTGATGTTGATAAAAGAAATAATACATTTCTGTAAGTCTTGTCTTAAAAAATATATTAAATTATTCAAGAAATATTAAAAACATTAATTAGCTGCAGCTTAAAACCCATCTTCACCCATTATAGTTTCCACTTAGTTCACTTTAGGTCTTGATTAAGCATTTTTATTGCATTTTTCCTTTAATATTCTTAATGGAGGCAAACGGCTCTTTCAAAATAAGAATGAAGATGATGACTGCAAAGCTAATCTGCCCATGTATCCTTACTTTATTCATTCAGTAAACACTTCATCGGTGAATTTATTCATTAATGAACAATTCCACCGTCTTCGCAGGTACCTTTCACAATGAATGCTTGTATGTCCGTACAGAGTACGTAAATCACAAAGCAACTACTGTTTTAAATAACACTTGCAAACAAGCGGCGCTTCTACCGCAGCTGGCCACCGAGAAACAACTTCAGCACCTAGCTAGTTCAGAAAACACAACCTAAAGATTACAGCCGCACCTGCAGCTAAACCCAAACTAATACAGAAACCAAACCAACCACTGAAACGAAAACAATGCTTCCAACTTAACACAACTACTGTGACTAAAAAGACGTGATGGATGCACCTACAGCTCTACAATTAAACTCATGAGCTTTACTGTTTTACTAAAATCATAATTCAAAAATGCATATATTGACATCTTGCATTTCTTTGTTTATTATGTTGAAAAACTATCAATTGAAACCCTAAATTTATTAGAATTATGTTATGAAAATCATGGTTAGGGTTCGTTTTCATCTACTGGGTATAGTATAAAAAAGGATTAAAGCACCACTAAAGAAAGGTCTTCCCATTTACTTACAACAGCGAACCAAAACACACATTTAAGCATAAAAGTTAAAGAACAACAAACCCATTATTTTCTGTCTCTTAAAACCAAATCCTTTTTTCTTCTAAACTTTCTCAACAAATCTGCTAAAAATTCCATCATCCAGATGGGCTCAGCAGCCTATGTGTTATGTTTTCCCTCCAGTCTTAACCCTCCGTGTCCCTGCTATCCTGTGGGATTGTCAGTAGGCCAGACGGAAAAAATGAAACCCCAACTGGAGTGCACATGTGGCTTCAGCAGCCCACGTTTTAACACATGTCCAGCTTGAGAATTAATCAGAAGGAAACCCGGCATGTTAGGTTCACTTACAGTGGTGGCTTGGATGCCCGCATGAGTGAAATAATACAAAAAAACATAGATCTCAAAAAGTTTAGACTGGTTTTTATCATTTCTTACTGTAAGGTTGAGTTTGTGTGCTTTCACAGCAGCTCCCTGCTTCTTACATTTTTTTTTTTTTGCAATTGCTCAAGATTGGCACAAACAATGTTCATTTTACAAAGATCAGATTTAAAGTAGTTTCCACTTTTTCCACCATATTAACACTGTCACAGACTATTAATTCAGTGAAAATAGGCTGGGTTTTCAGTTCCTAACCCTCCCAGCACTTGTAATGACTCAGAAACATCATGGTTATGAGTGTCAGTTTTATGAATTTATTTTATTCTTACATGAGATAAACCTGCAGAGTAGAATATTAAACAGGAAGGAGTGGAACTGGATGATTCTACAGACTGGTGGGCTTTTACTTCTGATTGCAATTGCTATTTTGCATCAGGAGTAGTCTGAATAACCAATAAAACTAATAAATACTATTACTCAGGGACAGGGTGTGTTTTAGGGATGACTCTCAGCTACGTCCACACCACATTTTAGCTCAAAGTCTGTTAAAAGGACTGAGTTATGGTCATTTGTGTATGCCAAGGTCATTCAGTTGTGGTGACCATCTTTAGCTACGTTTTCTCTGAATGTCAGTTGTAGATGTCCATCTAATTATTAATATTTTACAGTTTCATTACAATCTATCCAGTGATTCATTAGATATTTTGGTAACAAATACAGAAAGACACACGGGTAAAAACATTATTGCTCATCTTTGCTTTTCAGTTGCAAAAGTTAATAATATCAATAATAATTTTAATATAATAATATTTAATTTCCCTCTTGGATCAATAAAGTATTTTTGAATTTGAATACTGATTCTACTAACTTTTCTCCAGTCAGGCAATAATATGATATTTGATTAGTTGTCAAGTGACTAGAATGAGGCTACACTAGAAGGTCTCTGCCTGGCCTCCCTCTGCATGGCTAGCCCCTCATTACTGTAATTGACACATTCATCCCCCTCTTCCCCCTTAAGGCACTGATGACTCAATTAAGAACTGTCCCAAGGACCAATTGGACACAAACATAACGAGGTCGCAGCTCAGCTAACACGTAACCCTGCATCAAATCAAATTTACATACCAACTAAAATCCAAGCATCAGAAAATATATCTACTCATCAGTCAAAAAACACTAAACTAATAAAATTTGATCAAACCATCTATTCCCTTATTCTTTAAAAATAAGTCTCTTTCATAACAAATGAGCCACAAATATGTTTGAATCATCATTCAAGTTATGCAATCCCTAAATGTTCTTCTGATGGGAGAGAGTGCAATGAAGCTCAGAGTAGGCATCTGTCTGTTTTGGAACAGTCTAATTAGTGGCTGCGACCTTTAGCAGATTATGCACTAGCCTATGAAACAAACCCCAGCCTTGAGATAAACGGTCTATGTCTCAAACATAAATTTCAGTGAGTTTTGCCAGACTGCTGATCAAAAGAGCAAAAGGTTTAATACAACTGTAATGTTGATTTTCACCAACCTTTGCAACAAGCTAATACTAAAAAGCAACTGCTGAAACTAAATGATAAACCAAGTAACTAAATAAAAATAAAATAATACTAATATTGAAACTTAAAATGACAAAAAATGTTCCTGCTTCTGTTCACCCATACATTTTCTACACAAAAATACTATGATTTTGGTAGCATTTGGTATATTTTGCTTTTGCTAAACATCAAATTCTGATGTTTCGGGCAAAAACTGATTTTTAAAAGCCAAAAATTATGCTAAGAATTCACACGAGCATTGCTAAATAATCTTGCCAAAAATAGGGTATGGTGTCACGAGTGTTGTTTTAAGCATTTCAATAAAAAAAACAGCTTTCATGTTGGAATTAGAGCCATACAGTGCTTATCTTATCAAGACCAGAGGAAACACAGGATGCATTGCAGTCCAAACAACAAAAGCAACAATTTAAAATCAAGAAAAACTGGCTGTGTTGTCAATGGTGATGATGACTGGGACAGATGTTTCAAATCCATCTGCAGTGGATCACCTTGTCAAACTAGCCTACTTCATGCCCAGCAGCTTCTGTATTTCTACCCTGGGAAAGCGGAGAAAAATCATACCTGAACTGAATTCAACACACAACCCATACCGAGAGGTATTTTCTGTCTAAATACTTATAAAAAGACAGTTAGTCCAAGGCCGTGCAAATATCAAATACCAGTATTGATCCTGGCTTGTCTAAAAAAAGAACCCTGTCTTATTTTGTTTAAAAATCTAACCCACTTCAATATATAGGTCTTCAAAAACTTAAACACGAACCTGGCTGCAGAAAATTAGCAGTTTTTCTCGAGTTAGCTTCCGAAATGCAGCTAGCTTCGAACAATAGCTCCTTTTTAAGCGCCCTAAATCCATTTTCTCTTTAATGTCAGTAGGCTAATAACGATCCGTGTCTGATCTGGTATGTGGCGTTCACATGAACTTAAAAATAAATCAAATTCTCTTCAAACAAAGTTAGATCGGGACTGTTTTAGCCGTATCCTACAGCCGGGGGTGACAGATTGAGCAGGCCATCTGATGGCAGACAGGTAACCCCTTCATGATTTAATCTGACATGTTGAAAGCCCAGGCTAGTGTCAGATTATGTGTACTGATTTAAACACATTAAACACTCTACTTGAAGACACCTTAGAGGCTGATTTTACAAAGCAACGGACGAGCTAGCATTACTGTACACAGGCCATTTCATAATTTTCTAGCTACCAGTCCGACCGACAGCCATTACCTTCCTGACTCTGTCCGTGTAACACGATAAGACGAACTGGAGCACGCACTACTTTTGATGAAATTCTGAACATATAACCTTCGAATTCGAACTGCGTACCTACGCTGAATTCTTCCGAAGAATATTGATTATTATTTAGGTATACATAAATCGTTAAGACGGGTTTTTTTTTTTACCCGTGAAAGGGGAAAAAGACGCAGGAAGGAAACGTATCACTCCACTTACCATGAAATATTGCTGGTAAAAATGCAAAATGCGGCCTGCCACCACCTTTTCGAATGATGACCCGTGTTAATTAAGAAGCCGTAGCTAAAACAAATGAGGCGGCGTCTCTGTTTACGTAAAAACGCGGCATTTTATTCCACTTTTATGTTGATGTAACTACACTGTCCACCCAGGAGACACAGCGAAGCCAGTGTACAAACGACGTCATTGACATTAGCCCGTGATTGACGCATCTGTTATCCAATAGGAAGCTGTCGTGTGAAAGTTGCGTCCAATCGCATTGCAGAGACGCCCGAAGGGGTGGTCCACGAGAGAGGACATGACGGAGGTGACGGCCATGTTCTGTGTTGGTGTTTGTATCCCTCCGCCTGAGTATTTACCTTTTGCATGATTTTGCATGTGGGGAAAATGCCACTGTAGCTCCGCTGTTCCCTTTCTGCTTTCCGTAAGACAGCCCGCTAGGCCATTTGTTTTTCTCCTCTGTTTTCACCACAGACCTGGAAGCCCAAAATAAACACACCTATAGTCGTTTTTGAGGCTGCGACACAGAGCAAGCGTTAAAATTAGAAGATGTTTGTGTCCGAAATGTGCTCTTACACCACTAGCAGAGCAGTCGAGTAAAAAATTCACAATTAAAAAAAAATGTATTTTGTTCTTTTAGATGTCGCTGTGTGAAGGCTATATTTGCATACACAAAGGACACACAAATACCCAAATAAGTAAAGCAATCATTAGGAGTATATGTGTTGAAATTTGTAATGGATCAGACCAACTTTTGGATGTGATAGGGGAGTAGTGGGGAATAGATAGATCTTTTTTATGGTGTAAGTTTATACAAAATAAAGTACTGTGCAAAAGTTAGGGAAGCATCCCTAATTTCTTTATAACCTACTTTGTTTCCAAGATTCCAGGCATTTTTGTTATCTTTGAAAGTGGTCTTAATCCGGGGTTTTCAGGCTTTCCAATTTTGCTGCTTTACTTCCAGTCTAGTAAGCTATTAAATGTTTTTTGACAATTTATTTTGTTTGTTTGTCTTTTTAATGTGTTTTATGAATCATCTAAACATGAAAATATGACATTAAAATAAGAGATAAACTGTGTTCTATCAATACATAGCAGACAACAAAAAGTACAATAAAATTAGATCTTGAGGTTTTTACTATCAGCCTTGTCACAAGAGAATAAGTTCACTTTTTTTAGTCAAATCAATACTAAATACTAAAGATAACACAACTTGAGAGTCATAATAACAGTATTTGAGCTTTAACAAGGTTATTTCTGAAGATTTTTTAGCTGAAACTTGTTATGATCAGCTGAGGGATGCATTTTCTTAAGTCTTGTTTCAGACTATTGCTGTATTTTCCTCCCTTTTTATAAAAAATAGTTTTTCTCTTGTGTTTCACTTGTCCACTTTGCTATTATTAAGCACATATAGCCCATTTTATTATGGTCCTGGACTGAAAAAGCAGCTAACATTCAAAGAAAGACTTGATTCCTATTCCCATTTCTGTTCTCTAAAAGCACGAAGATTATCCAACAAGCACTGATGACTGATCCATAAAAAGGTTTCTTGATAAATCATAATCAAAGGCACTTTTTCAGAAACCACATTTCTCTTTTATTTTTATATTTTATTGTTCTGCTTTGTTAATGTTGGTCACGAAAACGTGCACACATCCACCAGTCTGATTTACATCGCCCGTTTTTAGCCATGAATGGATGCAGACACTCCCTTCATCCTTTATTTGCTTATAAAAATAACGTTTGCTCCACAAGTTGCTTGACTATAACAGCTGCAAAAATGAAGCATGGTTTTGCAAAATGAGAAGGTGAGGCTCTTAATAAGGATTTATTCAGTTCTCATCACTGGACAAATTCTAAAATATTCAAGTGAAATTCAAAACAGAGACATTGTTGGGCTGCTGTGTGCATGACTGGGGGCAGACAAACCTAAGAAGGAACTCTGATCATGTGCAAACAACTTTTTTTTTTAGAGCTGAGAGTGTGAATGCAAAATGTTGAATAAAAAAAGTGCTTTTTGACTTCCCCTGAAAGTGACTCTGAGGAAACGTCAAGTCCGAGAGCTTTACTTTTTGAACCGCACCACCACAAGGAGCAAAAAATACAAAATGCCAGCTGTCACTTTTAACAAAAGCTTTTAGATTTGAAGTTTCCTGATCTCCTAGGCCTTAATAAATTAAAAACCTAACAAAATGCAATTCTCCCTTCACCTTTTAATGTTAAGATCATTTTTTGTTGCAAAACGATCAAGTTGAGAAATGAATTGGACTCCAATCTGTCAACTTTTTTGTGTTGAGAAGTCTCAGCTACTACCATGCCAAATGTTAGAACTTTGCTCTGCTCTGACTAGCCGTAAGCTCATCAATTCAGTTAACATTTCTCATCTCCAAAGCAGAATCTTCCATAAACCCCACCCCGCTTTAAAAGACTCAAACTATCCCTTTAACGCTTAGTTTTAACTGGAGACCTCTTAACGTTTCTTTATTGTTTTAGTCCAGAGAGAAGCTCCCCAATTAAATGTTGAGTAATCAAATTAACACGCAGTAATTGCCAAACAGTGCAATACTTTCCACCCCCCCGGAGTGCAGTTGTCCGATTTGCCTGGTGGGTCATCAAGAGTTGAATAATTATAACTGAACCGAATGGATAATAAAACAGGCCCTTAGACATTCATTTATTTAAGTTGACCCACTTTTTTTTTCTTTATTTTTACAGAGGATGGAAACATCAGGACTAAAAAGACAAAAAAAAAAAATAAAAACAGAGCAGAAACAATTTCTTTTCCTGATGTTTTTGCTCTTTTCTTGAACACTGCAGTCGGTTTGTGACTTTTTGTTTTCAGTTTGTCCAATAATTCTAACATCATATTCTTGTCTTTTGTGCCCCAGGTTTATTTGTTTTGTGTAACAGCTCACTTATAGCATCATTTTTGCCACATTTTACTTCCCTTCTGAACCACATTTGAGTTATTTTATTCCTGATTTTGGTCTCACATCTCATTTTTTTCAATTATTTGTTATTTTTGGGGCCATTTTGAGTCAATCCGTTGCCTTTTTCTGTCTTTGATTTTTAATACAGCTTGTATTTGTATTTGAAGCTGTTATATTTATTTTTATTGGTGCAAATACAACCTTTAACAACCTGTGCATTTTGCAGACAGGGTGTATACATTTTTATAAACTTGACTGTGTGTGTTCTTTGGCTGATTTTTAGCAAAATATCTCTTGAACAAGGGGACAAAGTAATAAATAATACATCCTTAAAGTTTGTTTAGTTTAACACAATATGGGGAAAAAAGGCAACAAAACTGCAATGTTTTCTTGGCCAGGATTTGAAAGGTCAAAGGTGACAAGTGATGCCACACTTCATCTTACAGCAGCAAAAGCTCACATTTTTCATAATTTCCATGTCTTTTCGGCACATTTATCCCAGTTTGGAGCGGCAGCAGAATCAGTGTTGAGGACTGCAGAGAGCCTCACCAAAATAAAACACGACATCTTTTGAAAAAAAAAAAAAGCTTCAGGAGGGACCTCTCGGATCTGAAACAAAATATCAAAGCCTGGCTTGATCTTTACTTTTTCATACACACACACACACACACACACACAATAATAATAATAAAAAAGACATGGAAATGAGTCAGAACCAGCACAGAAGCAGGAATCATTATAGTTCAGATGAAGAAAGCAGTGACATCTGAGAATTATAGCTCACACACGGAGGGAAGAAACTTCCTGAAGCACCTCGATATGCTATTTCAGTGTCAATCTGCAACATTTTGTCTTCATTCTATAAAAGATGAGTCAAATATGACAAGAAACACATGGTGAGGCCAGGAAACTAAAACCGGGTCAGTTTCTTTTCTTAAAACTGATGCATTAGTCTAAAAGATCATTGGTTTGAGTGAATTTCAGACTGAATTTATGCAAAAAGCAGCAAAAACTCTTTAACACGTGGACAAAATTGGTGGTGCCCCTCGTTTGATGAAAGAAAAACCCACAATGATCACATAAATAACTTGAATCTGACAAAAGTAATAATAAAAAAAAAAAAACTCGTAAAACAAGCCTGGACAGAACTGATGTTACCCTTAGTGTAGGATTTGTTGCACAACCTTTTGAGGTGATCACTGCAATCAAACAATTCCTGTAACTGTCAATGAGACTTCTGCACCTCCCAGCAGGTATTTTGGTTCACTCCTCATGAGCAAACTGCTCCAGTTGTCTCAGGTTTGAAGGGTGTCTTTTCCAGACGCCATGTTTCAGCTCCTTCCAAAGATGCTCAATAGGATTTAGGTCAGGGCTCACAGAAGGCCACTTCAGAATTGTCCAATATTTTCCTTTTAGCCTCTCTTGGGTGTTTTGTGTGTTTTGGGTTGTTATCCTGTTGCAAGACCCATGACCTGTGATTGAGAGATGGTCTTATAACCTTAACCTTTAGCATGCATGTATATAATTTTCTTTCTAATCTCCCGAGACAACTCTTCCTTTGCTTTCTTTGCTTCCTTTGCTTCCTTTGCTTCCTTTGCTTCCTTTGCTTCCTTTGCTTCCTTTGCTTCCTTTGCTTCCTTTGCTTCCTCTGGTCCATGTTGAGTGTGGTCCACACCATGTAACCAAATACCACAGTGAGTATCTGTAGCCCTATATACAGGCCCACTGACTGATTACAAGATTGTAGACACCTGTGATGATAATTAGTGGACACACCTTGATTTAACATTTCTCTTTGGCCACAATATTTTCAGGGGAACCATCATTGCCTCTTTAATGAGTTTTATTTTTTTTAATTCTGCAATGTCTGAATTTCATTTGTTCATTTTTATAGAATTTTTATTCATTACTTTTGTCAGATTCAAGTTATTTCTGTGACCATTGTGGGATTTTTTTCATTAAACGAGGGGTACCTACAATTTTGTCCACGTGTGTAGTTTGTTTCCCTATTAAAGCAGGTTTGTCCCTGTTTTATAAATAAATGTAAACAGAATCTAGAAGCCGATGTTTGCTCATTTTGTTGATGATTTGTGATCCTTTTCACCACATTTAGGTTGTTAAATTTTAATAATAAATAATAAAATTGTCTAAAAGAAATTATTATATTAAACGAACCTCAGCTGTTCACTTCCGGAAGGTTTTAGAAAATAAAAATCAAGATTGTACTGTGCAAAAATCCTAATTCATCCTTTATTTCCACACATTTTTTGTCTGTTGGATCACAGCAATATTTTTTCAGGCTTTCTGAATGTCTTTTAAGGTTTTTCTTTGGTTGTTTTCAGATCATTGTATGAGTTTATTTTCATAAACCCATTTTAATAATGGTCTGAACATGGTCACTTCTTATGTTTCCATGTTTTCGCTGCTTCAAAATGAGAAAACTAGAAAAGCGCTCAAAGCAGAACTTTCACACCCTGCATGTCAGCATTTTTATCACCCTCACTTTCTGTAAGCTGAGAGTCTTTCACTTCCTCCTTTGAGGATTTTCAGCTCTTCTTCCTAAAACTGTCTTCATTCTGTAAGATTCTTCAGCCATCTTGTGTGCTGCTCTTTTAAGGCCTGTTTTTAATGACTTTGGGGTTGTGGGGCCACTAAAACATCACGGTGTAGATGAGAAGGTGCATTCAGGATTCTGCTATTGAAACATTCCTCTGTTTGTGTTCAGTTTTTTCAGCTGATAATGGGATGTTGGCAGGACTGATCCACCTCGTGCTTCACAGCTTCTTCCCTTGAAACCCAAACACGTCTTTAATTAGAGCTAAATCTATTTTAAGGTTTGTCTCTTCACAGGGTTTGTTTTCAGCATCAGATGTGTTCAGAATGAGAAGTTTTTCCTTTTTCTGATTATCTCTTGACAGTCAAAGAAAAAACACCCAGCATCTTTTGGAAATTTTGCAAATCTTCCTGAACACATTTACTGTAATTCAATAAGGCTTCTCAGGTTGAACGATTTCCTACTTCTTGGAAACTCAACCTCCACCTTTTAAATACATCACATGAAGGTATGCTGAAATATAAACCGGTTTAGGTGGAGCCTCTTTCAGACTAAATGACTTGCTCACTGGATCAGGTATCACGTGCGGTACTAGGACAGTGGGAAAAAAGTAGAAAAAGTCAGAACAGAACAGAGAAAACTTTTCTTGAAAGAAAGTCTTCTTGGAAATATAGTAAAAAAAAAATGATGATTTTATTTATTTATGGTTGTTTGTCCCAGAAGAGTAATTCTTTAATTATTCTCTATAAATTTCATGTTTTCCTGAGAGGTACAAAACAAATATCCTAAAATTGTAATAATGCCTTAATTCCCATAACTAAAACTATCATCGGTTTATGTGGATTTTTATTCACTAGGTTATTGATTTTACTCAGAATAAAGAAGGTTTTAATTAACAAACACTGACTTTGAGTTACATTTAATAGCAAATGACAACAGAAGTTATTGGTCTTTATTCTGGGCTGAAAATGAAAACAAATTTTTACAGATTGTGTTTGAGGTTTTGAGTTTGTGAGCAGAGTAAATTTTATTGGATAACGTCAAACTTTTAAATAGTCTGAACCAATATTTAGTTGAAATAAAAACAAAACAAAACAAAAAAAACTATTCTATTGTAGCAGAACCTGAAGGTTTGGTCATAAGGTCAGTCACAAGGCTGTAATACACAAAATGTCCACAAGATGGCAGCAACAGAAAAGTAAAAACAAAACTGTTTCTTTTCTGCTCGATTTAGTCTCAAATCTGAATTAACTAAAGAAACAATTGGGGAAAATTGTACCCAAAGTTTCTCATTTTAACCCACTTTTTAACCTTTTATTAAGATGCTAACCTATAAACTCGTCTCTATGGTGAAGATTTGTTGGATTAATAGTCTACAAACCTGCATCAATATCTTGTGTACATTAAAAAGACAGAATCTGTGTTTTGCATCTTCCTGAAAATACAAATGACTATTGACCAAATTACATATTATCATTTGTGCTGCTGATTCTGATTTTAGATCCAAATATGTAAGAAATTATCTGAAAACATGAAAAGTTTTGATTAATGATACTTTAAAAAAATCGACTTTTAAAAAATATCCCAATAACTAGTTTGAATAAATCCACAAAATTGGAGCACTCCAAATTTTCCATATAAATCTCACTTTCAGTGAAATAATAACAAAGTCATGCAGAGATTTAGCAAAAAATAATTGAATAAATAACAATAAATCTGTGGCTGGAGGTTTTAAAATCCCTCCTGAGGTGCAGATATTTAAACTTCCTGCTGTCAGGAAACAAAAATACCTACTGAGCTTCACAACTTTCTAACTTTCTCTTTTTGTAAATTTGGTTTTAAAATCAGCTACACTGTAAAGTCTAATTAGTTGACCTTACTTAAAAAAAGTATGCAAACTCGTTGCCTCAAAAAAATTAAGTAAGGTAATCTTAATGTTAGTGAGTAAGAAAAGCTCATATTTTTTAAGTTTGCAGTACTAAACCAAGTAGTACAACTAATACAAAAAAATAAGTTCAGGTAACTCATTAGCCATGCTTTGTGTTAACTTA
>JARVJO010000155.1:13945697-13979080 GCA_031762555.1 Cynodonichthys magdalenae | reverse complement strand
TAATCACAATTTGATGAAAACTAATTTATGTCAATGTACTATTTTTAATTAAATACCATGTTTGCATTTACAGTGTAACAGACATTTCAGATTTTGTTTAATAATCTTTTTAAAATGATGTATTTTCAATACCTAAAAATCCTTCAGAATGTGACATTTTAGCATTTTCTAGCATAAAACGATTTTCTTATTTAATTTATTTTGCCTTTATATATTGGCTTCACTTTGTGATCAAAGGTCAATTCAAACACTGAAAAGGGATTTTTAAATTGTCATATATTTATTACAAATTTAACTGAAAAACATTTTTTTCATCAAGACATTTGTATTGCATTGAGATATTTCACACTGTTGATTAGGTGAGAATAACTTTTTTGAAAACATCTTTTCTATCTTTTCAAGGCTGGTTTCTGAGATTTAAAGAGCCTTTCTTATCTTTCAACGTTTTTCAAAACTAGTCCCAAAATAATTAAAAAACAAGAATTGAATGATAATTAAACAATAATTCATAAAAGTGACAATGTGTTGTTTTTATTGCATAAAGACGAAATTAAAAAAAGTCTTTAAATAGTTATTAATCTGTTCTTCTTGTGTTCTTCTCCTGGTTCCATGTTTTAATTACTGTTGAAGTTGGGAACTTTAAATACATAAATTTTTGACATTTTAAACATGAATATGCAGCATTTCAAGCAACAGTTGAACGTCTTTATCCTTTAAACAAACAAACAAAGCAAACAGAAATCAAATTCTGACCAGTGATTTTTTTAACATAAATCAAACTAAGTTTCAACTATTTTAATCCCGAGACTATGAACTGAACAAATAATCAAAATATTTTTAGAAACTATGACCCTGCACCAACAGATAACTTCATCATTTATCATTTAAATTAAGACTAAAGTGACTTCAAGAAACCGTTGGATAAATTCTCAGCTGCAGAAACTTTTTAATGAACATAATGTGAGAAACTCTCCTGAGTTTTCACCTCCTAAAAGGTGAAACTTTTCTTATTAAAACATTTTAATTAAAACACATTGTAGGCCTTAAAATCGATGTCTTGTGTCATGTTTGCTCTTTACAAAAAGTATAATAAACATGACAATCCTCAGCTGCACATTTGTCTCATTCTCAGAGAATAATCAAACATTTAACCCAGCTCCCCATGTGTGTTTCCTGACAGACCTGTGCAGCATCAGACTCCCGTTCAAACCCTGATTTGAATATTGGCGCGACGCATGTTGAAAAGATTCCACACACACCCGCACACACACCAACACACACACACCAATTATAGCCTGATTTAGGCTGCAGTAAAACAATGGAGCGATGCTGATAGAGGTTTAAGTTCTGTCTGTTTCTCACGCCTCTGAGGAAACCATAGAGTTCGTAAAAAAAGTTGAAGAATATACATTTATTTAACAACACCGAGCCAAGTTGTTAGACATCTCAGATAAACACAAGTTGAATTCCTATTGGCGCACAGATTCCGGAACATTTTTCATCTGGAAGAAGAAAAACGCAGGAGACAGAGATTGTTTCGTACTTTATTTATGAGCACTTGCAAATAAATACAACCTAAAATTTTAAAGAATTATCATTTTATGTCAATAACTTGCCGTTTTGGTCAAGTTTTGTGGATAAGTTAAGGTTTTGCGCAATCTCACGTGATCTCAGGCAATCAATTAGCGCTCAGACGTTGTGTTAAGGATAACTCAGCTCAACTTTTAAGTCAAAATCTGCTAAAATTACGAAGATATACTCAGTTTGATAATTTCTGAGGTCACTTGTGGCGGCCGTCTTGAAATGGTTTGGCTCTAAACATTAATCAGCTGTAGATGTGCACCTAAAGATCACTGTCTGAACATTTCATCAAAATCCGTCCTGTGGTTCGTCAGATATTTTGCTAACAAAGTGACACGCACATTAAAAGCTGCAGCCGAGCTTCTGGTGAGTTTCCTAGCAACGAGGCGCGCGCAGGTGTTGTGAGCGCGCTACCTGTTGGTGGACAGATGATTATGCACCTGAATTAACGCAGCGCGCGCGTAGCAGAAATGAATATGTCGAAGGTGAGCAGAAAACCTGCATTGTGGAGATGAACTTTGACCTTCTGCGCGCGCAAATGGATTACTAAATGTTGGATTATCCCTTTAAACAGCAACATATAACTTTATTTCTGGATTTATTTATACAGACAGAGGATTTTTTGAGTTTTACTGATAAAAAAGATAAAAATAATCTGGATCGGTGATAACTTTAAACAATAGCATTTAGAAGAATCATCTAGGCCAATCCCAAACGCGCAATCTTTCATGTAGAAAATGTTCTTGCCCTCCTGTCTGTTGTACAGATAAATGCACCTGTATTGGCCTAGAATCAGCTCTAAAATAGGATGAAACCTATAGACTTTATGTAGGTCGATAA
The DNA here is from genome assembly GCA_031762555.1 of Cynodonichthys magdalenae. NCBI lineage: Eukaryota > Metazoa > Chordata > Actinopteri > Cyprinodontiformes > Rivulidae > Cynodonichthys > Cynodonichthys magdalenae. Next base: position 13,976,659 of record JARVJO010000155.1, on the reverse strand, counting down.
AAAAATAAACATTTGAATTAATTGTGGTTGTATTCCCGGCGGTATAATCCCACAACTCTCCACTGAAAAAGGAGCAATCTGCGCGGGTCGTGCTGGATGATGGAGATGCTGGGTGATGAGTGTGATGCCCGGTGCTGCACTTCTACACGCGCCTGTTGGAGGCGCCGCTATAGGTCCGTGGTATAATTGCAGCTTTTCTCTTGCATAATACAAAAAATAAATAAATAAAAAAAAAATCTTGAAGGGAGGGGACAGTCTGATTCACGAGAGGGGAGTGTCTTGGACGCTGTATATGAGACGTTGTTGTGTGACTCGGAGCCAAGACATGCTGGAGATGTAGCCGTCCCCCTTTCACCCTCTCAACCCCAACCCCACCCCCACCCCGTCCCCTCGCTGCTGCTGCGGGGAGGACCGGGTCTGCGGTGGACTACATGCCAGGAGACATTAAGGAAGGACCCGCACCCCTCTTCCTGATGAATGAATGGACCGTGCCGGCGCTGGGGGACGTCACAATGCGCCGTCGCCACAAAGCTCCGCTCATTTGGCTTCCAGCATGCCGCCCGTCCGGAGGGACCACCGCCTGAAAACCTCGCGGAGCCCACCCTGCTGCCCCCGCGGAGAAGAAAGTAAGAACCACTTCTCGTGTTACTGTTTTATTTCTAATCTGAAAGATCTTAGTCTGGAGAGCTCATTCTGATCTCAATAATGAGAGCTGAGGGGCTCACAATCTACATTTACTTTTTATTCTTATCTTGATGAGTTTAGGATGCACACAGCAGCATTAAGGCTCAGATTTAACGAGACGGCAGCAGCTTGCAGCACTTGTGGCTGCAAACTCTTTAGGTTATTCTCCCTGAACTCTTGAATCCAGATTAGACAGTTTTCAGTCGGATTTACTCTTATTGATGGAAACAACGCGGTGCGTAAAACTCAAATCCTCCATGTTTATTCAGTCCAAATTCAACTCAGAAAGAAAATTCCACTTTAGATGCTAACTCTGTCCAGTTGTCGTTGCTGACCCTGGATCAGCCATATGCTCCCCTCTTCCTGTCCCAAGTATTATATAAGTCCATCATGATGCACCATTTTCTCATGCCCTGCCTCTTCTCCTTCTTATTGTGACATTCACATCAGATTAGATTGGGTTTTTGTGTTAATTTATGCTCCTGCTGATGGCCTGTGCTCACAGGACTCTGGTCCTGATGCTGTGCCTCCCTCCCATCATTACATCACACTGAAAGGTGGACTAAATAGACACAGGTGAATTCATCTGCAACTTTACGCAGCTTGAGATTACAGAGCACTCTCTTACATAAAGCCTGCTTAATCTGTGTGAGAGGTGGCCAGCCTCCCACTCAGACACACGTGGAGTCCTTTTTATATAAATTCAATCACAAATGAAGTACAAACCGATTCTCTTTTACTGAGCTTTTAGAAGAGAAACGGTATTAAACGCGTGGTTTTTACGCATGCGTATTTTGGAGGATTCGTGCAACTGGCACTCAGACTTGCAGCAGGTCAGATCAGGTGGAGAGGCTTTCTGTTCGGGTTTACCTGAAAGCTGTGGGAGTTATTTCTTTATTTATTTTGTGCATCGGCAGCTCTGATAGAAGGCCGCCGCAGAGTTGGGCGATGGGCCGCGGTGTTAGAGAAGAGGAACAGTCTAATTACAGATTTCTTATAGTTTGTGTTGTTTTCTTTTTCTTATAGCCGGAGAAATGAAAATGAAGACATCCTCCAGCCTCCAGGTGAATGACTGCACTCACACCATGACTCTGCAGTTTTCATTTACACTTTCTATAAGCGCACTCAGGCTGGAAGGGAATTAACACCCGGAACTTATTGTTAAAATAAACCCATTTTGGTGACTTAAACTTCTCCATCCAACAGTTTTTAATGGTTCTAAAGCAGAAAATATAACCTGTGTCTCTGCCAGGTTCCCTCGAACAGAAACTGAAGAGGAAATTTAAAAATATTGTGCTTTTATATATTTTTACAAACAACTTTTACTGGTCTAAAAACAGGAAATCCTCAAGTATTTGGAATTAAAAATTAACAAATGTGGATAAAAGGTCGCCTAAAAAACTGGCAAGCTTAAAATGAACACCTGACAGTGGAATCTATAAAAAACCTCTAGAACATTATAAAGTTGGACAACTTATTTAAAAAGAATTGAAATAATGTCACGCTAGACATCCGCTAGACTCATTTTTCTCTCAGTTTTAAATATTTGTTAAAGAAAACTAATTTAAATAAAACTAAAGTAACAACGATAACAATAATTATTAATAATAATAACAGCCTCTGATTTGGAGAATAATATCTTAAAATGCAAAAAAGCAACATACAGCAAACAGAAGGAACAAACTAACAAAAACTTAAAGGTAAATAGGTCCATTTTTAATGTTTTGCATTTAAAAAAAATGAAAAATTCGCTTTGTGGGTTTAAGAGGAATTAACGCGTCTCGTGGCCTCAAGACGCACAATTTACAAGAGTGATCCAAGTAAAATCGGTTCCCCTGATCACCAGAACAATAAAACACATGCAAAACGTCTTTAATTTGGATTCATTTAGTTTGAAACGTTTCCTGCGCGCATGCGTCCTGCAGCTGCTGAGTTTGACGTGAGGATTGGAGCTGTGGCCTAATTTCACCACGTTGAATAAAACACACACACACATCTCCTCCATAATGACATGTTGGAATCTGTGTGTGTTAATTAGGCATCACACCTCACTGCTAACACGCACACATATACAGCGCCAGTGACGTCATCCTCGTCTGTTGCTAAAAGCCAATTAAAACCAACAACAATGAAAGCATGTTAAAAAAATACACAGAAACATTTGTTTTAATTACAACTAAAGCTTCTAGCTCATCTGATACTATTATCTTTTTATACGGAAAGAAAAATGAGCATCAAATATTTCTCATTTGTTTAAAATATTGAAACAAAATTGTGAACATTAATAAAAAAAACTTGTTTTTGTTTTTCTGATGATATTTATGTATCAGATGAATGTTTTGTTATCTGTAAAAAAAAATATATATATAAATATATATATATATACTTAGATTGCTCTGAAAATGTTCATCTTTACATTTTAAAATTAATCTAAATAAAGACTGGAAATTAAAGTAGGAATAAAAGTAGAATAAAACAGAATAGAACCTAATAGATTAAACCTTTATTTGCTCATCAGCAGGAAAATTCACATTACTACAGCAGTGGATGTAGATGAAATTAAGAGAAGACAGAAATTCATTACATGAAAAAATAAATGCTTAAGATTTAAAACACAATTCAGAATATCAAACCTTTTGTATTGTTTCTTGTCAGAGAAACAGTGGGGTGCAAACAGTTAAAAATGTTTTATTTTTGCACGTGTATAAAGCACATGTTGGTCTTGTAAGAACATCAGTTATATATAAATAAAGACTGACTGGTTGCATTTATTTGCAGTAAAATTAGTGCATGTCGTAACATTTTTGGACTCTTCTGTAGCATTTCCTTGATGAATTAGTGTAAGTTATTCCCTTCAGTGCTGATCATTTATCCAGCTTCTGAACCGCCTCCTTAGGATCATTTTTTAAAAATGTTTTTACCAAAATAGTAAGCTGCTTTAAATTCTTATAACATACACTTTGCAGTTCTATATATAAATATTATTAATAAAAATAAAGCATTTAATTACTCGGATGATGCTTTTTCGCTTCAGGCTCAGGAGTTGCCTTCATTTGATCAGTCGTGTGTTTTAATTCACACCTCTGACTAAATTAACTTCTTTATTTAGTGAATTAACCTCTGTCGTATTTTTCTCTCCCTCATCCCTGTTTTAGTCCTCCCAGGTGCATCCAGGAGAGTTTGTGCAGAAGAGCGGTGTGTTTTGCAGGCCAGAGGGGTTGTCTGTTATCTTTGGTTATCTAGCTGTATGAGTGACGTACATTCTTCATAAAGCTAGATAACCGAAAGTAACAAGAATCCCATTACATGCCTGCGCTGGAAGCTGAGAACAACAACAACAATAACAAAGAGAGAAGCCGCAAACCTGACTGAAGATGCAGCTGCTAACAAATAACACAAAGGTATGATGCTGCATTACATGAGTTGATTTTACTAATAGGGGGAGGGTCTCTGTGCACAAAATGGGCAAAAATAACAGATTAATTAACAATCATCCTTATTCTTGGGTGATCATATTAGCACTTATGGCTAATTAACTAAACTGTAATTCAAAGATGAACTCAAACCTTAAGTTTCTTTTGAAAAACGCATTAAATCTGTACATATTTTCTATAGTTTCCATCCAAAATTTACAGTTTACCTCCTGGAAAATGCACTTTTTTCTGCACAATTAATACTAATTGTTCTCACTGTCTTTTAAATATGTTTAGCACTTGTTAAGGAAGTTGACGTCTTAAAATTAAAGCATTATTTATAGACTGTTAAAAGCTGCAACTCTCTTGACGAAGCCTCATTTCAGGGTCAGTTCTCAGGGCTTGTTTTAACCTTTTCAGATAAATTAATTATGTCGTACAGATAGACGATGTGTAAAAAGGGTAGAAAAGTGTGTCTGAGATGTGCTATTATTTGCAGTATTTTCACAAAAAAAAAAAGCTTTGCCACACCTGGAAGAAAAGGTTTAATGAATTCTCCCTCAAATAATATCTGAATTGCAGACGTATAAATCTATTTTTTTTGTTTAGCAAACTTTCTGTTCTTAGTTTGTTCCTTATTTTTTTACTTTTTAGTGCTAAATTCTGTTTTTCTACAGATTAGTTAGACACCTGCCTTGCTGCAGACGTCTGTAAAACGAGACGTATTCATGCATCTCCAACAGCTAATTTCTATATTTACACTTGGATTTTTTTCCACTTCTTTTCACATGAATATTAATTCAGACTCATCAGCATTTGGCTTCACTTATGATACCTTTCATAAAGGCTTGTAATGAGATTGCAGCTCTTCTTGGGTTTCAGAGAGCACGTCCTGCAGAGGCAGAGGTGGAGACAAAACAAAGACCAGCTCGAGAGGCAATTAGCAGCACTTTGCCTCTTTTGGAGGATCTCCACTCCAGTCAGAGCTGCTCTGCAGTTGATTTTGTGTCGTTCGTCCTAAAGCAGCATTTAGCATGACAGCGTGGCATCATGGCCGGCAGAGAGGAAAAACCACCGTTTGTACATTAATCATTGCATTTTAGCTCAAAACCTCACCTTAAACCTGATAGGCTTCATTAAAACTGCATGAAAAAGGGTTTAATTTGAGCTTGTGGCTCGTAGAACAAATTAAACGACACTTCAGGCACACTTTGCTCTGAATTTCTATCCATTTTAGGCTTTCAAAACCTTCTTATTAAATTGTTAAAGTAAAAGAACAACGCAGAGTTTAGTGTGGAATAACATCCTGATTTATTTTGTGCTTTTTAAAACAGAAATCAGAGTGCAAAGAACGAATGTTTCAAAGTAAATGTTTGAAAAGTTGATACAATTTAGGATTTTTCTTCTGTTTGAGTGGTAATGATATTTATTTCATGCAAGACAACAGAGAGGGAAGAACAGCGATTTATCCTTTTTAGTCAAACAAAGTCTGTCCTAATGAACAGGTTATAATTTATTTCTGTTGACCACACGCCTCAAAGCAACGCTGTACTTTGTCCACCTTTTCTTCTAAGACCACCCCCCTCCACCCCCCACACCCCCTCATTCATTTAATTTCATTCTTTCTGTTTTTTTCCCAGCTCAGATTCTCAGATGGTTGGTTCTGATTTGTATGCATTTGCATAATGAATGTCATTTGCATGCTCAGGGGCAGACCCTACCATGAGAACGGCTGTGTTTGTGGGTCTGATTTGTGTGTGTGTGTGTGTGTGTGTGTAGGCACATGTGTGAGTGGCGTTTTAAACACGTTAATTTACACGTTAGTTTTTTCTTTATTTTAAACAAACAGACTGATACCAGGAGTTTGTTGTTTTTTCTGTGACGTGTTTGCATGTGTGTGTGTGTAAGTCTTCATGTGTGTGTGTGTGACTTCCTCCTGAGTGTGTACACAGCATGTAGGGCAGCGATGTGACGATCATGCCTTTTTGCTCCCTCCCCTCTTTTTCCCGTCTTGGTAACCGTAATGCACCAACTAGAAGAATGAAAATAAGCGACTCCTTCCTCAATCCCATAATCCTCCTCTTCGCTGACCCCTCCCTTGTCAATTTGTCCTCTCCCGCATGGCAAGTCACAGTCCTGCCACCATCTTAGGTGTTAAGACTGGCACAAAATGGAAGCTGAACGAGGTGATGGTGGGGGGGGATCGTGGACAGCCAGAGCTACACCTTCCCCCCACTTCATGTTTGCTCCCAATCCTTTCCGCGCCATTGGTCGCCTCAAGACAGTGTTAATTACTACTAGTGTGTTAATTGCAGCGATCGCCCCCAGAGACATGCAGGAGGCGACGAGATAGGAGGAAAAAGAAAGAAAGAAAAAAAAAGCCGGCGGCTTTTTAGCATTGACGAGGTGGCATTTTTAAGGGCAAACGCGTTGCAGTTACGCCGTGCCCGTCGTCACGGTGCAGAAGATGGAGAATTTAGAAACGTCGCCTCGAAAAAAACTCTTCTATTAATTAGATCGTTTTGGCATTTTAATATTTTTTTAATTGCAAAGAATTACAATTTTGCTCGTCTGGCGGTATTTCTTGCTCGTGGAGCGTTCACGCGTTGTTTTTTTTATTTATTTATTTAATTATTTTAGTCCACATGCAGGCAGCTTGATTTGATGAAGTGGAAAACAAACAACAACATAAAAAACACCCACACACTCCCACACGTACACAACGAGCCGTAATTAGCAACACAGCAGCGTTCATAAATCTCCTCTTGTTATCAGACTTATTGGTGTTTTTTTCATGAGCGGGATATTTCCTGTGTGGCTCAAACATCCTTCTGCTTCACATCCAGACTCTTACTTAAGAACACGTTTGGTTTGGGCTAATTCAGAGAAACGGTTTGATCTTCAGAGAAGCATGGATGTGGATGTTTTAACCCCATTGAAATGGGGTGAAAGTACTGATTTGTACATGTAAACACAGAGATTTTATAACTTTTGTTGAGCTCTTTGGCTAATTATCTATCACCACATTCAGATCTTTTGATGTGGGGTTTTGTGTAAAGGTCATGAACAATTAATTTGTTACCTGTTGTAAATACCTCTTTGAATAGCCTCAAATTCATGAGCAGCTAGCTAAAACCTAAGTAGCATTTGCAGGAACCGCTGTGACACTTTTGAGACTGAAGTTGTTTGAAGGACCTTGTTGAATATTGGCCCCTCTTGGACAAGTCATTAGCATGTCTGTTCAGTCAGAATTAAACTCTTATTTCTCCAAACTGAGTTTGCTCAAAAAGCTGTCTAAAGCAGGTAAGATAATCTTTGCTAATAACCTCCCCACTAAACTTCTTTTCAAAAGATTTAAACTATTGCTTTAAGTTTAACTAGAATGAAAACTGTTCTGGCCTCAATTCAACTCCAACATTTTAATGTCATTTAATCTCTTGAATACTTTTGTGAAAACTTGATCATTTCGTACCAAATGGGGAAAAGAAACACATTTAAGTTTCGAGAAACTATAGTGAGTGGATGATGGAGGAAGGACAGAGGGAGTGTGTGTGTGTGTGTGTGTGTGTGTGTGTGGGGGGGGGGGGGGTCAGACAGACAAGAAGAAGGAGGCTGCGACAGTGAGATCTCAATAGTGTGAGGCCTTCTTTGTGTTCCTCTGTGAGGTTTATTTTGGGGAGGGAGCAGGGGGCAGTAGGAAAAGAGGGTGGAGATCCCATCGTGGACCCTCAGACAAGCGGCACATTGTCCTCCCCAATGTGTGGCGGCACTTGTGGCGTAACGCCATTATTTAGGCCAGTGGAGGGAACTGAGGTCTGGAGAGCAGCTTAACCAAAACGCCAATTAGAGCCGGATCGTCCTGATTAATGGACGAGGGAGATTGGTAAACAATACTGACCATTGTTAACTTAACCCCCCCATTTCACACACATGCATAAATTTAAACAGAAAACCCCAAAAACACAGATCATCCATCTCATATATTATAAGTCTGGTAAATGCTCAGAGGACTTAAATGCAAACCTTAATGACGATGCACTAATTTTATATATTTAATATGGAACACTAAAAGTTTTAGCAAGAAGAAAAATAAATTCATGCTTTTTCTTAAATACCACTACTTTTTTCAAATGCCTCTAATCTTGCGTAAAATGTCATTTAATTTGTCTCATTTCGTTTATTTATGGGGACGATGCACAATAATTAACGTTCGCTAAAATTTCACGTCCTCGACGTCGTCTTTCTTCAGAGGAGAGATTTTTGGGTTCGAACGTTAATCCGACGCCACTCCGTGCTTGGCTCTGCATTTAAATACGTCCCACTTTATTGTTTTTTTAAGCATATGCACTGAATAATTAGCCACCACATTCTCCAATCAGGGGCACACCAATGTGGGGTTTCCATGGCGACCCCATCACTACCCCGCCACTGCCGCCTCCTCCACCTCCTCCTCCTCCTCCTCCTCCTCGGCTGCAAACAGGACAGAGAAAAATATAGCGTGGGAAAAAAAAACACTTTGGGGGCTCAGACAATGATGGCGGCATGAGAGGGGGGAGGAAGAAAAGGAGGTGGGATGATTTGAGGAGCAGCTTGTGTCTAGACTGACTGCTGTGGAGTTTGGTGTTCTGGGGGTTTCGGGGGCATATTTCACCTTGTGTGTCTGGCTTGATTGTGTGCATTCAGTACACTGAACAGTAACACAAGCTTTGGGATAAATCATGTCCAGATTAAAACCCTTTTTTTATTTTGCTTAATAAAACAAAAAGTCAGGTTTAGATTTCTTTATGTGAATTATAACAGTTTTATGGAAAAAAATAAAAACAAGAGGCTTTTTTAATGATCTGTATGGAGCCCTAAAAGGGACAAAATAAAACAGAAAAATGTTTTGAAATGAGGAAACCAGAATAAACACAACACTGGGTGTAAAAAGAGGGTTTAGAAATCATCTAATAAAGGCGGCTGTAATATTAATAATCAATAATATTAAAGGAAGTATATATCATAACTTCCATACAGCAATTAAATGTGTCGGTTTGTGTAATTTTAGATTATTTTTAACTTCTGTAGACAGTTTCCAAACTCTTGTTTGGATTAAAATCAGGCTGTAGCACCCTGTCTACCTTCTGGATGTTGAACAAAGGTGAAGTTTGCAATTTTAACAAGATTAATCCAAGCTTTTTTTTTCATTAAACCTGAAACATTTCACTTCTTATCTGACAGGATCATGACTTTTCCTCAACTTCTGTTTTCATTTTGACACCTGGCAGAGCTCCATAGATTGTAACTCACTCAAGTTTAGCTCAAATATCTGAATAAAAATCATGACGAGATGACTTTTGTTTAGTTCTGATTCTGAATTTATGTTATTGCTGACAAAAGAATTGAAGAAAATATAAAATGTACACAGATGTGTTTTACCCAAACCTTGTTGATGGATTCTATTTGATCTCCTCAACCTTTTTTTCAGGTTTTCGGGTTTGAATGAAGTTTCAGGTCATGATGTTTGAAGGACGACACCAAAATCTGAGCTTCACAACAGATTGCGACATCGCCAACCACCTTTTTAACCTGGAGAAGGAAGACCTCCTTTCAGATAGTCAGGTGGGACAGCTGCTCTGACATTTGTGTCTGTGAGCATCGTCTCCTAAACGACAACAGAAAATACAAGAACTTTGTACCTTAATTATTGTGAGGCTGAAAACCAGAGCGAAGGAGAAAACACTGGATTTTTTTGTGTTTTGAGACGCTGCTCTGCACAGCTGTTCAGGAAACATCTGCACTAGATTTTTAATGTGGGCCAGAACTGAGATGATCTTTCTGTTTACTTCTCACGCACACATTTAGCCAGATTTGTGTATATTAATGTAAATAAATTCTGAAATGCTGAGAAAATCAATAGATATTTTAGAAATCGTGTTTTCAAAATGTTTCTTTTTATCTAAAGAGATCAAATTTGTCAACATTTTGTGGTTCAGTTATGAGAAACTTTCAAATTTGTGTTATTACAATCACTTCTTTTTCATATTTTATCTTTTTATATTTCCAGATTATGTTTTTTTTAATGGAATTGTGTTTCCCAGAGTTGTTTGTAAACCTTGTTATTGTAAATGTTATTTTAAATGTACCAGTATGATAAGACTGGAGCAACCTCAGCAGTCTTTTACAATCTTTATTTTGCACACTCTGTTTAAATTAGTCAATGCAGCAGAAAATGTAAATTTGGTGTAAAATTAGCAGATTTTTTTTTTACAAGTTTGCACTGAAGCATTGTGAAGTTTGCACATTAGTCAAATAACTTACGGGTTCAGTGTTATTAACGCACTATAAAACATTATATATGAGCACAGTGCAACGTTGTACAAAGATGTTTTGAGCAGAACTGATTATTACAATCATTAATGGATGATTGCATTCATTTGAGTTAATCACTGTTTGCACTAAAAACTTAAATTTATGATAGTTAATATTTCTAACAGCTATTTTTGATGCAACACATGAGAAAATGTGCAACAGATTATCAGTAAATAAAAGCTAGGAGAGAATAATGTTATTTTGTGAAACAGTCAAATGAGTCAAAAATCTTTGCACATAATCTAATTTCTTCTATGCAACTGTTTTATTAAAAGTTTGTTCTTTGTGGGTTAAATATAGAATATCTTAATGTGTAAATACTGTACATTATTTTTTTAATTGGTTGAATGATTGTAAAACAATGTGTACATAAAAATAAAGTAATTAACAGTCATCTTTTGTTTTTAAACTCAGCAAAACTGTCAGTGTATTTTTATTTGACATTTTCTTTTCATGTTTGTTTGAAAATGGGGCTTAACTTGTCAAAAAGTCTCATTAATTGTAAATAAATAAGAAAATGAATAAATGGTGGTAGACGTGATTTTTCTTTATTCAATCCAAGACATAACCCCTAACTAGGTCATTTTTAATCCCTGAACCTGACAAACAGCAAGACGGATTAAACGTGAAAACTAAAATTACAATAAAAAGTAATAATCCTGGATGAGAGATAAAACTGAACAAATGTCGTTTTATTTCGTCACCAGTCCTCCAGCCTCTAACGTTGAACTCAAACTGGGATTACATCCTTTTCTAAAAAATAAAAAATGAATCCAAAATGTGTATAATTACTTAAAAAAACAGAGAAGTCATGTCAGAAAACACATATGGATTATATTATGTGATAACTTGACAAACTGCCATAACTTAATGAAAAATCCAGCTGCTAAATGTTGAAATAAAGAGATTTCTGTTTGCAAATGAATCTTGCATGCACTAACCCTAATGTTTATAAAATTCATAATACAACTGCATAGATGCAGCGGATCAACCTACAATGCATGAAAAAAATAAAATCTAAAAAGATGTGGAGAACATCTGGAGAAAGAAACACTCCAGCTGTAAATACACATTGTGTTCTCTAGCGTGCAAAACTTGAAGCACTAATGAGTGTTTACAGGGAAAATCTGAGTGTCAGATGTAAAATATTGTGTTTGCAGCAGAGAGATGCAGCTGCTGCGAAGGAAACATCTGGAAATCCTCTGTTCACAAACACTCTGAGGTCAAAGGTCATTATGAGCATCAAAAACAAAACAAACAAGCTGTTCACAATATTAGACAATTATGAAAAGCACCCTGATTCAAAACAGATTTTCATTGTTTACAGGACAGAACGATGACTTTGACGTGAATCTGTACGTTTGAAACATTTTAAAATCAATACGAGTTAATGCTTGAGTCTTTTGACATATTTTATTGTGTTTGTCAAATAAAATGAAACAAAAACAAATAAAAAAAAAAATTGCATATATATTTTCTAATCAGTGTGTTCACTGACCTGAAACAAAAACATGCAAATCAGAACTTCAGGACTTTTTTTAATGTTTGGTATTACAACAAAATTATGATTTTCATTGTTAATCAAAAATGTTAAAATAATTGCTGACTGACAACAATGTTCAGGATTTCCCTGAGAAAAAGAATAAAAAAAAGACACAGTTGTGCTAATTTTAACATTCTAGAACTAAATTTTGTCCATTCCACTGCAACTATGGGTTAAATATCAAAACATTTGTTTATATTTGCTTAAACTATATTTTATTTTGTGACAGATCCTCATAAGAAATACATAAAATACATAATAAGAAATTGTAATAGGTGTAATAAAACAAAAGGAGGAATTTGGCTGTCAATCACTGCCACCACACGTCTTTAACCAGCTGACATTTCACGTCCACCTGCCTTTAGTAGCTTCTGATTCTATACCTTAATTAATGGCTGCATTTAAATTAAAAGGCACTAAATCGCTGAGAGGTGGCAAATGTCATTTTAATTACTTCTCTTGAGAACTCCGACTAGGACTTGATTCTGAAGAGACTTCAGCAGCAGTTTTACTGTTATGTTCATGTATGACTAATCTGAAAGAAAGCAGCAGGTTTAACGTGAAAATCATGGGTTATCAATCAGAGGGATAAGACGTGTTGACTTTATTAAAGCCATAGCTCAGATCATTTAAAGTAGGGTTCTCTGGAAAGGTTATGAACAATAAATATCTTACATGTTGGAGAGAGATCCTTGAAGGAACTTGGTTTGGAAAAACAGGCTCTAAATAGAAATACAGCAATACTTAATTTTTTATTTTTTTCACTATTTAGTTGTTTTATTTTGAGGTTTGTTTTTTCCACCATTCTCAGCACTATTTCTCATCATCTCCCTCAGTCACCCTGCCATGTCCAGTTACACTTATTCCTAGTTTCATTAACCACAGCTGCAGCTAATCATCTCATCAGTCACAGTCCTTGTCACTTCTCAGTTCACCAGTCTGTCATGGATGTACTGGATCACTCAGTTCATACAAGTTTCTGCTGCCTCATCAGCTTTTTGGTTTAATAAAATAAAATTTTACATTTTATTTGAGCTTCATCCTTCATAACACAAACATCAAATGTATATGTAAATTTAATTCTTATCAGATGGAGGAACTGGCTAGTTTGGATTCCAAAATGGATTACAGCATTTTTAAAACAGCTTCGGTCTAAAAAATGTCTTAAATGTTCACGCAAGCTTTGCTGAATAAACCTTTGATGTCCACAGGGGTCTTTAAGAGTTCTACTGTCAGAACAAACAGCAACAGTCGGCTGTAGCACTTATGCTGGAGCAAACTGTGGCCCCTCCAGCAGAAGTGTTACAATATTCCTGCACAGCGGTGTAAAAGTTTTTAAAATAATCGTAATGTTTTTTTTTTAGATCTGAGCTGTTTTAAGATAGCAGCAGTTCACTCATGTTAGCAACATTCAGCTTGTCAGTTTTGAGGTACTTAAATTTTATTTATCCAAACTGAGATCATTCAAACATCTGTCTAAAACAAGTAAGATATTATTTGTTCATAAAACAATTCAACAGGTTTAAATTAGCTCCAGTTTTAAACTGTAGAAGTCTAATTAAATAGTGATTAGAACCTACCTCTATTTTAATGAGTTTATGTAAAGAGAATTTACATTCTTTGTGATTTAAAATATTCAAAATGGCCAAATATGTAAAAGATGTCACCACTACATTGAGCATAAAAGTGCCCCACACAGTTGTGGTGAATAATTACTTTACAGAGTGCAGACATTGACTTTGAAGTCAGGTATAAATTGTGAATGAATGAATAAATGAATGAAAGCACCATGCGAACAGTCAGAGATCCCGCTCCTGACAGCAGGAAAGTTGCAGGATCTGTCTGATTAAGGTGGAATCAATAACAAAACAAAAGCCCATGTCTGGGAGGGAAATCGTGGGAAGTGCCGCCGAGGGCCTGATTAGCATTCTGTATTGCACAGGAGCCCCCCACCCCGACCCTTTCCCCAGCCCTAGAAGTAAAAGAATGGCTGCAGAAGGGGAGGAGGGCCAGAGATGCAAGAGAGGCTGCAGAGGGCCAGACGGGGGATGCAGAAAGTCAAGGAAGACAGCTTCACAAAGACAAGCACGGTTGTGGAGGGGAGATCAGGGGCTGAGACCGTGAAATCAGGCGGTATGAGGGGACTGGGTTCAAGTTCAACCGCAAATCCTCATCTGCATGTTGAGCTGATGAAGACAAAACGTCTCCGGAGGAATCCTGTCTGACTTGGCACCGAACAAAACCCGGACAGAAAATTTATGCACAGTCAGACAAGAGAGGAAGGGGAATGTTGTCAGATGTAATTTGTCTTTTTTAACGTAAAGCCTGATGGTGAAGTTATTTAAAAGAAGGCACTGGATTTGATTCACAACACCAGTTTTCCTCTTCATTCTTTTCTCTTTAGTTCAGTTTTTGGTACTTATCAGTAAAAACAAAGTTGCGAGAAAACCTTGTAGTTTCTTAATTCTGATTAATATTCAAAAAGAGTGAACATTTTAAAGGTGTCAACTCTTTATTTGTTTTTTGTTTTTTTTACTCCGGACGATTATTGCTTAAATAAGTGACATGAGTAAATGGGATTTGAAAATGTTCAGTTTAAGAAGTTGTGGCTTTTAAACTGGAGTTAAACTTCTCAATTTGTTCTGTTCTTTTTTTTAAGCTGTCAGGTTAAAATAAGATTTCATCTTTATTTCTAGAGTTTTTCTGCTTAAACAATCTCCTTTCAATTTTTTCATTTTTTTATTTTTTGCACATCACAAACAGAATAAATGACAAACTTCACCTTCCTCTTTGAATAATTTAAATCTAACATCTGGAGTTTTTACTTCTTTTTCTATATATATATATATTATTTCATGTCTTTGTTGTTGCGGTTTTTTGCTCCCATTAAATAAAAATAAAAGCAGGAAAAACACAAAGATGATTTGATGTATGGCAATAAAACAGTTTATTTTGTAGTGTTGAATCATTAAGGCAGCAGCATTAACTTTCACATTCCGTCCTTAGGTAATTTATTAAGCATTTACTTTTTTATTTAGTACGTTTAAAAATGTGTTTAAAAACTATAATTAAAATGATGAAAGTGATGAGCTGTTTTGAACAGTTTTTGATTTATTTTTCAAATGCAAATCAGAAAAATGTATACATTTTTAATGTTTTATTGTTGTATGATAAAATCTCTCAAATCATCTTTGAGTGATTCAAGTGAAATCCTTTTAAAAGGTCAGGAAAATAGAGAAAAGTTTGGTGATTATATTTGCTGTTAAACTGAATATTTATGTCTCGCTGCATAAGAAAACTAATTTAGGAAAAATAGAAGCAAAGGGATACACTCAAATAAAAATTTAAATGTGTAACTTTGATCATTTTCTTTCCACTAGAGAAAAAAATGTTGCCTCAAGTCTATAAGAAAATATGTTTTTTTATATTTGCTTTTTTCTCTATAAATAGTATAATAATACAGATAATAATGATCCATAATTCACTGAAACGTCTGCTTAGCATCAGGAAACACTTTACTTTGTATTCTTGGAAACAAACAGCATGTAATGTGGATTTAATGACAACCCTGAGCCTGTTCTGGGTCAGAACTAAAAGATCTGACCTGAGGTCAGCAGGACAATGGTCAGCTCTCCTTCATGACCTTCCTCCTCACAACTCAACATGTAAAACATGATGGAGAGCGGCGGGAGGAGGTTTCTCTGCGTGACCCTGGTTGATGATCTTTTAAATCCACAAGCTGTTTGACCTTTGAACCCTCTGATTGTCGCCATGCTTCCTGCAGGCAACTGGGATTTCCCACAAAGACACCTGTGAAATCCTGCTGGTCGTTTTGTGCGCTGACACACCCTCCTGATTTAAAACCACCAATTTTGGCAGGAATGTGCAACGAGAGGCGGAGAAGTAAACAGGAGGACTGTTTAAGCTCATTTTAAGAAGCCATTTGATTTAATTTATTAATAAAAAACTAACATATAACCTCAAAATCCCGCAGCACCCAACATTTTTCTGCAGCTGTATTCAGCTTTCTTTCATGAATTCTTGGTCAAAACGTAAATGAAGCGGTAAACTAGTCCACAGTTTAGGAGCAGCAACTGCAAAAGCCTGAATCCATTTCACCTGATGAAATCATCAGATGTGGAGGAACGACAGAGTTCCACAGTTCATTTCTGGGGTGGAGAAGTCAGGGGTGGATAAAGAGGTTGTTGACCTGCTGTTGTGCTGAGTTTAACCTCCTGACCTTGTTTTTGATGAGCCTGGAGGTCAGGGCTCAGTGAGAAGGGGATGAAGACCTCCACGGATGGTCAGACAGAAGGAGGAAGTGTGCCGTCGCTCCCAGAGGGCCGTGAAGCTCTGCTGTAACGCGTGTGCTTGCCGAATGTGCACAAATGTTGCATCTAATGCTGGGAATGCTGAGTCAGCATTCACTCTATTGTTTTCTGTTGTTTATTTCTAACTATACTTTGAGCTATTTTAGCCATTCGTACATCAAAACATTCAGCTCATTCCGGAGATGGGTGCTAACTTTTCTGTAGAAATAAAAAGAAATTTCTTCAGTTTCTTCGACATTCAGTGTACTTCCTGGTTTTGTCTTCTTATGCTGCTTTTAGCTTTTGGCTTTTAACTTACAGACTTTTAATAATTTTAGCTTTTAATTACCAATTCTGCTTCTTTTAGCTTTTCTTTCCTATTTTTAGATTTTATCTGCTTTTTGTTAATTTTAGCTGTTGTTCTACTATTTTAACTGGCTTTTAGCTACTTTTAAACTCTTAGCTTCTGTTTTGGTACTTCTAGCAAACATTTACCAATTTTCAATGTTTGGCCTCCATTTGCCTAATCTATATTTTTAGCTGACATTTACCTATTTTATCTTTAATTTGGCCTTTTGATATTTTAGGCTTCTTGACACTTTTAGCTAGTCTTTAGAAACTTTTAGCTTTTGACTTATCTTTTGCTACATTTAGCTAGTCTTTTGCTACATTTAGCTAGTCTTTTGATACTTTTAGCTAATGTTTTACCCTTTTTATCTGTGTTCTGCATCTATTAGCTTAAGTAACTCACTTTCAGCTTCTTAAGTAGACTTCAGTGTTCACACTGCTTTTTTGCAGAAAATAAAATCGTTTTAATAAACATTCTAAAACTTATCAGCTTTAAACAGATCCTCTGATTTCATTGTTGCATTGTTAATGTTCGTTAAACATCACATAAGGGAATACTGCGCTGAATCTCCCGCCAAAAACACATTACTATTGTCTGAGAGGTTTAAAAGTCGCTGCCTTCCCACAAAAGCCCGTCTAGTGGGTGCTGCTGAAGGTTTTAGTGAAATATTCCTCTGACAGAGGGGCGGCGAGCTCGACGTGGGGAAAACAATGTGTCATAGATTAAAACAGATCCATCCGGACGAGGACGCAAGCACAAAACGTGGCGAGAAATCAGCCGTGAGTGTGTCACGGCGTGGTGGAGGGTCTGACTGCTTAATTAGACGTATAAAAGAGGCTGGGTCAGACGGAGCAGACAGCCATAGAAAGCCAGGCGAGATGAGGCCCTTCAAATCGTCTGCGTCACACCGCTGGGTGTGTGAGTGTGTCTGGGCAGAGCTGTGAGAAAGTGTGTGTCGTGTCGTTTGCATGTCTGAGTCTGAGCTGTGCAGGAATGTGTCTGAGTTTTTTGAGCGATGGGGTGTTTTTATGTCAGATGAATTATCGACTGGATGTTTTTTCTGAGGTCCTTCAGTGGGAAACAAGTTTCCCGCTCAACATTCAGAGTCTGAATATGTCTCAAGAAAGGCTTCACACAGCTTTTAGGCCAATTACAGCAATTTTTTAGGTCAAACCTTAGCAAAATGTCAAAACGGCTGCCAGAGCTAATCGACTTTCACACAAAATCAACTTTACCTCAGTGACTTTTACAGATATTAAGCTAAAATTTGGTGACAGTAGCTGAGAGTCATCTCCAACACATAGTTCAAGCGCTAAAAAAATCATACAAGATCTCACAGCATTGCACGAGATCAAGCATTTACAAGGTTTGACCAAATCAACTAGGCATCCCAACACAGCACCCTCTGCAGGTCCCCAGTTTCAATGATCCTCCCATCTCTAATTTATACTCTAATCTGCAAACTAAACTAAGCTCAGTGTGCAGGAAGGACAAAGAATGAGTCTAAATAAGTCATTATTGGTCAAAACAAGTCAGAACCACCTATAATAACCACTTGTTCTGAGCCACTGCTTGTGAGCAGACACGGCCCAGTCTGGAGTCTGCGGGTGAGAACCGGCCCCCAGAGCCTCCATCCATCCCAGCTGCAGCTATTTGTTATCTGAGACACAGAGGAGAGGTCAGAGGTCAAATACGTTCACAGGAACTGTGGGCTTTCACATGTTAATGCATCACAGCAGCACGTTAAGAAAACTCAATGGTGATTACAATGTTGTCAGGACACAGTTTATTTAAATGAGCCACAAGCTGCACGTTTGATTGACGTGTCTGCCTGACTGCAGGAAACAAACCAGGGTTTTCTCTGCTTGGCGCTCAAAATGAGCAGAAAACATGAGCTTCGACTTATGAGTGTTGGGAAGAACTTGTCATTTAAACGATTTAAAATCTCATATAAGTCATGCAGTTTCTCAGTTTTAATTTGTTCAGAATATTAGAAAGACTCGAATGCATTACCACAACTTAATCAATATATGCATAAAAAACAATTTAAAGACTGAAGTGAAGTTAGACATAAAACCTGAGTGCAGAAACACATGAGCATGAACCTCAGGTCTTTTTCCCACAACGACACCTGAATACAAAAAAGACAAGATTCCAATTGAGCCACTTTAGAGGTTGAACTTCAGTCCAAAGCGCCCCCAGCTGGATATCTGCAGAACTGCAGATACAAGATGCAGCGTTTTCCATCTATTTGTCATATAATACATAATTAAAAATATATAATTTAAAACGTTGTTCTATCTTCTTTTGAAAATTTGAAAAAAGTAATCACTTTAATCAAATAGGTTTGCTGTAAAACTTCTTCAAGTCCTCATTTTGTGGCGTTCCCCAAGGTTTCGTTCTCAGATTGTTATCATTTTCAATTACTTGTAAAATACAACCTCTTTTATGCAGATGACAACTGGTACAACTGTTAATTTTTATATAAACTATTCTTTGACTGTCATTTAGAAAGCAAAGCTTCTAAATGTTCTCATTTAGTTTATAATCACATTTATTTAACCAGACTAAAACCCAGGGATACCAAGATTTTTTTTCTAAGGGTGACGGGGCAAAGAGGTGGATTCAAATAAACACTTAGAATAAAACAAAATTATGTTACCCACATGAATGCTTTTAAATTGCATGAGCACTATGTAATAGTTTTGAGGGCAGGAAACAAAATTGCATAATATTAAATAGCTCTAATAATGACAGTAAAAATATTGTTTTTACAAACTCTTTTGTATTTTAAGTATCTTAAGTTGTGTTTTCATGCTGCTTAAAATAAGTTTTTTGATATTTTATAGACAGGATTTTGGTATTATTTTATTTCAAATGCTGCTTTTTAAAATCTTCTTAGGATTATTAAAATATCTAAATATGACCTGATGACTTCAGAGATACAAATCCACAATTTTTTAATAAGAAGAACCTTCAGTGAGGGACATAAATGTTCTTTTGCATTCCATTTTTGACCACCATAAGTTCAAATTAGAGCCCATTTGTCTCTTTCTTCACACAGCTGCCTGTCAATCAACACACACACACACACCTCACCACCCCCAATACAATTTGGTTTGGTGTGAAACCAGCCTCTGTTGGTCTAATTGGCTCAAATGCATTTCTGATAAGCTCATCATAACCCTGTACTGACTGCCAGAAACATTTAAAACCAAAAACAAACAAAAAATAAAACTTATGAGTCGTTATGAACTGCACTGATTAATACATTTGAGAATATACAGTGTTTATCATTATTCAATGATAAAATACTGATTTACCTGCTGCTACTTGATAATATATTAACTGGTTTCTATAAAAAGGAACACAACTTAAATATGTCACTAATTACTACAAACAGCAGCAGAAATGTAAAAGTATATCTTACAAATTGTTTTTCTCATCTAAATATGTTTGTTACATAATAAAAACGCAAACCTTTTGGTTTCTATCAATCAGGTATAAAATGGTTTGTTTTAAAAGAAACTAATTTAATATTTGTCCATCTATAGCAAAAATATATTTTTAAGTAACATTCCTAAAATCTCCTATTTTAAGCAAATTGAGGTGATTTTCTCTATTCAGGAAAAGTCTATAAAATCAGTTTTGAAGGGAGTTACCTGTAAAAGAAAATCAGATAATTACAGATTTATTTATTTTTGCTTGTAATAAAGTTAAAACTAGAGAAAGACAAAAAAAGGGGAACTCAGCTCAGAAACAACAAAGGTTGTTTGTGTGTCAGGGAGCGCCAACGTTGGGGTGAAGGGCTGTGGGTAAAGCTCGTTGCTGAGGTTCCCAGCCAACTTGGCACGCCTTTTCAACCTCTCCCCTCCCCACCGTCCTTTTTAATTATTGTGCAAGCAAACTCAATCCACTTACACCTTCACTTGATCTATTATTGTCACTAAATTCAATGTAAATCGTCGTATTTCAAATTAATTCTCAGCATGTAACAAAAAAAATGGCAATAAAATGAAATAAAAACATCACATTTTGACTAGTTTGTTAACATCTAGTTAGAAATTTTATTCAGTCTGTTGTAAATGTGCCAGCTATAAAAGTCTTATATAATAATTATTCAACAAGTCAAGATTTATGTAGCAAATAAAAGGAATATTTGACAATTTCAGCTTCTCAGTTTAAAGGATACCTGCTTTTATTTTGAAAGAAACGCTTTTTTAAGTGTTTTTTTTTTTTTGAGTGGTCAAAAAATTCTTAGATTTTATCTGTTGAATTTCCAACATAAACCATTAAAACAACCCTCCTATCTGATAAAAACTGATTTTTTTATAGACTAAATGTTTTATTATGACTGTTTAAGTTATTCCTGATGAGAGGAGCAGCCAATTAGACCTAGTCCTTTTGTCGCTCTTCTTCCTCAGCTCACACTAGCAGTCAGATTTCTGGCGTCAGGCTCTTCACACTCAGGGGGTGTGAGGAAGTGGACCCTCAATTAGCGAGCCACGCGTCTTGGTTGGAAGGAGGAGGAACTCCATGAGGAGTCCTTAAAAGTCTGGCCTCTGTTCACTCCTCCCTGACCTCCTGACCCCGGGGTCTCGACCCCCATCTGGTGCTGCGTTATCGGCTCCATGACAAAGAGGACGGACGCTGAACTCCTGCTTTCAGGCCGAACTGTGTGAGGCTTTTGAAAGCCGAAGAACTGCAGTCCTCCTCCAACAGAGACTCCTCAGCAGAACCAGGCTGGTAATACAGAGCTGTGCTTTTAAAGAGCTTTCAGGCTCTATATTTGATCAGAGAGCAGCACTAATGTGCTCAGAGCTGGGAGTTTTGCAAAGTAAAGAACTATAAGTATACTTGTTTCTTCTAATTAGGTGGTATTTAGAGGAAGGAATGTCAGCTTTATTTCAAATTAAATAATAACTTCAGTACTTACTTTACAAATTCTGTTTTATTATCTCAGTTTTTTAAAATACACATATACAAATTTGTTTCTGAAAGGAAAATTCACAAACTATACAGCAGCTTCACCTTTACAAGGAGGACACAATTATTACCAAATATAACCTGACTTGAGCTGTTTTACATTATTGTATTGTTTATTTCGACACTTTGGTTTTATTGTGGAGCCAGAATGTTTTTTATTCTTATAACGTGTTCATCTGAAGAAATAGTTTGTTTGTTTCCCGCTTTAAAGACAGTTGGAGAAATTTAAGATGATGCTTCTGTGAAAGATCCAGATTGTTTAATTATAAAATCAAAAACAATAGCAGCAGATTTTTCTGCACTTTTGCAATTTTAACATTCAAAAGTGTTTTGCTGTGTGAATAATTTAATTGAACAGAGGAATCCCCATGTAAAAATGTCAATAATTGATAATTTACTAAAGAAAATTGATGATAAATCACTGTAAAAAAAGAACATGTTGGATTCGGACTCTGGTTTCACACAGATGTTTTGTTTTGGCAACAACTTAAACAACTGAGTTAAATTAACTTTAACTTGAAAACAAAGCTCAAAATGCTTACATAAAGCCAAGAAATGGCTTATTTTTAATCTTTTTAAATAAAAATTATATATTGTATTATGGCTGGTAAAAACGCATTTTTTGCATGAAATGCATTTGATTTTTGTAACATTACCCACAAAAGCCTGTAAATTCAAAGCCAGCTGTAATAATGAGACATTTTATGCACTTATATTAAAATGTGAGCATAAAAAAAGGAATTTGTGGCTACAAAAAGAAAGCAAAGAAACCGATTCCCTTTAAAACCTTACTTTTTATTACCCTTTATTACCTTTTATTACTCGTTACCTTTGAGATATTGTTCTAATATAAGCATCACTTTTAGAAAAAGTACATTTTAGAAGCTTTTTGTGAATAATAAGGTAGTTGTAGATCCCTGGAGCTCCATCAGAGATGATGTCTTCTCATCAGGTCCAGCAGAACATGACACCATGATGCCATCTGGTGGCAGAATCTCCATCTGTGCCTCAGTTTCTGTAAAGAAACCAGAACTTCATTAAACTTGGTTATAAACTCTCTGACATGAATTCATCCTTAAATAAATAAATGCTTCTAAGAGGCTGGAATTCTATTAGACAAGAATTCTGTCTACAGTCTGTTTATAAAGCTGACTTATACAAATTTAACTGAAATAGAGAAACTGTATTTTCTGTGAAAATGCTGAGAGCTAAATTAGTTTGCTGAAAAAACTTAAACAGAAGTCTTGAAGCTAAAGCAAGGAAAATAAACTATATGGAGCAGAATTGTAAAAATTAAACTAAAATGAGCAAAACAGGATCTAAAAGCTATGAGGGTAGCAAAAGAGTAAACTAAACAAAGCAAAAATGCTTATAATATAGCAAAAGGCTCACTATAAAGAGCTAAAGGTTATATAGAAATAGCAAAATGCTAATTCTAACCTGAATGTCCTGAATTCGCTGCACATTTTGACATTTGTGCTTAAACTAGAGCCAAGTCAAAGGTTTGAAAGAAACAGAAAATTTGTTATGCACACACAAGCATGCGCACACACATACACACACACACACACAGTGTCAAAGGGAGAAATTCTGGAAATGATTTATTCTTTGTTCTGTTCTACAAAACTTTATTACAACATAAAGCCAACGAACAAAACAGCGTCTGCTTGATGACAGAGTTTTCTCTCAGAAAATTGTGGACCTTAGGTGTGAAAACCAACATATATACAAACATTTTATTTATCATTTGTTTAATAAAGTTCACTTTGGAGTCAAACGATTCTTAATTGAAGTAGGAACAATAAAAAAACACAAACTTCTATTGGGTAAAATGTGTCTGGAAGACTTTAGCACCATTTTGTTTCAAGGCTTTCAAAATAAAAAGCACAATATGAAACGTTAATAAGAACAACTCATTATGCAGAGCTCACAAATGTATTTCCTGCAGGCCATCGGAGTCTAACAAGTCATACCTTCCATTAAGTCATTGTAATAAATCTCCACATGGACAAAATAGGAATGTTTGACATGATGGAAATGTTTTTGTTTTTTTGTTTTTTTTAGGTCCTTTTGGATCTGTGGTTCATTTTGTCCTGTTTAAAGTATGTATTGCCACGTTGCTAAATTGTAAAAAATAAGACAAGAAAAACACAGCAGATGTTTAAAATTTGATGTCCCAATATTGTGGCGTCTCTTTAGTGGCTTCCAACTCATTTTCAGCAGCTGCAAAGTTGCTGTCGATCAGCGACAACTCCTCAGGGTGCTGCATTATTCCTCCAGCCTCTGAAGATAAAAAAAAAAAGAAATGGTTTATTTTGTGTTTATAGCATTCTTTTCCATATCAAGCACAGACAATAACTGAATTACTAAAGGTGATTTTATTTCAGATTTATGTTCTAAATCTCACCAGGGGTGCAGCGGATCTGTGGTCTCTGCCAGTGGCCTCCAGACAGACATTTTATGAGAGGGTTTAGTCTCTGCTGGAAGCCTTTTGTGCAGTGGTAACGCACAACTGTACCTGTCTCATACCTCTGTCTAAGCTTTCCAAAGATGGAAGCATTTGGTACCTTTGGTGGTGGCCCACAGGAGGCTGTTGGGAGAGTTGAGACAAGCTGAAGCGACCAGAAGAGGGAGTTAAAGCTCTGATGCTGGTGATGTTACTCACAGGTGCCTTTCTTGCAGGTGTACGCCAAGTGATAGTTGCACGGGACGTCGCTCCAGCGTCCGCTGTCGTGCCACACCATCACCACACAGTCTTCTCCAGACAGGAAGTAGCTGTCAGGCTGCCCTCTGTACCAGTTCTCATACAGCTGTAGAGACGTTTACACAGATTCATGTGGAAAAATTATCTATAAATCAGGATGAATAATGACTAAAATGCAACAATTCAAATCATAGACTTTTTTTTGACAATGAAAACCTCACAGATTTGGCCTGCAAGGAAGATCTGCATGAAAGCTCTTAAAAAAACACTGAAACGGGCTGCGTTTGTCCAGTAAACATAAGAAACACAATTGTTTGTCATGAGTTGTTATGTATGGAGACAAACATGGGGGGTTAGGTTTAGGACCAAGGTGTGAATCAAGTTTATGCTAGATCTAGGGTCATGTGTGTACTGGAGTGGTTAACTTTAGAGTAAGGGGTCAGGGTTAGGCTATAGAAATGACCAGTATAATGGAAGTCAATGGAAGGTCCCCACAAGGTTAAGGTTAGCTATAGACCAATATGGTTAGTTTTAAGGAAAATGTCTAGGTTAGGCATAAATAGAGTTACAAAAATGAATGGATGTCAATACAAAGTCCTCAGTTTGATGCAAGTACAAGGATGTGTGTGTGTGTGTTTAACATTCCTCACCAGTGGGTTTCCATCTGACCAGCGGAAATCATCTTCAATGGTTTTATCATTCAAACCGGTCCATTGGTATTCCTTATAGTTACCTACATTGAAGACACACAACATCTGTTAAATCCAATTAAAAACCATATGTGCTCAAACGTTCATGCAGCTCCTACTGTTGATGTAGTCCTGCTCCTCGGGGGACATGATGGACACCAGGTGAGCTCCTTGCATGCGGCAGTGCTGCTCAGCCACCTCCCAGCTCTGACGCTGGCTGAAGTGTCGATAGCAAAAACCGTGAAACTTGTCCCAGCCCAGGTCACATCGCTCCAAGTCTGCGTACATCACAGCAGGGGGGGGCAGAACAACCAGAACAAGAGTTAATCAGCTGAAATGACAGGCCTCACTCATCAGCCTCATAAAAAATGTCACAATTAAAGTTTCAGTTTCACTGATTATTATTATTTTTTTTTTAAAAAACAATTTTATGAAGCATGTTTCTGTTTGGTTGTTTCTAAAGCTCACCGGTCTGACAGAAGACTCCTCCGTATGTCGGCAAACAGAGACACCTGATCTGTCCGTCCTGCTCGGTGCAGGTGCCTCCATTCAGACAGGGGTCATCCAGACAGACATCTGAAACACAACAGTTCACTGCTAAATCCACGGTTATTACCTGAAGCATCACTGGATATCAGCATTTAAAGAAAACAGTGTAACTTTAACACTAAATACTGAAGAACATCGACATGAACCAAGAGACGGCAGCAGAACACAAACTTCAGAGTTCCTCTTCTCTTCTTTCTTTCTGTGATTTTAACCCTTTAAAATGTTTGTTTTCTGCATCAGAAACAGTCAAAACAACATGCAAATAAAAGAAAATTGAAGATAGCACTGGAGTAAATTTTATTTTAAATGTTAACAAATGAAAGGCATTTTGACACTGTGACACTTTGCACACGATATGTAAAACCTGCATGGAAAAACATTATTTGAGAGAAATCTGTCAAACACATTTTATAACTACCAACTCCTAAAGTTAGAAAGCTATTTGGAAAACCTTATTGAATGACACTGTGGGGAAAAAAATACTTCTTGGGTTTTGTTGCCCAATAAGAATACTTAAAACCCTTAAAAAAAAGCCTAAAGTTTTGATTTACCCAAGTCTGGCTACGCTGAAATTAAATATTTCACAAGAATATTTGATTTCTTTGCTTTTCTTACGCTGTGTAAACTGAAACTACGTCTTGTTTGTCATTATATGCTTAAACTTGCATTTCAAAACCAGCTCTGCAGCTGTGTTTATGAACGCTACAGTAATAACTGCTTTTCACTGCAGAAAAATGAGAATCACATGCTCTCAAAGCAAAATCGTTGTTAACTTTTGCAAAAATACAAATACAAGTGCTTTAAGGAAAACCACAGAGGAACCTTTGAAGCCTTCCGCTCCAAAACTTATTTTTCTAAAATAGCTGCATTTTTACTAAGTTTTACAAAGTTCATCACTGGAGAGCAGC
This sequence comes from Cynodonichthys magdalenae, assembly GCA_031762555.1. Classification (NCBI taxonomy): domain Eukaryota; kingdom Metazoa; phylum Chordata; class Actinopteri; order Cyprinodontiformes; family Rivulidae; genus Cynodonichthys; species Cynodonichthys magdalenae. Next base: position 13,950,173 of record JARVJO010000155.1, on the reverse strand, counting down.
TACTTTTTTTAAAGCCTAATTTTTAAAATATCCTATAAATAAAACATTTAGTTCAGAAAAAGCCTGTGGGTCACTTATTGTCTATTTAATTTTGGCAAAAGAAAAGGAATGATTCCTGCAGCACTAAAGAGTTTTACACTTAGAGGAAAAACCTAAAAATTCAATTAGATTAGTCTTAGTTGATAGATTTTTAGTTAATGTTTTCAACATTTTCCTCTCATCTACAGACAGATAAACATATATATCTTGTCCAAACTATCTGATTATATTTAATTTGCATGAACTCTTGCAGACCCTCTCTTACAAACACACAAAACCACCCTCATAACATGACAAAACAACATCAGCTGCACTTTAAAGAGGTTCAGATCGTTTGAAGTGGGGTTCTCTGGAAAGGTTTGGAAAAACAGTATCTTACCTGTTGTAGAAAGCTCTTTGAACGACCTCAGTTTGGAGAAAAAGTGTTTAATTCAAGCTAACCGCTAGCCAGAGTGGGGCCAATACCAAAGAAAATTGCTGCATGCAAATGTTATTTTATAAGTAACTATATTATTCATTACACAGTTATTTACATAGATGTAAGTAGCAGTAAGCTGTAGCACTTCCAGGGCAGTTTGAACACTTCCAGCAGGACTCTTATAATGTTTTTGTCAGAACAACCAGGAAATGCTGAACTGAATATATAGTTATTTGTAAGGTAGGGCTCGTGTGAACAGTAATTACATTTGCTTTATGACAGCAGTATTCCACTTTGGTCTTGACTACTCAGACTAGCCTTTAGCTTGTCACTGCAATCATATTAAAACTGTTGCTTGACTGTTCAAAGGCCACTTGGGTAAAATAATGATTGTTCATTAGCTTTCAACAGAACCGATCCTTATGCAAACCTTGATTTTTGTGTTGCAGTATTTTAGGTAGAAGATGCTGCAGGGCACTTTTGTACCAACATGGGTAAGTGTTCATAAAAAAACAAATTAAATAAGATAAAAAACCACACAAATTCTGCTGTGAATTTAGCAGATCAACAAAGATACACAAGAGGAAAAATAGAAATGCTTACAATGTTGTGGGCTATAGCAATAAGAATTTAATCTTAAACCAAAGCATAACTTGAGCTTCAGACGATGGAAACATTTAAAAAAGACGTGCAAACTTAACAAATATAAGAAATATTTAAACAACTCTATCTTACTTTAAAAAGCTCTGCTAACCCCTGCAACAAGCTCATGCACAAAGATTAAATCAAACATAAACTATGTGTCATAAGTATGAGGTTCAAATTCTGTATCTATTAATAAATTATTATTTTGTAGAAATGTCCATACAATGCATTTTTTTATCTTCAAGTGAAATATTGAGCTGTAGAGACTAATTAAATGTAAGATTATTCAACCAAGAAGGGAAGAATAAGACAAACAAGAAAAACAAACAAACAAACAAATTCAGATTAGTTGCCTTAATCAGAATTAGTTCCAACATGCAAAATAATTCTTAAACAATTACAATTATAAATACAGACAATGATAAAAATGATAAAACATGAAAACTGCTTGCTAAAGGCCACTGCTTTGGACAAATTAAAAACATTTTTGTGCTAAAAATATGTTTCTATAATAATTATAGACAGTTATAAAACAAGGTGAGTCAAGTGAGAACAAATTCTCTTTTTCAGTATCAACCCGTGGTCAATAGGCAAAACAAAAAAAGGTAAAACAGCACAAGATATACACAACAAACAACCAGAAAATATTAAATGATACATGAAAACATTTAAAAAGTAACATTACAAAATTATATTTTAACGATCAATGATTTTTAGTCCATTTGAACTGGTTCTAACTATTAGCAGTGGAAAATTGAAATGAACACCCAAAAGAAGTGCAAGCTTTGGAGACGTGGGATAAAAATTGTGATTGTTACAATGAAGATTGAGAACTGAATGAAAACCAGTGTGTTTGTCTGTGAAGAGAAAGTTCACCAGGAAGTGAGGGAGGAGTGTTGAAGGGAGCTGACAAATCTATTGTTAATATGAGTTTCAAATCAAAGTGAGTCGATTCAAATCTCAAGATCCCAAGAAACTGAGCCTCTGAACCATTTAAAGAGATTCATTTCATCAGCTGACACAACTGCTGGTGCTAGACTGGCTAACATAGCAGTGTAAATGGGAAAATAAAAAAAAAAAAAAAAAAAACAGCTACACATAAAACCAGTTAGTTGCATTGGTCAGTGCTGTTACATTCATCGTAATTGCTTTTACATTCATTAAATGTCTTCCTGCCATCCAGTAGGCAATGTGAGCTTGTGCAACTCAAACTAAAGTTTTAGTTTTTGTGCAGAAATTATGACGGAGTATTAGGGACAGACTATTTTTTTTCTATTTACAAAAATAATGTTATAGTATTATAAGAATAATGTATCTGAAATAGACAGAATAATGTACACAATTGCTTTAAAGTCCTGTTACTGATAATAATTTGATGCTGTTGCAGTAAAAGTGTTTCCTTATTAACTCAAAGTATAACTTCACAAGATCCTCTTCCTCATTTGAACGCAGAAGTAAGTTTGTGTATAAGTTCATATAATATCATTACCTTATTCTTTTATTATTTAGACTTTATTATCGTACGACTTTATTTATCTTTTATTTATTGTTTATTTGATAGAGATGGATAAGAGAAACTTAGATCAAAACAATCTGATGCCTGCATCACAGTGTTTATAGCCATGGCTAATTTGCAACAACCGCCCCTAGAAGGGATGTAATATTATGAATTTTTTCTTATAATCAAAAAAAAAATCCTGTAGTCCAGCCCTAATACTCCTTCATGAGAAATAGATTGTCTGCAAACAAAACTTAATGCTCAAAGTACAAAAAAATTTCAGTAAGGTAATAACAATCATTGTTAAGGGACAATATTTTTAAATGAAACACTAAAACATTCATTTAAACACATCAGTACTTCACAGAAGTCAAACTTTGGATGAGTAGAAAAAATATCATGCACATACAGACTGTTGACAAATGTCCAGCTGTGAGTGTCTCGGAGGGCAGAGTGGGGGAGTCACAAGGACAGAAGGGAAGGAGTGTTTAAAAGTGAAGCAGGAGGAGTAAGGAAGGTCAGTAGGGTAGGTAGCTCAACGTGAGGAGTCAATGAAAAGCAAGGAGAGGATTTTACAGAAGGTGGAGCAGAAAACAAACCAGGGATTTTAGTGCATCGCTGCACTGAGCAGGAAGAGGGCGGTTAGGCTGGTGATTGTGATTTTAACATTACCTGAATACTTCCCTGCACCACCTACAGCTGCCCTCTCATTGGGCAGGATAAGCAGGGTGGGTGGCTTGGTGAGGCCAAGCTCAAGATCAACCAAACCATGATCCACAGGCGGTATGACATGGGTCACCTTCTGTAACTCAATCGTCTCATGGAAACTCTTGGGTCTGGCGGTGGTTGAGCTCCAGATGTGTCGGGACCGGTGAGTGGTTGTGGTTATGGTGGGGGAGACTGTCTTTACGGCAGCAGCAGTGGGTTTTGTGCTTAACTGAACTGTCAGCAAATCTGAAACCTCTTTGGCTGAGGGTCTCTGATGGAGCCCAACATCAATCAGAGACTCTTGAGGTTCAGTTGGGGTGGTCCGCAAAGTCCATTTAGAGGTTTGAGAACTGAGAGGGGAGATGGAAAAGTCAGCGTAGGTTGGCACAACTGTAGTTTCCTCTTCAAAATCAGAGGTTGGAGCAACCTTAATGTTTTCAGTCACAAAGGTTGGGGCAACTTTGGCTTCTTTGTCAGTGACAAGGCTAGTAGCAACATGTATATATTTGTTTTCTTCAAGGGAATGGGTTGGTGCAACTTTAACTTCTTCAATGACAAAAGTTGGAGAAACTTTGACCTCTTCTTCCATGGTTGGTGCAGTGCTAGCTTCTTCCTCAAGGTCATGAATTGAGGGAAGTTTGGCTTCCTGAGAGTCAATAGTTGTGTCAAAATTAGCTGTTTCCTCAAGGTCATTGGTAGGGACCACTTCAGTATATTCTTTTAGGACAAAAGTTGGCACAACCTCGACCTCTTCTTCCATGGTTGGTGCAGCACTAGCTTCTTCCTCAAGGTCATAAGTTGAGGGACGTTTAGCTTCCTGAAGGTCAAGAGTTGGGTCAACTTTAGCTGTTTCCTCAAGGACAATGGTTGGGGAAATTTTAGCTTTATCAAGGACAATGGTTGGGACAACTTCAGTATATTCTTTGAGGACAAAAGTTGGCACAACCTTGACCTCTTCTTCCATGGTTGGTGCGGCACTAGCTTCTTCCTCAGAGTCATGAGTTGAGGAAATTTCAGCTTTCTGAGAGTCAAGAGTTGGGTCAACTTGAGCTGTTTCCTCAAGGACAATGGTTGGGGAAATTTTACCTTCTTCAAGGACAATGGTTGGGACAACTTCAGTATATTCTTTGAGGACAAAAGTTGGCACAACCTTGACCTCTTCTTCCAT